>CM041786.1:77383936-77779662 GCA_023375725.1 Nephotettix cincticeps | reverse complement strand
CATTGTTGATCAGCTGTTATTGTAGTGCCAACTTATGAAAAACAAATTATCCGCTCAACATGTGTATTTTTTTTTATTATTTAAGTTTGTTGTTTATGTTTATTTCTTTATTTTAAAACTGTGTTTTAATATTATTTTATTTTGAAATTTTAGTAAAAAAATTAAGGTGTTAAATTTAAGTAAAAATCATTAACTTTTTACAGATCTTTAATAAGAAATCAACAGAGTTATTGTCGGCCAAATGAAAAACGTGTGTTGTTCTGTTTTCAATAAAACTTCCTTTAATCGATTATCTGTTCACTTTCTGTATACTTTAATCATACCGTTTTGTTTAGAATTAAATTTTCTACAAGTTTTGTTCTGAAATTTGATCAGTTTATTGGTAAAATAACAAAGCGATTGCTGGCCAAATGTAAAAATTGTGTTTTTTTACTCAATGTTTTTGCATTTTACACTGGATTACTCAAAAACTACTCATCTTACAGTTCTGGGACCTGTTCTAATCAATTTTTCAGGTAAAAAAACCATAAGAAACAATGGCATTTGCCCCTAAATTTAACTTCCCAGAATTTCAGAGAGTCTTCATTTACTCAGCGGAACTGAAATCCAGGCGAAATCTTTAACCCTGTATAACTCGCTAACGAAACATTTCCGGACCTATGTTTATATAAGTTTTTTTCATTATTTTTACATATAGAATGAGCTCTCAAAGTTACCGCATATCCTCGTGAATCACCCTGTATATATATATATGTGTCTGTTAGCACGATAACTCTCGTAAAAATGGTCCGATGCAGACCAAATTTGGCACAGACGTGTATTCCTACAAATGCTCGGACGAGTTCGTAAACCAGACATATCGGTCAATGGGAACGGGTTGTTTAGGGGGGTTTTGTACCCCAAAATGGGGTTTTTTGCGTTTTTCACAAGTAATATTTTAAAATTTCAAATTTTATTTTTCACCATTGGAATCAGCTTAAAAAAATACAGAATTAAGTTCCTTAAAGTTTTTCTCTATCTCTAACAGTTACCGAGATATTAAAAAATCTAAACACAGTACGTTGTATTGTGGGGCTCCAATGTTAATCTTATGGAGGATAGGGAAAAATTAATATTTCCTATATTAATCAATATTTTTGGATAAAACTTGATATTTAGCTTCATGTGGTTGAGGTCTATCCATTTATGCTTAAAAATCATAGTTTATATGTTTATCATGGCAGCAAACCTGCATACTCTTTTCCCATGTTATTCATATAGGGAATAGGCAAACTCCTTTATTTATGGACAGATGTTCATGAAAGTTGGTATAAATGTTAAAAATAAAAATTACTCATGGTAGAAACACCTACTTTCAGTATTCCTCACAGCAGCAAACCTGCAAACTCTCTTTCCCATGTCAATGTTATGGAGAATAGGCAAATAATTCTCATGTTTATGGACAGATTTTTATAAAACTTGTCATATATTATTATTATTATGTTATTGATTTGGAAATTCGCTGAGTACGCAGGTCTGCTGCGACGGGGGTATTTTGCTCCATCATATATCTGTATTTTAATAGTTAAAAAAGTCCCACTACAAGTTGTAGTCCCATAGTCTAATAGTTGTAGTCCCACTACAAGATGCGTATCGGAAGTTCCTTGGACTCGCTACCGTTGTCGCCGCGCGGTTGTAACTTGGTCCGCGTGTGAACATGTGAAAAAGTAAGTAAACGTGCTCGATAATCACATAACCTCACTAACAAACCAGAAGAGGTGAGCACGTTTGATGAACATTCTGAAATTTAGAGCTATAATCATCTTTATGCGCTGCAGCATTTATCACTCATGGCATAGTGGATACCGTGACGGCTCAACTTAAGTCTTCTCCTGCCCGCTCTCCGCTCGAGTTCGAGACCCACCTTGGACATTAACATTTTTACTGTTTGGAGCAATGGACATTGGTTGTAGGAATAAAAACTAAATCAGTTTCTAAATCTCGAAACAAAATATTTTTTATAAATATAAAAAATAGAATATATATACATTCAACTGAAGCCTTAACTCACATTGAAGACATTTAAGCAATCTACGTTGCAAAAGATACTATTTCTTAATAATTTAACAATTATTCCCTGTCATAACCAAACAGTGGGATCTAAAACAAACTTGCAACATACTCTCTCATGAACAGAAGAGTCGAGAGCATTGCCGCAATATCTATCGGGGAATCAGTTAAACGGAGTTGCGCCTTCATTTCCCTTCTAGGCAACACGGTGCATTACTGTTCAGTAGCTGCCTATCCCCTAATTAGGGTGCTCGAATAAACAATTAATTCTGTGTGACAATGATTACTTGAGGAGCTGTGAAAGCAGACTGTGATGAGCTATCCTAGAAGGTAGCAGACCAGCAGAGCCAGGAAAAAGGCAGTGCTTCAGTCTCAGTCTCAATGTGCAATACAAATGACTTTGTGTTTCCAAAATCACCTGCCAAACAACAAAACCAGATTTCAATGGAAACTCCGCTCACCACAAAAAATCGCTTTGATGTCTTATCCACTGACGACTCTATATACGTTCCAGCTTCTGTTGTTGAGGTCAAGGTGGAGATTCACGCAGTCAGGACACCAAAACCGGCGCCTCGTACAAAACCACAAAGTCATGGATTCTCAAATAAAATCTCAGTTCTGTCAGACAGCCATGGAAAAAAATATATGTACACATGAACAAGTTACATCTTAACTTTAAAACTTCAGTACTGACAAAGCCAGGTGCAAAATTAAAGCACGCTGTAAGGGACATTTGCAAAGGACTCGGCTGAGAGTGATTTCATGGTTCTATTGGCCGGAACCAACGATATTGGTAGATACGAGCCCGGACTACTGACTGTCACCCAGGGCATTGAGGAACTTCAGTGAGGTCTACAACCAACATTGTCATATTTGATATACCTTACAGATATGACACAAACATGTTTAACAATGAAATCTTCTTCATAAATTCTTGTATAAAACACACAGTTGAAGAATATAAAGGCTCCCATCAAGTAACGCACATTGCCATTAATCAATACCTACAAAGAAACCACTATAAACGCCACAGACTTCATCTTAATAGGTCTGGGAAAAAGTTAATCTGTAATCTAGTGGCGAAAGCAATCACTGGAAGCAAGTCAAAGTCCACGCCTACAGAGTTCTCTGTGAGCACAAATGAATCCGTGGTGTATACTGCTGAGCTCCCCACTCAGGCGCAGCCCCGCCGTTCAGCTCATACCGACTATGATGTCATTGAGACTGTGGCAACAGAGACTCACAGCTCCTCCTCGCCATCACACCCTAGCCAGTAACTTTGCCTCTTAAATAAAGTCATTTTTCATTTTATTTCATTTCATAGCCACTCTCACACTCCACCTGAGGCCTTGGCGATTGTACTGCACAACTCTCAATCGTTCAACCTGTCTCCTACTGGGGTCAAAGGGACCATCACACCAGCGGGAAACTATCAACCACTGACAACACCTGCCTTGGTAGCATTAGTTTAGTTGATAAGTTAGAAACAGATATCAATTCATAATATTTATTGCATATCCCTACTTTTGAAAGTTTTAAAAATTTTAAGTGTTTTAACTCAAAGCAAGATTTTGCTGTTTTTCATTTAAATATTCAAGGTTGTTTACATAAGATTGAGGAGCTTAATAACACTTTCAACATTTGAAGTTCTTTCCAAATATTGTTTGCCTTAGGGAACATTGGCTGGAGGTGGAGTGTAGTGGTATTCCCCACAATATCTGTAATAACTGTTCCCTGTTTGTTTTGTTGGTTCCTTTGGGTTAGGTCATCCAACGCTATGCTACCAGCGCCCGTAGTGGTTCATGGAGGAAGTATCGCTCTGCATGGTCGAAGGAAGGACTTCGTGTTCCAGCCTTCGGACCGTGTATTTGTTACCAGGTTCCCAGCCGACTAGCATGGAGGCGAAGTGTAACGTTGGTGGCCCTGCATCTGGTGTATGCAATTGTTTTTTCCGTGTGCTAATTTGTTTTCAGCTGTAGCCGGACGACGCTGGGCTGCCAGCGCCCCTAGCGGACACGAGGTGAAAGTAGCGACCGCTTTGACGGGTGGGGGTCAGTAGTGGTCTGGCCTTCGTATCGTGCGGTCCTACTTATTTTTACGTCCGCTAGCTCGGAGGCGGAGTGCTAGTGTCGTTCGTTTGCAATTTTCCGAATGTACAGAATAGGCTAAGTATAGTGTTTTGTTTATAATTTTTCCATAGTTATATTTTTTGTTGTGTTTTTTGACCGGTTTCTTTTTTATACGTAGAAATAACCTTTTGTTTGTACAAATGTAAATATTGTTAGGCACTTGAAAACGGGAGTAGTTTATCCAACTCTCGAAACGTTGTGTAGATTTTAAACACAAGACGCGTTGGAAAAGTCCAACTAATTGTTAATTTTATAATTTGTTTCTTGACGTTATTAATTCAGGCAATGGGAAAGTGAACATCAATACTCCAACAAGAATAGGTGTCAATGGGTCTAAAACCTGCATTGACAACATCATTACCTGCATGAATGAACATCAGACTGAAATTGTTGTGTTTGAAACTGGTATGTCTGATCATCTTGCTCAGTTGACAGTGGTATTTCCACTTTCTCCTCAGCAGCACCCAATATTGGAGACAAAGTTCAGAGTAATGAGTGATGACAACATTCGTACTTTGAGTTCCTTTCTGGAGCAGGAGAGTTGGTTGGATGTTCTTCGGGCTCCTGATTCTAACTCGGTGTTTAGATGTTTTTTGAATACATTCCTTTGTTTGTTCAACCATGCCTGTCATGAAGGCCAAAAAAGAAAAGTGATTTTAGGAAAAAATTTTGGATGACTGCTGGGATAAGAATTTCATGTGCTAGGAAATGAGAGCTCTATATTTTATCTAAAACCAATTCTTCACCAGAATTTGTTTACTATTTCAAAAGATATAAATCCATTCTTCGTAAAGTTATTTTCCAAGCAAAAAAAAAAATATAGCACCAAGTTAATAAAAACAAGTTCCAATCCATCAAGAGATCATCCCATGTCTGCCTTTCTCCCAACAAATACAGCAGAGGTTCTTCATGTAATATCAAAATTGAAAAACTCAACATCTAGTGGATGGGATGGTGTAACATCCCGAGTTCTGAAGGGTTGTGCCAATTCGATACAGTTCCCCTTTAGTGAACATCATTAATAGATCGTTTCAGGATGGAATTTTCCCAGATAATCTAAAATTGTCTGTTGTGCGTTCAATCCATAAAAAGGGTTCGAAAACTGAAATTTCGAATTATCGACCAATTTCGTTAATATCTTCATTCACTAAAATTTTTAAAACACTTATTTTGACTAGGCTTCAGTATAATTTTGATTCTCATTCACTTTTGACTGCATTCCAATTCGGGTTCAAGAAAGGCTTTTCAACCTCTAGCGCCAAGAATGATGTCATCGAATCTGTTTTGAGAGCTGTTCTGTTTGTTTGGATGGATCGCAGTGTGTTGGTGCAATATACTGCGATCTATCCAAGGCGTTTGATTGTATTAACCATACCATTCTCTTGAATAAGCTGGAGAGATATGGACTTCAGAGTGCAGCTTTGTCTCTTTTGTCGTCATACCTTGCTGATAGAAAGCAAGTGGTTTCTTTAAGAAATGGTGGACTCATTGAGGACAATTGGATGGTGGTGTCCTCAGGAGTCCTATATTAGGCCCCTTCTTATTTTTGGTTTATCTGAATGATCTTCCGAACAATATGAAATCTCATATTGTGTGTTATGCTGACGATACAACTGCTCTATCTTTCTAGAGGTTCAGGAACTCAGGCCCTGAGTTCCTGAACAATATAGTTTTAGGTATGAACTCCCCTATCTCATAGAGGATACGTCTATGACCAGAAAGCAATGGTTCCAAGGACACCTGCCAGTTGAGTATCCTCCCCGCCATCCCTTCTGAGTATAAAGTTAGGTCAACATTGAATTGCCTACACGATTAAAGAACGCAGCCTCAGTACTTACATTAGCAGAAAGGCTACTAAGAATTCAAGCAATGACTCACCCCTGGTGTTATTATCCCTCCCACTCCCACACCGTGTTGTGCCGTGTTTGAACCGTCTTTTTTACAGACATGTGGGTGGTGAGTGAGTGAGTGTGTATGTGTGTGTGTGTGTGTGTGTGTGTGTGTGTGTGTGTGTGTGTGTGTGTGTGTGTGTGTGTGTGTGCGTGCGTGTGTGTGTGTGTGTGTGTGTGTGTGTGTGCGCGTGTGTATGCGTGTGTTTGTGTGTGTCTGGATGTGTACAGATTCCCATTCGTCCGGTTTAAGTGAAATTTGATTTGTATGTATATATTTTAATTATTTTATTTTTAAGAATAGATCACCCTTAAAAACTTAAAATTTCTCAAAAATGACTATAAAGATTTTTATTTTAATTTGTTTATTGTAAATGGAGTACTCACTCACTCACTCACTCACTCACTCACTCACTCACTCACTCACTCACTCACTCACTCACTCACTCACTCACTCACTCACTCACTCACTCACTCACTCACTCACTCACTCACTCACTCACTCACTCACTCACTCACTCACTCACTCACTCACACTCACTCACTCACTCACTCACTCACTCACTCACTCACTCACTCACTCACTCACTCACTCACTCACTCACTCACTCACTCACTCACTCACTCACTCACTCACTCACTCACTCACTCACTCACTCACTCACTCACTCACTCACTCACTCACTCACTCACTCACTCACTCACTCACTCACTCACTCACTCACTCACTCACTCACTCACTCACTCACTCACTCACTCACTCACTCACTCACTCCACTCACTCACTCACTCACTCACTCACTCACTCACTCACTCACTCACTCACTCACTCACTCACTCACTCACTCACTCACTCACTCACTCACTCACTCACTCACTCACTCACTCACTCACTCACTCACTCACTCACTCACTCACTCACTCACTCACTCACTCACTCACTCACTCACTCACTCACTCACTCACTCACTCACTCACTCACTCACTCACTCACTCACTCACTCACTCACTCACTCACTCACTCACTCACTCACTCACTCACTCACTCACTCACTCACTCACTCACTCACTCACTCACTCACTCACTCACTCACTCACTCACTCACTCACTCACTCACTCACTCACTCACTCACTCACTCACTCACACTCACTCACTCACTCACTCACTCACACTCACTCACTCACTCACTCACTCACTCACTCACTCACTCACTCACTCACTCACTCACTCACTCACTCACTCACTCACTCACTCACTCACTCACTCACTCACTCACTCACTCACTCACTCACTCACTCACTCACTCACTCACTCACTCACTCACTCACTCACTCACTCACTCACTCACTCACTCACTCACTCACTCACTCACTCACTCACTCACTCACTCACGACTCACATCAACTCACTCACTCACAACTAATCACTCACTCACTCACTCTCACTCACTCACTCACTCACTCACTCACTCACTCACAATTACTCACTCACTCACTCACTCACTCACTCACTCACTCACTAATACTCACTCACTCACTCACTCACTCACTCACTCACTCACTCACTCACTAATTCTCACTCATAAATACTCACTCACTCACTATCACTCACTCACTCACTCACTAAAAATCACTCACTCACTCAATCTCATTATATACTCACTCACTCATTAAATATACTCACTATATCACTCACTCATATATACACTCACTCACTACTCACTCACATCACTATACTCACTAATACTCACTCACTAAAATGTATAATATTTTTACATAATAATATATACATCGTAATATATATAAATCAAATTCAATTTGCAGCTGTTCAAGCTACAGTTAATGTGTATTTCCATCCATACTTCAGTTTTAAAAATTAAAAATGTACTAGCTTATATATTCTTGTACCTAACCAGTTTTTTTAAGAAACCTGAAAAAATTATTAAAGAAATGGAAATAATTTGCTGAGTAGGTAGGATTGCTTTGTGATGGGGATATTTATACTTATAATGATATCATTTAATCATTATAATTATTTTTAAAACAATTGATAGTATTTTTAAAAGTTTGAAATATTTTTTTATGAAAATGGGGTACACACACATACACACGCACACACACATACACACACACACACACGCTCTGAAATGTTATTAAATGAATATAATTTTTTTAATTGCTTTTAGAGGAGAAAATATATCAGCTCACTTCTATGTTAATTCTTGATTGAAGTAGATTATTGGTGCTATAAATAAGTAGAATTAATTATAACATACATATATCCAGTACTCTGTGACTAAATCTCTAATAAAATTGTATAATATTAGAGAAAATTAATTAACAATGCATTTTTCCAGATCAAGCCAACAGTTGTTGAACCTATTGACTTTGAAAACTTCATCATCAAAAACAAAACACTAATTCAGAATGATCCTCAAAGAGAGCTTTTAATTTATCCTTCTGATGACGTTTCGGTAAGTAATTTATATTTTTAGCCCGATATAAGTGATCAATTTTTATTGCAGACATTTTCCATTACAATTTTATTTCACAATTTATTTTACGATTATTTTACCATTACAATGCCTGATACAATTGATCAATTTTTATTGCGGACTTTTTCCATTACAATTTTATGTAAAACAAAGTTTCACGACGTTGGAATATGATCCCGTCCGTTCTTATGTGTGTAATGGTTTGTTTGTAAGTTTTATGACTGATTTAAACTTTTTTGTTTTCAGATTTATACCGGATTATGTGTTAATAGTGTTTTGTTTAAGATATTAGTTCACCTGAGGACGTGATCAGATTTTAAATCCCTAAACGTCGCAAAACTTTGTTTTACATAAAATCGTGATCGAAAATGTCCTCAGTAAAAATCTAAATAACATAAATCCATCATCACCAATAATGAATTTCAAACAAAGATTAACTGATAAGTTTTTATTAGACTGTAAGCAACCACTCAAATGTAACTTTTTTTACTTAAGCTGAGTTCATACTCTACTCAATTTGAAGTTACTATGAGTAGGTTTATAGTTAATTTAATTTGTGGGCCAATATTATTAATGCTCTATGAAAGTAACTATTTTAAAGTCAAGGACAAAATTTTGGAATATGAAAGTTAGAAGGAATGCTTTCAGAGTTTGAGCAATGTTTAGTAAAGGTAACCATTTTAAACTTTGGACTTTTGTTAGGGAAATTAAGGCAATGAATCTTAACCCTAGAAGTGGCAAGCTTTTTACTCTTAACTGTAACATAAAAATAATTACTAATATCTTCTTGAAATATCAAAGTTTAAGCAAAAAAAGGCATAAAACATGCCCCCCCCTTATAACCACTAACCACAAAAGCAAAACAGGTGTCCACTGCAATCCCAATTAAGCCTACAAATGCCGACAACTTCCACCCAAGCCGGCCCCTGATTATTTAAGGTGGGCCCTCCTCTCCGCTATACCACACATTTACAAGCCAAATTGGGATTGCTCATGGTCGGGATTTGAACCCTAGCACTTCCGAACGGCTAGAACGTTACGCTCGTCAGCGTAGCGCGTTAGCCACCACGGCCATCCAGTGCATAGGAGTAGAAAGCGCTTACTTGGTTATAGACATGCCCGGTGGCAGTCTAGTGCACTACGAGAGCAGGTTCGGTTGCTTGCACTCAGAGGGCAACACGGTCACGTAGGCGCTAGTGTCTAACAAGTTCACTAAACTGACGACAGATACCTCCACCACTTCTTATTGAATATGTAAATGCGTTGTGAATAACGACTTTGCCAGTTCGAGGGTTAACAAAAGAACATAATATTTGGAATCAGATTTCGGGAACGGGTACTAAAACATTACTTTAACTAAATATCTCACCACCAAGCAAAGCTCACTTGTTTTGTTATTCTTTAAATTTAGATTAGGCCTATGCATTTTCAGAATTATTCTGAAAAGTTATTGATGAAAAGATTAGATAAAGTTAATCAAGAAGTTATTTGATGCTAATCAAGAAGTTAAAAAGTTTCCCCACTTCCTATAAGTAATTTCATCTATATCTACATTATTTATTGTATAAACATATATGAGGTGTCTCAAAAATGCATAACTGGATAGAATAAATATATAGAAAATATTAAGTAAAATTTTATGGAGTTTAGCTTTGTTTTCACTGTGTGTTTCTAATTTCACTGATATAATTATTTGCATTTTCCAGTTGTATACGATAGAAAGAAATATTTTTAACTTTTGTTAATATTTTTTGTTGTTGTGATATATCCAATAACATCAATAGATGAAGTAAAATTTAACGCTTATTGGTGTCTTAGCCAAAGATGTAGATAAAATACTTTTATGAGGTCTGGGATGTAACTTTTGTCATTCATTGTCAATTATAAATTTATAGAAATTTTCTCTCACTGCAATGTTTGATGCAGAAAACCTGAATTCTTATTCTCAATTTTTTCCTTTCCAAGTGCACATTTTTCATGTACTGTTACTACTGTGTACTAAATAGCCAAGTTAAAATGTTGAAAAATTTTATATATATATATATATATATATATATATATATATATATAAAAGTAGGTAAACCTATGGGAGACATAACCCGATTAAGGGTGGATAACAAAATAAAAATAATTATTGAAATTTACACTTTTTCAACCAATTTTGCAGTATTTCAACTGTTTTTGCAGTTTTCAGCATTTTTTTAATTTTCCATAAATCAAATTTGTTTAAAAAACAGTCAAAATATGCTGCAAAAGTTAATATAAAATTATTTAGTGAAATTTACAATTTGTTCAACCATTTTTGTTTCCATTTTGTTTTGTAGGTTGTTCAACCAGTTTTCAACCTAATTCAATTAAATTGAAACCTTTTTACCTTTTTAGCGAATTTCCCATAGGGAATAAGCTATTACCGTAGGTCTCATGGTGAGACTTAAGCCCAGGACCAAGTTATTTTTTCTTCTTTAGGTACCCAGAGTCCTAAAACAATAGTCGTTAAAATTTATATATATATATATATATATATATATATGTATGTATATATGTATGTGTCTGTGAACACGATAACTCTCGTAAAAATGGTCCAATCAAGACCAAGATTGTGGGGCTCCAATGTTAATCTTATGAAGGATAGGGAAAAATTAATATTTCCCATATTAATCATATAGGGAATAGGCAAACTCCTTTATTTATGGACAGATGTTGATGAAACTTGGTATAATTGGTTAAAATAAAAATTATTTATGGGAGAAATGACTACTTTCAGTGTTCCTCACAGCAGCTAACCTGCACACTCTTTCCCATGTTAATATTATGGAAAATAGGCAAATAATTCTCATGTTTATGGACAGATTTTTATAAAACTTGTCATATTTATTATTATTATTATTATTTTGCATTTAAATTTAATTTAAATTTTAATTTAAATAACAAATAATAATGTTAATAATAATGAACCAAACAAAAAAACTTAAATTTAATATAGATTTTGGACATCTAAATTTCAATTTTATATTTCAGGATCATTAAAAAAATCTGATAGAAATGATTATAGTAATAAAGCTAATTTTACAGTAATAGATAATTTTGTACCATTCATATTATCAAAAATAGAAATTAGAAAACATAACAAATTAATAGCTGAAATTGAATATCCAGGACAGTTGAATACAATAAAAGGTACTGTTACTTATTCAAAAACAGAAGCAGTATCAAACATTTGTAATGGATTTGAATCAGATTTCAAAAATCATTTGAAGCTGTGGGTAATCTTTCACATTTTGGATTATGATTCTTTGAAAATGTTAATGTTCCAATATATAAAGGAGGATTCAACATATGTTTTGTTAGATCTGATGATAATGACACAATTTTTAGATGGAAAACTAAAAAGTTTGATGGAACTTATGATGATACTAAATTGTAACCAGGTGTTGGAAAAGTAATTATTGATCACTTTTTGTATAGAGTTCCAATTATTGAGCACAAAACTACAAATCAAACTCAATATATATTAATGAAATAACTAAAAAATAAAAAATACTTTAATTCATACTAAAATTTAACTTTAATCATTGGCAATGTTTTGAGCAAAAGACAATAACTGGAAAAAACATTTAGTTTTGATATAAGAAATATTTATCAAAACATCTATAATCCCGAATTTACAATAATTATTTTCAAAAGGGTAGAGCTAATGATCAATTATATGATACTTCGAAATTTAATGGTATGTTTGTAAAAAATATTAGAGTAAAATTAAATGGTCACTATTAGTCTGATTAATGAATCTAAATATAAATTATGGAAAATTTAGAATTTTATATCAAATTTAATTTCATTAATTTTATTTTTGGAAAATTTAAAAAAGTGCTGAAAAATCAGCGAAAATGGCTGAAAAATGGCAAAAATCGAGCATAATGTAAAATTCACTGATTATTTTGGTTTGCTATTCGCCACTTTTTGGGCTAGGAACCCCATAAGATTATCTACTCACATATATATTATATATATATATATATATATATATATATATATATATGCCATTCAATAATATATATATTTGAATGGGTCCCGGAAAATGTTCCAAGCTACAAAATTTCCAAAATGGAGATATTTTGTGAAAAAAGGTTCTAGATGCCATGAACTACATCGTGTATATATATATATATGCTTACGAAGTAAATAATAAAGCTGTAGTCTGATGGGCACGGCCTTAAACTCAATTCGGATAAGTGCAGTTCTTAATTTTAGTCCCTTTTCCATGCCACCATCAAGTATTTTTTAAGTGGTTTTAAAACTTATTGACGTTACTCTCTCTGTTTCTGACTCTGCAAAGATATTAGGAATCAAAGGACACCAAGTTGATTTTCCGTTTGCACTTTAGTCTGATCTCTGAGAAAGTGTTCAATAGATTGAGAATGTTTCATCGTTTGAAGTCGTTGCTTTCTGAAAGTGCCAAACTCGAGTTAGTAAAGTCCACAATTTTTCCCTGTAATAAAATATGCTCTTCCATCGTTTGGGGAGTGTTTGACCCAAAGCAGCAGAGTGATTTTAATCAGATTGCAAAATAGAGCTCTCAGGTTTGCTTAAGAAATTTTAATACATTTCTATCTACCATGATCAAGCTAATATGGTCTCTATAGAGAGACAGTGTTTTCTTCAACTGTGTTAATCACGAGACATTGTCTACAAAAATACCAACTTACCTTAGCAATGCCACAGTGAGGAAGCGCCGTACCAGACAGGATGCCATGCTGGAACTGCCAAGAGTGAGGCTTGAGTTGGGAAGAAGGGATTTTCTTACTTTTGACCCTGAGCATACAACCCTGCCTTCTAATATGAAGTCTTTGTCATATTTCTCGTTTAAGGCAAAACTGAAACTCTTAGCTAAAGAACCTACTTTTCTTTTATTTATTCATTGTCACTGTTAATGACATGAGCTGTCTTGTAAACCAGTATAAGCTGAAGACCCCTTGAAATAAAGGCATTACTTTATTTATTTATTTTATGGTCAAAATAAAAACTGTTAGGGTAAAAATTCCCATTTTCAGTGTTCATCACAGCAGCAAACCTGCATACTTTTCCAATTTTAATCTTTTGGAGAATAGGCTAACTTTCTTATTTATAGACAGATATTGATAAAACTTGTCATTTTATATCATCCAAATGATAATATGAATGGGATGGTGGCGTCGTCCTGTAATCCAGCTACTAGGAGGTTTCAAATTGAAGATAATTGTGGGCGATGGTTGGTGGGTGGGTGTAGTGTTCTCTTGTATAGATTAACGGCCGCACTATTGAATACTACGTTAATCCGCAAAAACCATACTCATAATAATTAGACCAGCTCATAATTCAGAGGCAGTGGTTTGGACCCAACGTTAAACTGCAAGTCCCTTAGATATGCCATTGACTGTTGGGCTATTAATTAACAGTTCTGTCTAAGGAACATGTCAGCCTTAGTCAGTAACAAGACTACAAGATTGTGTCACAATCATTCTACACTTGTTTCTCATTCATACTTTGCTTAAAATACCTACTATGTAGTACAGTCGCCATTCAGACGAAATGTTGTTTTTGGGCTAACAAGTGAATCACATGTTGAGGGAGCTTCGACATCAAGGCCTGTGTCAGCAGACAAAAATGTGAAGAGATTCAAGCCAAATGTGCCAATAGCAATAAGACAATCTGGATCCAACCATCAGCCACAGAGAACAACAAGAAGAAGATGTGCATTGTGCAGCACAAAGAAAAAAACAAAGCAGACATTCTGGATGTGTACTGTTTGTAATGTACCACTCTGCTTGAGTAAAACACAAGGTTGTTTTCAAAAATATCACAGAAAATAGGTTCGACAGTGAATCAAATAACTGTAGCCTATTTGAATTGCTTAGAATTGTAATATTTGGTTCTGAATTGATTATTTTGTTTCTAGGCTATGCAAACTTGTATAAATCATTTTAATTCCCTTGTTATGTTTATTTGGAAATTATAATTCATAAATCTCATGAATATTTCGGATTATTGCATTTTTCAATTCCATTACAAACACGAAGCTAATATTTTGATTGATAAGATCACTTTTACAACTACACCCATATTGTTACTTGAAAAAGTAACAATATGAGTGTACTTGCATAGTGATTCATCATCATTTACAGGAAATTTGTGATGAAGAAATTTGAAATTCATTGTTAATTATGCTCAATATGGTACTTGGTATGTAAAAAGTTGAGTCAAACAAAAATTGAAGACATTCAATTTTCCTGTGCAACTAGGGCCTTCAGACTCATCAGCTTTTGTGTGCAACAATCATGTCATAATAGGTGATGCACATAGTGCACCACTATGATGGAAAGAGTCTAATCCATCAATCTAATCTAATCTAATCTAATCTAATCTATCATATTATTGATTTGTAAATTCGCTGAGTATGCAGGTCTGCTGTGAATGGGTTATTTTTGTTCTTGTTGAATTAGGGTTCTCTTTTAGTGAATTTCCCTTAGGGAAGAAGCTATTACCGGTCTCATGGCAAGAATTAAGCCCGGGACCATGTTATATTTTCTTCTTTAAGTGCCCAGAGACCAGAAACAATAGTCGTTACAATTTATATATATATATATATATGTGTGTGTGTGTGTGTGTGTGTGTGTGTGTGTCTGTGAACACGATAACTCTTGTAAAAATGGTCCGATCGAGACCAAATTTGGTACAGACATGTATTCCTGTATTTTCTTGGACGAGCTCGTAAACCAGACATATCGGTCAATGGAACGGGTAGTTTGGGGGGGTTTTTTACTCAAAAATTGGGGTTTTTGCATTTTTCATATGTAATTTAAAAAATTTTTAGATTTTATCGTTCACCATTACAATTAGCTTAAAAAGCTACACAATTTAGTTCCCTTAAAGTTTTTCTCTATCTCCAACGGTTACCGAGATATTAAAAAATCTAAACACAGTACGTTGTACAGTATTTTGAGGCTCCAATGTTAGTCTTATGGAGGATAAGGAAAAATTGATATTTCACTTATTAACCAATATTTTTGGATAAAACTTTATATTTAACTTCATATGGTTGAGATTTATGCATTTATGCTTAAAAATCATAGTTTATATGTGTTAATCATGGCAGCAAACCTGCATACTCTTTTTCCATGTTAATGATATGGAGAATAGTCAAACTCCTATATTTACGGACAGATGTTAATGAAAGTTGGTATTAATGTTAAAAATAAAAGTTTTGATGGTATAAATGCCTACTCTCAGTGTTCCTCACAGCAGCAAACCTGCACACTCTTTCCCATGTTAATCTTATGGAGAATAGGCAAATAATTCTCATGTTTATCGACAGATTTTGACCAAACTTGTTGAATATTATTATTATTTATTATTATATTATTGATTTGGAAATTTGCTGAGTACGCAGGTCTGCTGCGACGGGGCTATTTATTTTTTGTTTACTAATTATAAAATACTAATCTGCACTGTTTAGTCTGATTCATGAAATATTTTTTAGCATATTGTGCTGCCACGGAAATTTCGGACTATTAATCCCAACGTTCCTCACAATGAAGAAGTGAAAGAATGCAATCTCTTTGTCCGAGAATGTCTCAAAACTTATTCATCCAACTGGACGTTGATCCATTACAAATACAGTGCATATTCTGGAACTTATTTAGAACTTCCAAAGTAAGTTTTGAGTTTCTAACATTTTAACCTAAGGAACTAATAACTAATTGTCTTATAAGGTAATATAAAAATGAAGTTATAGTAAAAACTTTTAAAACTTGACTCATGAAATACTGTCCTGGTTGGAAAATGAAATTGATTAAACACCTGCATAAACAGTATTGCATTTCAACTTTATTAAAGCAATGCTTTATTATATATTAATTTAATCCAGGGTATTAATTAAAGTGAATAATAGTTCTTTGTTAAAAATATTCTTGTGGACTATTAGGCACAAAAGCTAGCAGGTTGACTTGCACCAGCCTGATATCAAATGCTTGGGGAAGCTCAAAATATACTACGTATAATATAATCCTCAGATTTTTATTTTGAGACTCCCAGTTTCAAAAAATCCAATTACAGTAGTTTTGGAAGCTGAGGTAATTTTTAGTATCTTTTTTTATAACTTTTGAGTTACTGAAGGCTGTTCACTATTGGGAACATCTTAACTCTTCCCGGACAGGTGATGGATATATCCGCCAAAGTCTTTGGCAATAAAGAATGGGTGGCAGATATATCTGCTTGCGTAGTAAAGTAAGTAGTAGGTCCCGAGTAAAACATTATTTTGACATTCTGAAGTGTTCGTTCAATGTGGTTTATTTAATGTATAACAAAAGACAAATAATGAAAATTAATTTTTATTTTTTTCCTTTAATTTTTCCATCCTATGTCACGAATTTGTCCGTTCAGGAAGGGTTAAGTATACTCTTGATAGGCCTGCCAACATGCAAGTCTATAAAAAACCAAACTGAATTCAGTTTTCTGGTGTTTTTTTTTGTCGATTAATCAATACATGTGTGAAGTTCATAATACATAATTTTCAACATATTCACACTTTGATTTCGTGAACTTTCAACTTGAACAGAAAGAAATCATATCAAAACTAATAATTTTTAATGTTCTTGTTCTTTTGCAGAATTTTAAAGTCAGAAGAGCTTAAAGATGAAGTTTATGAAGTTGATACTGACATTGATCAATTGGATGAGGTAAAATTGATATAAATTAAATTAAAGTTTTGTCTGTGCATTGCTTGGAATTGTGATAATTTTGATTATTTATACATCTTATAACCCCGAAAAGCTTAAATAGTTCTGATCTCAATTTCTGTCTATCTGTCTTTCTTTAACATTAAAAAAGGTTTTTTTGTCTTGGTTTTTTTTTACATGAAAATGAGAGGAACTTTAATGTTCCTCACAGCAGCAAACCTGCATACTCTTTTCCATGTTAATCCTATAGAGAATAGGCAAATAACTCTCATCTTTATCGACAGATATTGATAAAACTTGTCATGTATATTATTATTATTGATTTACTAATTCACTGAGTACACAGGTCTGCTGCGACGGGGGTATTACGTAAATATGACAATACAGTACCGATATTAACTTCTGTGAGCCAATGACAATGTAGTGCAAGCATAAAGTTGAGCATGCGCATTGCCCAGTTATGACAGTTCCACTCAACAAATGCAACTATTGAGAACATTTTGATTGTAACAATCCAATACTATAATACGAGCAAGGTTTGTATATATATATATATATATATATATATATATATTTGCACACGGATCTCGAAAACGGCACCGAGGAATTTCTTTAAATTTTGGAAATAACTAATTACCGAGTAGAAAATAAGTTCTAGATAGGTCTAATGTCCAGGAAAATTCGTGTTTTACTGTAATATTAAGTTTAAAATCTAAAAATTTAACATTACGCTTATGGAGAATCAAATGTAAACAATGCAAACCAAAACAGCTGTTTATAAACGTTTGACAGTTCTTGATTGAAGACGGCAAAGAACAATATGTGAATAGAGGTTTTTCATAAATATTTATATTATGTATGTAATAAATGTAAAATTATCAGGTTACTAAACAATTTGTAAAAACTTTAGGGTAACATAACTGTGCGAAATAAAAGCAGGAAAGAGTATTTCCAAAATCTCCCGTGTTTTGATAGAAAACGTATTCGTTGTATTGCTTGAAGCTACTGTAACAAACCAAATAATTGGTGTAGGTAAATTAAATTTCTCTTTTGCTTTTCAATCCTCATTCCGTTTCTAACAAAATCAGTTGATCACAGGATAATAATAACAAACTTAATGGACATTTAAATTCAGTATAAGGTTAGCTAAAACAATTAATTGAGGTTGGCCAAAAACTCTTAAACGACGACGCGAAATTGGCTGACGCCGTAGCTTAAGCGCTTAGATCTCACGTATGCAAGGTCGCGTGATCGATCCCCACCCGAGGGCTATATATTTGGTCAGTATTTATGCCATATTAATTAAGGGGTATTAAAACGGTTTTATTTAAACCACATAAATGTTTTCATTGAGCAGTAAATTTGTTTTGATTTTGCTAACTAACTTGTAAAATACATGTCTTATTCTATCCGAGCAAAGCTCGGTCACCAGGTACTGTGAAACTTAACAATCTATGAACAATTCCAGTAACCTCTCAGTAAGGAACAGTTTGATTGTTTTGACATCTCATAGTTACGCAACACTGTAAATAAAACAACCGATCTACACAAGTTAAGACGTATGGGTGAATGATTCATAGATTTAGCCGAAATAATATTCCCGGGGATAAACTACTCAACCTAACAACCAGTAGAGGCAAATTACTCGACCTGCTAATAGTGATCAATTTGAAATATTATACGAGCTACAAATAAAATCTACTTCTTGTCTTAATTTTCGTAGTTTTAAGAGCTTAAGCTTTACTTTTATTTTTTGAGAACCAGCTCGGTTATCCCGGAAGCTCGGGTAGCCAAGCCTCGGATAATTGGGAGTGTACTATCCTTTTATATTTTTTATTTTCATTGAATTATTCATTATCCAGAGACTTTCCTTCTTTGATGTAATGTTGATTTATATTTTATAACAAAATTCTTATTTTTGGAAACTTTTTTGCCCAACTTTATTCTCTCTTGAAGACCTCTTCCCAGGCTATGTTTGCTATGTTGGCTATGTTTCCAATTCCCTTCTCCCCGGCCATGTCTCTTCACCAATTGCCCATCTGTATACATTGAAGCCTCATTGGCATTACCCCTTCCACTGGGATCTTCGATTCCTGTGAAGGGAGTATGGTGTTGACCATACCAGCAGCTCTATGTTACTTACATAAGAGAGGATATTTAGCTGTCTTAGACGGCTGTATTGCTGTAATTCTACGTGTCAGGGACCTCACCCGAAATATCTATACTTCTAGGCATGACGGAGGAGCTTCCATACTCTGCAAAATCTGGTGAAATCTATATTCTTAAACTCTAATCTTAAACTCATTTTATCTGAGCAATATGAAAATACCCTCTGGTTAAAAATAAATATTTGTATGTAAAAGGTTGTAAATATATTTATATACATACTATGGAAATGAAATGTAGTTGAACCCCTTATATCTGCGAAGAATCGAGACCTTGGCCGGATAAACTAACCTATTTTAAAAACGTTAATAATAACTAGCTGACCCGGCGAACTTTGTACCGCCTATCAGGTTCTTCTCCAGTTGATTGATTTGCCATATTCCGAAGTCGAATAGCATGCCGTCTTTGTTGTGATTAGATATTCTGTGTCGTGGTATAGTTAACAACAATTCTGATACGAAAAGATACATTAAAAACACTCCCACAAAACAAACAAATCTAAATGGATTGATTCACAGTGTTCCAATCCAACCTAAACCCAAAACATACCTAACTGCAATACAGCTTATTTAAGAAAGATTCAATTTTCTGAACTGCAGCATTGTTTATAATAATATAACTTTTCACAGGCCTGGATCAAAGGGTGAGACCAAAAATGCAAATACACATGTCAAGTCTTTTCAGTATATTATCGATGATAAAATTATTGTCGGAGGTGTTACAGATGCAAATATCTACATTGATCAAGTAAAAACAAATTATGATCGAGAAAGGCATGCTACGCCAACAGATGCCGTTCATCAGGTTTCAAAACGTTTTATTGACCTTAATGCTACTCAAATACGTATATAACCTACACCAACACAAAGAAAAATTCTTAAATTTTTCGTAGATACCTCTACAAGTGCTCAATATCCCGTCCATTAGCCATGGAACACATTTCCAATCGTTGCTGTAAATTGTCCCAAACACCGGCTAGCATTGGGAGGTTGATTGATTCGACCCTCCAAACACGAAGTGACGTAACTGCAAAAATGCGGATTTTGAGATACGCCGGCCACAGGCACATTTTGATGCGCTCTATCACACCACGAAGTGTCGTAACTGAATTCCTACTCGTTGCTGAGATATGCTCACTTTTAATTTTGTCGTAAGTGTTTATAAAGGTTTTCAACAAAACATGTAATTACGTAAGTTAACTTACGCCGATTCGTGTTGTGTCATTTGTAGCTACCGCTATACTTTGTAACACGACACGAAACGGCGTAAGTGTCAACCATATTATTTAACTTTTTTGTGATTGTTATATTTTGTTTTCTATTGATTATTAATGCCTGAAAATACATTAATAGACCAAAATGGATGTCTTAGTGAAATGGGCAGACACAACTCAAAATGTAGTTAGCGTGAATGAGCTAGTTGGGGTTGATAAAGATCCTCTCTTTAAAAAGGGGATTAAGTTAAAATGCTCTTTAAAAATAAGTGGTGTGCAGGAACGATACTTTTAGTGGATGATGCTAGTGATACAGGGATTTTATCTTCAGATGATGAGCAACATTTAGCTGATTTAATGTCTCTGACTCGACATATTAAAAATGAACTTTAGGATATTATCTTAGATTCTACATGTTAATTTGACGATTCTGATTTGGATCCTGATTTTCAAGAACCATGCGAAATTAAAAGTTGCGAATATTCAGGAGACCTCACATGTACTTGTGGTCTTCTCGTTTGTAAAACTCGTTGGTCAAAAGAGAATTGTGACCACATCCCTGCTGATAGCAGCGGTGATGACACCGTTGTAGCAAAACATGAAAGGAAGAAAAAAAGGAACATAATAAAAATAAAGGGGAATAGGAAAAGAGATAAAAGGAAAGGCAAATGAAAAATCAGAAGCCAACCATACTAAAATTGTCAAGGAAAAGGAGGGAAAAGAAAAGAAAGATGAAGAATCAGAAGCAATACAATATGCTAAATGTTCTTAAAAAACTGTGGCATTGAAATATTTGCAGAGTGTACTAAATTCTTTGAACTGCTGTGTTTTAAACATTTTGACGATGATGATGACTGTAAGAATAATAATGATACTTATGCGGATATAGACGAAAAAGAAAATAATGAAGACCAGAGACACCCTGAAGAGTTTGTATTGGAGGGCTCTTGTCAAGAGTTTACAATTGAAAAAAATAAAAAATAAAACCAACAGAAAGTTTTTTACTTTCTGTTGGTTTTGTTTTTTCTCATTAGTTTTTTTTAACTAATGAGAAACACTGGAAAATGCTATAGACAGGAAAAACCTTTTAATTTAGTAGCCCCTAAGAGTATTAAACCTCGTAACGGCACATTTTGTAAAAAAATAAATAAATCGTGTATGGATGTGTTGGCCTAAATAAAAACAGCATCCTTCCAGCTATGTTTCTGTACTTTCTGGCTCAAAGTAATCATGTTTCAAAAATAAGTCCAAGATTCTTTGAACCTTACCATGGCCAGAATGAGGGGGGCGCTGCAAATAGTGCAATAGGTCATGCAATCTCCCAGGCAGGAGTCTTGTTCGTACCATCCCAACTAATACCCATAATGAAACTGGCAAGAAAAAAGCAGCCGCATGTGCACCAAATGGAATCTAGAGACTTTTGAACTTTAAACAGCTTTCTTCGCAAAAGATCTTCGCATCCTCAACGTCCTGGAAGACAATGAAACATCCAGCCCGATCAACTGGCTAAACATGGTTGAGTATGCGGTCAAGAAGGAACATGACTCACCGTGTTTTTTTAAAACCAGTCATTTGGAAATTACATACAAATCCCTAACTTTGAAGAGAGACCTTAACAAGAGTCTAAAGAAACCTGCGGTACGACTCAACATTAGTGATTCGAGAAAAATTCCGAAGAAGTTTGAGGACCTGTTATCACTTTGTGAGGGACCTGCACCTGTGATAAGAAATGCAAAGTACGTGAACTACTACAAATCCTTGCCAAACCAGGATTAATTTAGGAATGACTGGCAACAAATAAGACATTAAATTCCGAAAAGAATGAATTTTTAACTGTGTAACTCCACTTTTTAACTTAATATTTACTTTTATAATTTTAATCATAATGTTTTTACTTTTTTAATTTTTATCTTAATTCTTAAATTTATATTTAACTGATGTGAATTTATATAAGTTATTATTATTATAACTAACATTTTTTATATTTTATTTATTATTAAAAAAATTATAAGATAAGACATTGAAAATACTGAAAAATTTAGATTTACTAAATGAAACTCGTTTTTTTAAATTTTCTTATACTCGATAAGGGTTTTTGTATATAAATTATAATCATATAACCTGTATAATTAAAGGTTATGTTCAGTTAATAACTTTTTTCCTTATTTTATTATTGATGTAACTGACAAAACTGACCAAGATCACAAAACACGAAGTGGCGTAACTAAACGAAGAAAAAAGATTTTTTTAACCACGCCATAATCTTGTACTTTATTATAATATGAATATATACCCTTTAAAGAAAGCCTCTTTAGGTAAAATATTGATAAGGTTAAAGTTCAATTATAACAATCTGTTGGTAATTACTAAGGTTTAACCAACTACTATTTATTTCTTTTCGCTCTCCTGAAAAGTTGGGTTTTTGCAGTTACGTCTCTTCGTGTTTGGAGGGTCGGATTGTACGGCAATTCGAATTCGTTCAAGGAGCTCTTGAAGCGTTTGAGGCATTGGCGGTATATATACCTTGTCCTTTACATAGCCCCAGAGAAAAAAATCGCACACCGTAAGATCAGGAGAACGAGGGGGCCATTTGAGAAGGGCCAAGTCATTTTCATTAGATCTGCCAATCCACCTCTGAGGTAGTTTCTCGTTTAAGAAGTTGCGAACTTCACAGTGCCAGTGGGGTGGAGCCCCGTCCTGCTGGAATACAAAGTCTTCAGAGTCCTCTTCTAATTGGGGAAACAGCCATTGTTCCAACATGTCATGGTAAGCAATTCCGGTTACGGTTTTCCCCAAAGAAAAATGGGCCATACACTTTGGTTTTTGATACCACACAAAAGACATTACACTTTGGAGAATCCCTCTCACGTTCTTCGAAAGCATGTGGGGGTTCGGATGCCCAAATACGAACATTATGCTTATTCACTTTTCCATTCAAATGAAACGTAGCCTCATCACTAAAAACGAGATTACTGGAAAAGTAATATTGCAAACGGTCCATGAGATTGTCACACGCCTCTTTACCTTTTTCAAAATCCCCTTGTTTTAACTTTTGAAGTAGTTGCAGTTTATATGGTTTGACAAGGATTTACTTAAAACCTTCCTCACTGTCGATTTAGGTAGGCCAAGTTCACGTCCTGCACTGGCTATAGATTGTTGAGGCCTTTGTTCGAAGCACTGACTAACCCTAGCCACTGTTTCATGGGGAACCCTCGGGTGACCACTGCTTTTACGCTTTAACACACTTCCAGAGTTCTTAAACTGGCGATCCACCTTACCACCTTAACCGAACCACCTTAACATGCTTTGGTGAGTTGGAGGATTCTTCCTAAAACGCCTCCGAAACTCACGCTGGACGGTTATCAAAGACGAACTTGAGTCATAATGGAAAACACAAAATATTTTTTCTTGAATTGTAATCATTTTGAAAATGATGTACACACACCCAAAAAATGGCAAGAATGAGTTTTGAACAGCTGATTATAAAACTTAAAAACATTTTCTTTAAGCATATGTTAAAATTATTAGGATGGGACAAGAAATAAGCGAGATACGTGGCTTTAAAACCCGATGAATCATTTATAATCACCCTGTACATTCTTGAGATGTGGAACAGTAGTCAAGTGACAGGCATTGAAGCTATCTATCTATCACTTTGAGGGAACACAGTTTTAGGTTTTTGATGTAATGCCTTTGTTTTGATAATGTACGAGACAGAGTTGTACGCAGAGCACTGGATAAATTAGCTCCTGTTAGAGAAATATCTAATGATGTTTTGAAAAGCATTCAATCCATCAGACTACATGAGTGTGGACATGTAGACTACATGTGTGTTTGTTGCATTTCAGGGTTGGAAATTGTAATTTCTGACAATACATTCCCAGCAAAGCTGCTAAATATGGCATAAAAATATTCACCCTAGTCCCGTGCAGTAACTTAAAGCTGTTATAGCTTTATCAACAATGCACAAAATTGGGGAAATTGATGCCAAAACTGGTGATCATGGGTAACCTACAATCATCAACACATACAACGAAACAAAATTCGGAGTAAAAATTCTTGACATAATGTGCAAACTCTATGACTATTCAAGGGAGTCTAGAAGATGATCTTTGACAGTTTTTTCCACTTGTTGAATTTGGGAGCAGTAAACTCTCTAAACATTTATAAAGCCAATAATCACAATGAAAATATAAAAAATATTGACTATTTGAGAACATTGGTACTGGAACTTAGGAAGCCTGCTTTGCACCGCCGAGTAAACAACACATCACTTTCCAAAGAACTACCAAGAAGGGGTAGAACTCTTCTGAAGATGGAAGAGGAGGAAAGGCAGCCACCTCAGCGAGGGAACCAAACAACAGGACGGTGTGTTGAATGTTGGCGTTCCAGAGACAAAAAGACAGGAAGGTACTGTGAAAAGTGTCAACAATCCACTGCTCACACTTCTCACAGTGTCCTGACCACCTGAAAGGTGTTTTGTACGGTGCTACAATGAATGGACCTTTTTTTTTTATAGAAAACACATTATATTATTTGTTGGCATTCATTTCTGTCTATAGTACCGAACTTTTATTAAAACCCATTATATTATTAGTTGACATTAATTTTTTATCTATAGAACCGAACTTTTATTATTAAAATTTTACCAATGTCATCTACAATTCTTTGTACAGTATAATTTTAGACTACTTATTTTAAGCTATACAATATTATTATCATTCAATAAATATGTATTAACATTTTACACTTGTTATTAGTACCAATCTAACCGTAAAATGTGAAAAATAGTATAAAAGTAAATAAGATAAAATACCTCTGGAGCATTAAAAACCCAGTTTTGAGCAATATTAAATGAATTTTTTTACAGAACATGTGATCTATAAAAGTGATATAATTTAAATAAATAACAATCCGCTGTAAAATGGATCAATCAATATTGGTTAGTTTATATTGAGTACTTGGTGACCGAGCTTTGCTCGTGTTGGCAATATGTTAATTACTAAGTTAAATCATATGATCGTGTTTATATTTATATTTTGGTTTTTAGTTATACATAGTTTGTTATGATTATTAAATTCTGTTCTGATTAAATTAATCTATTTTTATATACTTGAGATATTAACATGGTGTCAGGTGTTAAAAACTGAAAAATATGAATAACATACCACTTCCAGATCCATTAGACTTTACAGAAAAACAAAGCTCAACAGAAAATTGGAACCTATTCAAATGCCAGTGGGAGAACTACATCACTGTAACGCAAGCATGCAGCTCAAAGTCTACAAATCTCACCAATAAAAAGGTTAAGCTAGCTTTGTTTCTATCCCTGATTGGTGGAAAAGCTTTGAAGTTAATCAATAAATTATGCAAAGAACCATCAGATGTTGAAGAAGTAATTGTAACATTAGATGATTATTTCGAAGAGGCAAAAAATGTTACTTATGAGCGTTTTATATTCAACAGTGCAATACAGGAAACTGATGAATCGTGTAAGGATTTCATTAATAGATTGCACATGCTTGCTGAGAAGTGTGAATTTGATTTATTGGAAAATCTATCAAGACAAGAATTAGAAGAGCATGTAGTTTGTGATCGTATAGTAGCAGGAGTGAGAAATGTCCGCCTGAGAAAACATTTGTTAACCAAGACAAATTAAATAAAGCTTCTCAGTTGTGTATTGCGGATGAACAATCAGAGTAATTTGCAATTAAAATTAAATCTGAAGAAAGTAATACAGATAAAATTAGTGAAGAAGACAACTTCAAGATTCAAAACAGCACTAGACGTCTTTATAAATATTGGAACTAGCCACGTTTGGAGTGCCAAGAACTGTCCAGCATTTGGAAAAGTGTGTAATAAATGCAAAAGGCAAAATCATTTTTCTAAAGTTTGTATGCAGAATAACCGTGATATTAAGCAGGTTAAATTATCTAGTGGTGCCAATGAACAGCCAAGTTCCAACAGTAGTGACAATGATATTTACAACGTTCAAGATGACTCTCTTAGAAAACGGTTATATGTAAGCCTTCCACTTTGTACTAAAGGAGGACAAAAGCGTTTGAAGCGTCAATTAGACAGTGGAGCATCGTGCAATATGATAGGAATTAATACGCTAAAGGAATTGGTTGGAACTCCTAGGCTGAAAGATAGCAATACTCGATTATCATTCTATGGAGGTGCATCTCAGTGTTCACTTGGAAAAATCCAAATGCATGTCTGGTGGAAAAATCAGAGACAAAAACTCACATTTGAGGTAATCCAGATGCCACATAATCCATTACTAGGTGCTCAAGATTGTATAAAGCTTGGTCTTCTTTCATTTGAAGACAAAAATGTGCAAATATCCTCTACAGACAGGCCTACTTTAAGAAGTCTTGAAGGAGTTTCCTCAATTCAATATCTTAATGTGAGTAGCGAAAGACTCTCACAGATTAGAAGTAATACATTGGAAGATCCCTCAATGGTACATCTAATTAATACAATTCAAAGAGGGCCTTCAACAAAAAATAAGGTACCAGAAGTTCTGAAATCTCTCTGGTCATTTCGTGATGAATTACCAACAGAGAATGGAATAATTCTGAAAGGTGAAAAAATTGTTGTTCCAAACAGTTTGAGGCAAGCTTTAATTCGAACAATACATTCATCTCATCAGGGCTCGGATTCGTGCATTAGAAGAGCAAGAGATGTATTTTTCTGGCCTTATATGAGTAGAGACATAAGAAATGAAATTAGTTCCTGCAAGGTATGCAAAAAAAGTATGCTCCAGATCAACAACGAGAGCCTCTTCTACAAGATGCATCTTCAGAGAGACCATGGCAGAAAATTGCTGTTGACTTTGCTTAAAGTTTTTCTCTATCTCCAACGGTTACCGAGATATTAAAAAGTCGCAGCAGGCCTGCGTACTCAGCGAATTTCTTAATCAATAATATAATAATAATAATATATGAAAAGTTTTATAAAAATCCATAAATAAAGGAGTTTGCCTATTCCCTATATGATTAACATGGGAAAAGAGTATGCAGGTTTGCTGCCATGATAAACTTATAAACTATTATTTTTAAGCATAAATGGATAGAGTTCAACCACATGAAGCTAAATATCAAGTTTTATCCAAAAATATTGATTCATATGGGAAATATTAATTTTTCCTTATCCTCCATAAGATTAACATTGGAGTCCCAAAATACAACATACTGTGTTTAGATTTTTTAATATCTTGGTAACCGTTGGGGATAGAGAAAAACTTTAAAGAACTAAATTGTGTAGTTTTTAAATGTGATTCTAATAGTGAAAGATAAATTTGAAATTTTTAAAAATTATATGGGAAAAACCCTAAAAATACTTTTTTTGGGGTAAAAAACCCCCCCTAACTACCCTTTCCGAATGTCCGATATGTCTTGTTTACGAACTTGTTTTAGCAAATGCAGGAATACACGTCTCTACCTAATTTGGTCTCGATCGGACCATTTTTATGAGAGTTTCGTGTTCACAGACACACATATATATATATATATATATATATATACATATATATAAATATATACATATATATATACATATACATATATATATATATATATATTTTAACGACTGTTCTGATTGTTCTTGGTCTCTAGGCACCTAAAGAAGAAAAAATAACATGGTCCCGGGCTTAAGTCTCGCCATGAGACCTACGGTAATAACTTCTTCCCTATGGGAAATTCGCTAAAAATCTAAACACAGTACGTTGTATTTTGGAGCTCTAATGTTAATCTTATGGAGGGTAAGGAAAAATTAATGTTTCACTTATTATCTAATCTTTTTGGATGATACTTGATATTTAGCTTCATGTGGTTGAGATACATACATTTATGCTTAAAAATCATAGTTCATGTGTTTATCCTGGTAGCTAACTTGCATACTCTTCTCCTATGTTAATCATATAGAGTTTAGGTAAACTCCTTTATTTGTGGACAGATGTTGATGAAACTTGATATAAATAAGCACAGTAAGCTTAGTACAGTACAGTACAGTAAGCTGAAAAAGGTATTAAGTAAAATAGTGAAAGTTCTGTTTAATAATATTCCTCAGAATCTTTTAGGAATATTATCATTTGATTCATTGGGTAGATATCCAATCCAATACTATAATAAGAGAAAGGTTTGTATATATATATTTGCACACGGATTTCGAAAACGGCACTAAGGAATTTCTTTTAAATTTGGAAATAACTAATTTCCGAGTAGAAAATAAGTTCTAGATAGGTCTAATGTTCTAGAAAATGTGTGTTTTCATGTAATATTAAGTTTAAAATCTAAAAATTTAACATTACGCTTATGGAGAATCAAATGTAAACAATACAAACCAAAACATCTGTTTATAACCGTTTGACAGTTCTTGATTGAAGGCGGCGGAGAACAATATGTGAATAGAGGTTTTTCATAAATATTTATTTTATATATGTAACAAATGTAAAATTATCAGGTTACTAAACAATTTGTAAAAACTTAAGGGTAACATAATTGTGCAAAATAAAAGCAGAAAAAAGTATTTCCAAAATCTTCCGTGTTTTGATAGAAAAACGTATTCGTTGTATTGCTTGAAGCCAATGTAACAAACCAATTAATAATTGATGTAAATTAAATTTTTCTTTTGCTTTTCAATCCAGGCTATTAATAACTGTATGGATAATTAGAGTAAATGATCGGGTAAAACAATTGAGGTTTGCTAAAAGACGTTGAACGGCATCGCTCAATTGACTGACGCCGTAGCCGAGTGGTAGTGTGTCGGCCTCAAGATCTAGAGGTCGCGAGTTCCATCCCCACCAGGTGCGAAGCTTTTTGTTCAGTGCTATATTGATTATGGTGTATTAAATCGGTTTTATTCAACCACATAAATGTTTTCATTGAGTAATAAATGTGTTTTAATTTTTGTAATTAATTTTTATAATACATGTCTTATTTTATACGAGCAAAGCTCGGTCACCAGGTATTACTGATTTATGTAGGCATTATTTTTATGAAGAGAATAGAGTTATTAATGAAACAGTATATAATTTAAGACAAAGGCAATACAGGACTGAAAGGCACTCAAATAATTATGTCAAACTAGTCCCAGAATATAGAATCCCAAATTTGCTTAATTCTCTGCCATTAGAGTTGAAGTATTTAACAAACAAAAATGATGTCAAATATAGCCTCAAGACTTGCTGTAACTATTGAAAAACTATACATAAGTTAGTAGGTTAAACAAAGGACTTACCTTTGGGTTAATGTGTTAGTGTTAGTAATGTATTTCTTGGTTATAGTGAACAAATATTGGTTATTGTTACAACACATATCAACAACAAATGGGGATTAATTGAGGAATCAAAAGTTAAAAGCAAATTCAAATGTATTTATTGGTAAAAAGAGCAAAATTATTGGTATTTAGACCACTCTGACTTTCAGGATCATGTTGTAGTTGGTAGTAACTTGCCTCACAACAGGTTATCGGCCCAGCTGTTGGCATTCGGTCGGTGGTGGGGGGCAGGGCATAGAGGAATACGATAAATTTGTTTTTGATATGTGTATATGTTATGTAAGTTGTTATTTATGATTGTTAATAATTTATAAATAGCTATATTATGCTCTATTTATATTAATATACGATATGCTTTATTGGAAATTGTGCTCTACCGTAGGATCATTGTTATTATTGTTGTGTTGTTATTATTATTATTATTAGTTTATGTTATTATCATTATTAATATTTATTTTTTGGTTTTCTAGGAACTAAATTTATTATTGACCAATAAATATAATGTAATAGTTTAGAACTTTCTTCTCAAATAGCTTTTAGCTAGAGAGGTAAAAAATGGCTACTGTGTAAATTGTATATGTAATTAATGAAAATAAACAAATTGAAAATTGAAATTTAAATGGTCAAAATATAAATAATTTACGCTAGAAAGACCTACTTTCAGCATTCCTCACAGCAGCAAACCTGCATACTCTTACCCATGTTAATCTTATGGAGATTAGGTAAATAATACTTATATTTATTGACAGATAATGATAAAACTTGTCATATATTATTATTATTATGTTATTGATTTGGAAACTCGCTGAGTACGCAGGTCTGCTGCGACGGGGGTATTTTTCCTTCGCAGTATGGACAACACGAAGTCGCTCACAGCCTTCCATTTTTCATCACCCTGCAACATCTTTCCCATAATGTTCTCAGGGGTCAGATCACCACCAACTGTGTTTGCAAGGGCAGTACGATCTTTTTGAAAATGACGGCACACAAAAAAGGTATGGTACACATCATATTCGCTGTCTTCACAGTATCTGCACCTAGAAGAGTCTACTTTACCCATTCAGTGCAGATGCAGATACAGGCGGAAATAACCATGCGCAGACGTTAATCCACACAAGAGAACACAACACCCACCGACCATCGCTTACAACTATCCACAATTCGTGACCTCCAAGTAGCTGGATTACAGGACGTCGCCACCGTCCCAGTCCCATTAGAATAACTCTGTTTTTCTGATCAATGAACTAAGTCTGTTTGTGATTCTTTTATCATATTACGTATAATTCAATAAATATAAGGGAAATTGTTTATGTATTTGTTTTATTGTAGTATTAAATTAAGGTTTGTCAGCTGGGCGGGTGTTCTTGTGGCGTGGGACGAGTGATGGATGCGGATGATGAAGATGACAAAATTATACTTTTCCACAGTTGTTTAGAACCTAATTCAATAACTGAATACAAAGATTTTTTCTCGTTTGATGATTGAGATGAAGTCCTCAAGATAATTAATTCCAATATTCGAAGTTATTAAAAAAATTGACCAATTTCTAATTTATTCAAACAAACTTCCTGAATTAGACATAATAGTTTTGACTGAGTGTCGGCTGGAGGAGGGGCGAGCGATCAACAGCTTCGACTTTGTATTTACTGACAAATGACGGAACAGGGCCGATGGTGTCGTGGTATATTTCAGCAATCGCTTATCTGTTTCTTCTGAACAGATTTATCTTGATTGAGTTTATGGGATAAAACTCAATTTCAAACTTCATAATAAAACATTTTGTCTCTTAGCATTTGATCGAACATTTGATTGTGATAATCAATTATTTATAAATTTATTAAATAATTTTCTGAACAGTTTGCCTAAAGAGATAATTTGGACTGGACATATTAATTTTGATCTGTAAATTCTAATGATTTAATTGATGAATATCTTAATTGTATAATTGGTGCAGGTCTTATTCAGTGTATAAATAAGCCAAAAAGAGTAACTAATAACACTGAGAGCTGCATTGACCACTTTTAGCGAATTTCCCATAGGGAAGTAGCTATTACCGTAGGTCTCATGGCAAGAGTTAAGCCCGGGACCATGTTATTTTTTCTTCTTTAGGTGCCCATAGACCAAAAACAATAGTCATTAAAATTTATATATATATATATATATATATATATATATATATATATATATATATATATGTGTCTGTTAGCACGATAACTCACGTAAAAATGGTGCGATCGAGACCAAATTTGGTAGAGACGTGTATTCCTACAAATGCTCGGACGAGTTCGTAAACCAGACATATCGGTCAATGGGAACGGGTATTTTGGGGGGGTTTTGTACCCCAAAATGGGGTTTTATGCGTTTTTCACATGTAATTTTTAAAAATTTCTAATTTTATATTTCACCATTGGAATCAGCTTTAAAAACTACACAATTAAGTTCCTTAAAGTTTTTCTCTATCTCCAACGGTTACCGAGATATAAAAAAATCTAAACACAGTACGTTGTATTTTGAGGCTCCAATGTTAATCTTATGGAGGATAAGGAAAAATTAATACCCCCGTCGCAGCAGACCTGCGTACTCAGCGAATTTCCAAATCAATAATTTTATATATGACGTTTTATAAAAATATGTCCATAAACATGAGAATTATTTGCCTATTCTCCATAAGATTAACATAGGAAAGAGTGTGCAGGTTAGCTGCTGTGAGGAACACTGAAATAAGTCATTTCTACCATGAATAATTTTTATCTTAATATTTATACCAACTTTCATCAACATCTGTCCATAAATAAAGGACTTTGCCTATTCCCTATATGATTAACATGGGAAAAGAGTATGCAGGTTTGCTACCATGATAAACACACAAACTATGATTTTTAAGCATAAACTTATGGGTCCCAACCACATGAAGGTAAATATCAAGTTTTATACAAAAATATTGATTAATATGGGAAATATTAATTTTTAACTATCCTCCCTAAGATTAACATTGGAGCCCCACAATACAATGTACTGTGTTTAGATTTTTTAATATCTCGGTAACCATTGGAGATAGAGAAAAACTTTAAGAAACTTAATTGTGTAGTTTTTTAAGCTGATTCTAATGGTGAAATATAAAATTAGAAATTTTTTAAAATTACATGTGAAAAGCGCAAAAAACCTGATTTTGGGGTACAAAACCCCCCCAAACTATCCGTTCCCATTGACCGATATGTCTGGTTTACGAACTCGTCCAAGCATTTGTAGGAATACACGTCTCTACCAAATTTGGTCTCGATCGGACCATTTTTACGAGAGTTATCGTGTTAACAGACACATATATATATATACATATATACATATATATATACATATATATATATATAAAAATTTTAACGACTATTGTTTTTGGACTCTGGGCACCTAAAGACGAAAAAATAACATGGTCTCGGGCTTAAGTCTTACCATGAGACCTACGGTAATAGCTTCTTCCCTATGGGAAATTCGCTAATATTTCACTTATTAACCAATATTTTTGGATAAAAATTTATATTTAGCTTTATGTGGTTGAGGTTCATCCATTCATGCTTAAAAATCATAGTTTATGTGTTTATCATGGCAGCAAACCTGCATACTCTTTTCCCATGTTAATCATATGGAGAATAGGCAAACTCCTTTATTTATGGACAGATGTTGATGAAAGTTGGTATAAATGTTAAAAATAAATGTTTTTGAAGGTATAAATGCCTACTCTTAGCGTTCCTCACAGCAGCAAACCTGCACACTCTTTCCTATGTTAATCTTATGGAGAATAATTCTCATGTTCATCAACAGATTTTGACCACTTGACTTGTCGTATATTATTATTATTATATTATTGATTTGGAAATTCGCTGAGTACGCAGGTCTGCTGCGACGGGGGTATTTTGTAAGATACAATGACATTAGTATTATTAAGTCAGCCGTTTTGCAAACAAATATTACAGATCATTTTAGTGCCGGTATTTCCATTGTTTTCCCGACCCGCGTATCGCCGGTCACCACTGACTCCACCATACGGATTGTTGACCACGTACTGCTGTCCCGTAGTCTTGCTGAAGTTGATTGGAGCAGTTAAAGAAAATGTAAATTGTTGTGCATTAAAATTTTCCCAAATTGTCGTCGAATCCATCGTACTTTCAAAATACCAGTTAAAGTCTCATCTAGGTTTAAAAATTAAAACCTTGGATCACAAAAGGTTTAGTGAAATTAATTCGTGACAGAGACAAATTGAGTAAAAAAATGAAATGACAACCTTTCAATATCACATTGAAAAATAAATACCTTGTTTTAAGACATCAAATAACTTGTAAAATTAGAAATTCAATACACACTTATTATAGATCTAAATTAAATCAAAGTCAAAATAATCCAAAGGTTTTCTGGAAATTAGTAAATGAGTTGGCTGGGAAAAATAGAAAAAAATCTACATTCCCAATTCGTAAATATCTTCCAAGTATTTCCTGTGTCACTCCAAGCATTTGAAAAGAGGTTGCTGATGATTTCAATATGTTTTTCTCTGCTGTTGGTTTCAACCTTGCCAGCGCTATTGATGGAAGTGGCGCACCGGTAGTAAACAACACGGATTACAGGCAGCACACGTTGTTTACACTACGCACTTGACTGAACTGGACGTCATCAGAAATGTGACTGTGTTACGGGTCAGGTCTGCTCCTGGCTACGTTGGTGTCTCGGCTTCCATTCTCAAAGATAATATCAATGTCCTCTCCAAACCATTTCTTCATATCATTAACTTAAGTTTATCAAACGGGATTTTCCAGATAATTTTAAATTGTCTAAAGTTTTTCCTCCATAAATCTAGCTTGTATATAGAAAAAATAATTTCAGACCGACATCTCTCTTAAGTGTTTTTTCTAAGGTTCTTGAGAAAATAGTAAAGGAACAGCTTGTTGCATATCTAAATCAAAACAATATTTCAGCAAATTGTCAATACGGTTTTAGGACGGAAAAAATACTTCTGATATTCTTTTTGATGTTAATAAAGATCTTTTTCATGCATTGTCAGACAACATGTGTACACTTTTAATCTTTTTAGACTTGAGGAAAGCATTTGACAGTGTAGATAGAAGTAAACTCATGGACAAAATATCTGCTATAGGTGTTACTGGGAATGATCTGCCATGGTTCAGGAGCTACCTCTCTGACAGACGTCAGACTGTATCTATATGTGGTGTCACCAGTGATGAGCACCCTGTAGACTATGGTGTCATTTGGAGAGGTACTCTTGGGCCAATTTTATTTTTAATCTATATCAATAACGTTTCAAAACTACCGATTTTAGGAAAATTATTTCTTTTTGCTGATGACACTTTAATCATTATAAAGGACAAGTCTTGGGAGGGTGCCAGGGCCAAGTCTCTTTTTGATCTGATGATGGTGAAGAAGTGGTTTGATCAAAATATACTTACTCTCAATGTTTCTAAAACCAAGTTCATGCCACTGTCTCTCACTTCTTTGACTGACTAGGGTCTGGGCGACTTGACTTTGCACAGTTGTAGAAATCACCTCAATAATGACTGTTCTTGTGAGACGATTGAAAAAGTGTCATCTTATAAGTATTTAGGTATTATTTTTGACTCTCAAATGAAATGGACAGAATATATCATGTCTCTAAAGAATAAAATGCAAAAGTTTATTTTTGCATTCACACTGTTAGGTGAAATTTTGACTTTCAAGGAAATTTGAATTTATTATTTTGCTTTCGTGCAGTCTCTTTGTCTTATAAAATAATAGCTAGGCGAGGGGCTTACAGGTCACATCTTACCGGATTAACTGTGGTTCTAAAATCTATTTTGAAAGCGGGGTTTAAGAAATCTAGATGTTACCCCTCTTATCTGTTGTTTCATGAGACAAAACCTTTTTCAATTCAAAAATTGTTTGTTGAGGAGCTTCTCAGTTTCCTTTTCAAACATTCTAGTTCATTATTTTCTCCTATTTTAAATCACCAGAACACAAGATTGCAACCAGTGTTGGAGAACTGTTGCTATCCAACAAAAAATCCTTCTCAAAAACAAATAGCTTCTACATTTCACATATAATATTTCTATATTATTTCTCTCACTATAGTAACAATAGGATATTTGATTCTCCATCTCATAACATTTTCAAAATCAAGCTAAAGGTTTGGTTATTGACTATCAGCAATGAGGAGGCCCGTTCTCTTATCTACACTGACTGCAGCAGACCCTCCAACAACTGACAACCGTTTGACTTGGACTGACTGACCCCCGTCCGTTGCCCTCCATGCAGCTCAGAACAATATTGGTTTTTTGGTATCATCTCATTATACTCGTATCATATCCATTTTATTTAGTTATTATCTATCTTTTGCTTTTTCTTTAACTACATATATTTCACTGTGGAAGAATAGTTTTCTTACTGGGGTTTCTTTACTTATTTCATAATTTATATACATTTTTCAATTTTTTACAAAATTTAAATAAAAAAAAATTTACATACATTTTACTTTTAATAAAAACAACTCGGGCCTACACACAGACCATTCTAGGTCCATGTAGGCCATTTTCTACATTTAAAGTTATTTGTAGTATTTACTTATTATGTCTACGTATAGATTTTTTCTGTTTCTGATATCAAACATTTGAAAAATGTGCACAATTTATTTTGTAATATATTTTGTTTGTTTTTTCGAATAAATTTGATTTTGACCTTGACTGTTGCGATAAAATCTAGTGTATAACTAGTAAACTTAGTATAGTATAGCGTTCAAGTAGAGGAAATAGTGTATGCTGATAAATATACTTGTTTTTGTTTCCCATGGCATCAAACCTACTTAATTATTTCCCATGTTATTTTTATGGAGAATAAGCAAATTGATTTTTTTAATGTTGGGGGAATACTAATGCATGAACCCATATGACAATAAGACGACCCATTCGACCTGTAAGACTCATAGCCACTAAACTCACTTTGGGTCGCAGGAACCAGGCTGCAACTGTTATCGGATGACTTCATGCCTGGACCATGTGTCTTGTGTCCTAACGGAATACAAAACTAACTTCAGGAAAACCTATGTCATCCAGACATCCCTCCTCTCTCTTTTGTTGCGGAGAACCAGATTAACGTGGGAAATAGCTTCCCTCCACCCATCCTCGCCTCGAAGAAATACCTCTAAAATAATATGTATAATCTATATTCTATAATTATGTACAGTAATATAATGTAATTACAATAGCAAAGGTAATAGTAAAAGTACAAGCCAACCATATGCTCAATACCTGTTTCGAGCTCTCCTTCTGTGCATCAGTGCAATACTCCTGACTCGAGACACGCGGAGGACTGGACCTCAATTGAGCCTCTCGACTAATCTTCCCCTGTCCAGTTTAAATTAAAAGAGATAAATTCGTGATCTTATGATTACTTGATATATAATGATGCCGTGTATCATGAATGTGGTGAAGATACATTGGTTCTATTTAAATGAGGAAGAAGTTCTCATTCTTATTCTTAAAATTCTTATTCTTACCACTGGCATTGTACATATCCAGAGGCCACCAATACCTTGACATGGTACAAGATACTGCATGAAGCTGCATAACCTACTGCCAGAAGAACTGAGATACCACACCGGGAGAAGAATGAAGACTGCTCTAACAGAATGGCTGATCAACAATCCATTCAATACATTGACCGAGTTCATAGAAAGAAGAAAGAAGACAATAAAAATTTTTTTTAACCATCCAGTAGACGACATTTCAATACTTGATTTATTTTTAAAATAAAGCATATTTGTATTTGTAATACAAAGGCAAGCTAGAGGTGACAGTCTCATAGGCTAGCAAGGCTAGCTATAGGTGATGGACTCATAGGCTAGCCAGGCTAGCTAGAGGAGACTAGAGGTCTCATAGGTATCTAAGGTGGCCTCAGACCCAATTACCTCGGATAGTCAGGAGTGTTGTGTAATTCATAAATCAATGGAAATTTGTAGAGTTCACAAGAGTTGCTGCTATGGAAATATTTGATTTGCTTTAATTTAATTCTGGAGTTATATTTGTAAATTTCTTTTAATGAGAAATAGAATAAAAATGATATAGATAAATTATTTATTTGGGTTACTATTAAAGGGAGAAATTATTCAGTCCACTAATACCATTTATTTTTTTTTCAATACCTTTTTTTAAGGCTAGCTTCTTTAAAGAGAATACATTACAATAATTCCCTATTTAAACCCTCCACTAACATAATATTTAAATGTAAATATTATATGCTACTAATTTATAATATATTGTAATATATAATATATTGTTGATCACATTAAGTTTTATATTTGCATATAAAATTTAAAGTGATACTTCTTTTGGGTTTCCATACTCTGACAGTAATTTTTAACTCATATATTTTGTATACTTACAGGAGTTGTCGCCAAAACATGGTGGAATAACCAAGCAAGGGTACCTAATGAAAGGGTCAGGAGTTGGAAATGATCGCATGTTTGTTAATATTGGCTCCAAGTCTTTCAAACGGCGGTATTGCTATCTCAGGTGAGATTCTTAACCCTAGAAGTGGCAAGCTTTTTACTCTTAACTGTAACATAAAAATAATTACTAATATCTTCTTGAAATATCAAAGTTTAAACAAAAAAAGCTTAAAACATGCCCCCCCCCCCCTTATAACCACTAGCCACAAAAGCAAAACAGGTGTCCACTGCAATCCCAATTAAGCCTACAAATGCCGTCAACTTCCACCCAAGCCGGTCACTGTTTATTTAAGGTGGGCCCTCCACTCCGCTTTACCACACATTTGCAAGCCAAATTGGGATTGCTCATGGTCGGGATTCGAACCCTAGCACTTCCGAATGGCTAGAACGTTACGCTCGTCAGCGTAGCGCGTTAGCCGGCTTGACCAATCAGTGCCTGGGAGTAGAAAGCGCTTACTTGGTTATAGACCTGCCCGGTGGCAGGCTCGTGTACTACGAGAGCAGTTTCGGTTGTTTGGCCCCAGAGGGCAAGACGGTCACATAAGCGATCGTGTCTAACAAGTACACTAAACTGACGACAAATGCCTCCACCTGCCAATTCTTATTGAATATGTAAATCCGTTGTAAATTACGACTTTGCCATTTCTAGGGTTAAATCTTCTAATTAATGATAATTTTAATACTTATTTTTATCTATATATCCATAATAAAACAAATATGCAATGAATTAAAAACCAATATAAAAAAGGTGATTTTGAAATCCAACCAACATTTATTTAAATCATCTGATTGAGACCAGATTTGGTAGAGATGTGTATTCCTACATATACTTGGACAAGTTCGTAATCCAGACATATTGGTTAATCGGAAGGGGTATTTTTGAGGGGGATTCACCCAAAAATTGGGTTTTTGCATTTTTCATATTTAATTTAAAAAATTTTTCATATGTAATAACAATTTTTCAATTTATCTTTTACCAATAGAATTAGCTGAAAAAACTACACCAATTTCGTTCCTTAAAGTTTTGCTCTATCTCAAGCAGTTACGGAGGTATTAAAAATCTAAACACAGTACATTGCATTTTGAGGCTTCAATGTAAATTATAAGGAGGATAAGAACAAAATAATATTTCACTTATTGACCTAAATTTTTGGATGAAACTGGGTATTTAGTTTCATGTGATAAGGATCCATACATTTATGCTAAAATCATTGTTTATCATGGCAGCTAACTCGCATACTCTTTTCCTATGTTAACCCTTACCAATAACAATAAATAAAAAGTTGCTGATGAGAATTAGAAGAAAAAATACTTCATTACATTGGTCGTTGGAAATAATAGGAGGGGAAGGTAAAAAATCAGGCTTCAATTTCAAGTTTAACGATCATCTCTTCTTATGTTAAATAAATAATAACTTACGTTGATGTCTTATGATTCAATGTGACTAATTTCTCATTAAAATATTGACATAACCTGAGCAGAGGGGTAGACGATGTTGACTTGAGAGCTTGAACTGGAATGGAGGGGATTTGGAACAGTGGAGTGAATGAATGAATAAAGATGGCGCGATGACATCCTTGACAGCTTCGTTTGAAGTGACAAATGACCGGGACATATGAATTTAAAAAGGGGACTGTAATATCGCACTGATAAGTTTGTGTATAAAACAATGATCCGGCCCGGAGGACCAAAATATTGCGTGAATGTTAATTAAATAAATAAATAAATCTGAGGACCTTTTTGGGTTTAATAATACAATTATTATGTAAGAGAAAATAAAAAACTATATTGATGCGAGAAGTGATGCACGATGAATGAATAAAACAATGAGTGATCACATGTATGTGAAAGATATGGTACAAAGAGGTATCAAATAAAAAATTGATTTGAATATGACGAAACAATGGTTGTTTGTGTCAGTCATTGATGTATAATAATAAAATATCTATGGCATGGAGAGAGTTAAGCTAAAACAATTTTAAAAATAAAGTTTCCAAATGGCTTGTTTTAAATGCCTTTTATTCAGTAAATTAATTTTTAGACTGTGATATATGGTGTGATGGCTAGGGAAAGTTGGTTCTTTTAAAATTAAAATAAAATACCCCCGTCGCAGCAGACCTGCGTACTCAGCGAATTTCCAAATCAATAATATAATAATAATAATATATGACAAGTTTGGTCAAAATCTGTTGATAAAGAATGAGAATTTTTTGCCTATTCTCCATATGATTAAAATGGGAAAGAGTGAGTAGGTTTGCTGCTGTGAGGAACACTGAAAGTAGCCATTTATACCATCAAAAATTTTATTTTTAACATTTATACCAACTCTCATCAACATCTGTCCATAAATAAAGGAGTTTGCCTAATCTCCATATGATTAACATGGGAAAAGAGTATGCAGGTTTGCTGCCATGATAAGCACATAAACTATGATTTTTTAGCACAAATGTATGGATCTCAACCACATGAAGCTAAATATCAAGTTTCATCCAAAAATATTAGATAATAAGTGAAAAATTAATTTTTCCTAATCCTCCATAAGATTAACATTGGAGCCTCAAAATACAACGTACTGTGTTTAGATTTTTTTATATCTCGGTAACCGTTGAAGATAGAGAAAAACTTTAAGGAACTTAATTGTGTAGTTTTTTAAGCTGATTCCAATGGTGTAATATAAAATCAGAAATGTTTAAAAATTACATGTGAAAAACGCAAAAAACCCCATTTTGGGGTACAAAACCCCCCCCCAAACTACCCGTTCCCATTGACCGATATGTCTGGTTTACGAACTCGTCCGAGCATTTGTAGGAATACACGTCTCTACCAAATTTGGTCTCGATCGGACCATTTTTACGAGAGTTATCGTGTTCACAGACACACATATATATATATATATATATATATATATATATATAAATTTTAACGACTATTGTTTTTGGTCTCTGGGCACCTAAAGAAGAAAAAATAACATGGTCTCGGGCTTAACTCTTGCCATGAGACCTACGGTAATAGCTTCTTCCCTATGGGAAATTCGCTAAAATTTAACTGTAAATTGTCTGAGTGTTATTAATTGTGTAATTTAGTGTAACTTTTAATTAATTATGTTCTACTCTATGTATTTATTATATTAGTTTGTATTAATTATTATTTATTGATTCTTGATTATAGATCATAAATAATGACTCTGTCCATTTCTGTATAAGAAAAATGACAATAAAACTGATTCTGATTCAGTGTTAAGGCAATGATCTGGGCTGCCTAACTGTGCAATCTGTTTTAAAATGTAGCTATTTGTTTTTAAGATACACTGTAGTGATTCATGAACTTATGTTATAATCTCCATACTGTGTTGAATATAGTATTGTAAAACTGATTTTTCATCATAATAAATGATATGAGTAAACGGAAACTTACTTTCTCTCTTAAAAGCTCCTTACATATCATTGAGCTATAATATTTGATTTTTAATTATTTTATTTCAGTCTTTTAAATTTTCATGTTCACTCGTCATCTGCAATTACAATTTTAAGGTTGAAATTATTGGCAAAGATAAGTTGGCAGTTTTCGCTGTGTTTAATAGTAGCATGTTTGCGTGGCTGTTTTAAAAATAGTGGATTGTGTTAATTAACAGAATTGAATATTATTTGTATGTTAATATTATTATGATATAACAAAATATCTTTGCTAAAATTAATAATAACAACAACCCATTTTTAAAATTTATACATTTTTTGCTTATAATAATTCTAGAATTAAACTCAGAAACACCAAGTTAACAAATATTGACATATTATTTAATTTCCAACGATAACAACCAATTTAATCTCTGACTTACGATCACAATAATAAGTAAAAATATATATGCAATAAACAACCATTAGTCACATAATTATATGAATCATAGCTTACAGATGATAATACTCTTAATTAGTGAGACTTAGTGTGAATAACTGTATGATATGAATATAGGTTTGTGTGTGTAATCAAAGATACTCTACATACAGGAATAATTTAATTGTAAAACTGTGCACAAAGGTCAGACTTATTAGGAATTAAAACTGGTGCTAACAATAAATTCTGTAGATGTCTTAGATAGATGATAAATTTAATTGACTTGAAGTATTGACAACAAATTGTTGATTTTTATTTATAAACATAATTCCCAAAATCTGTACTGAAAAAAATAAAATTGATTAATTATTAAAATGTCGAAGGACCGCGGGAATATGTTAAAATAACAAAACGCATTGTGAAGTTACATAAAATATAAATTTATTCACAAAAAGGAAACAGAAGTTGACAATAATAATTGACAAAGGTTTAAAATCATGTAGCTCTTAGCGACAGTAAAAGAGGACAAATTTGTACTTATTAACAAAACAAACAATAATAATTTTGAAGGTTATTATTTACAGACAAATGAAAAGGAGAAAAATAAATGAAAATTCTATTTTTACAGTAATTAGATGCCATCAAGTACTATTTTATGCTTGCTTCTTTCACTCACTCAATGGTTCAAATAAAACCACTGCCACCACAAAACCACTGCTGTTTATACCTTAACATATTGAATGCGAAAGACATCTTTAGACATCCCTGGTCCATTGCCAAATAGCAGATGACGTCCTCGTATAAGGTTAACCATACCGGGTTACAGTTTTCATAGTAGGGATTTTAAACTTTGACTTTGTTACATACTATAGTAAATCGCTATACCCGCCACTTGCATCTCCCGTGCTTTATTCGGTGGAGCCCCTGGCGGAACACCACCTGCCAACGTCCTAGTTAAACAACCCAGTCTGGCACGTGTTCAGTTACTTAGTAACATATTAAAATTTTATTAGCAGTCAATGTGTTAAGAGACAACATATGGACATATTTTGGAATCCAAAACAAAATTATTACCCCATAAAATTAACATGGGAACTGTTAAAGCTTATAGGGTAGAGATTTATGGGAAAATTGTCATAAAAACTATTACTATTTCCTATATCAGGCCTAAAGAGCTAGTATACCAAATTTCAGGCTCCTAAATAATTGGGAAGAGGGAGAATGAGTGGGGGCTCATTGAGTGAGGGCTTTGATTTTTATATAATATAAAGATGAGTTCATTTTGATAAGAATTGCAACCTTCTTCCTATTTGAGCAGCAAATTCATAAATGACAATAACAGGATGACACATTAGATTGTAGTTAAGTTCTCTTTTAATAGATGTTACTCCTAAATTATGAAGTTATCCCATCAGTGTTTATCTACAATAGTTCTTAATACGTCTCATTGTCTAAAAATTTCATTCGGCCACCACTGAGCTAACAGGCATTACTATAATAACAGAGACCGTATTCAGTGAATGATGTATTAAATGCACAAAGTTGGACATAAAGTTCTTCTGCACTTTTTACACCCAGGAAACATAGATTTTCCTAGGTCACATTGGGTTTTCAGTTGAGTGCAAAGTGCTTAATATTTTTCAAAAAATTTAGCAAAACAACAAAAGCCATCTGGATCTAAAAACTTTAGTGACTTTGAATTACATGATGATGTGCAAGCTATCAGACGAGTTTTCTGAAAATTTCCTTTCCATTTCCTCCAAAATTTTATCAACTACGCTAAAGAGTTCTGCCTTAAATTAAGTTTTCCTAGAACAATGTTTAGGATCAATCATTGATCTACTATTTCCGGTTGTTTCTAAAACCAAAAAGTTAGTTAGGCTACTAGATGGTGTCTGCTTTTGGATGGGCCTGTTTTCCATATTAAACCTATATTCTTTAAAAATGTCATGTGATCCGGTGTATAACTCGTCAGACTTCTTATCAGTTCGTACCTTAGGTAGACGTTCTTCTATTTCTTTGATAAGTCTTAAACATTTCCCAATATCAATGTCTGATGACTGCAGTTCCTTACAAAGTATATTTAAATAACAAAAAATTTTGCCAAATTAAACAAAACAATAAATTACATCAAAAGAACAAAATTGAAGAGGATGTTGAACTCTAGGTTAAAGGGTTTTCAGTAGGCTTACTCACATTAGGCCTAGTTGTAGTCTTATCCTTATTTGCAACAACGTCCTTACTTTCTATCTTCTTTAACCTCACGATAAATCTGTCCATCTCATAAGGAAGCAATCACTTTATTCATATCATGACAGCAGCACACATCTCACTGTATAAATTACATGATACAGGAAACATAGTAACTACACGTACGTGTGCAGACGACAATGGACTGACGAGGTTTTGACCTGAAACGGGTGTTGGGAAATCCACACACCCAATACTGGATACTGGAGTCAGTAATCTTGTTTACATATTCTCTGTCAAAATGGCTGTAAACGAAAATATCTGGCATGTAGTTTCAAATTTTTTTAGGGGTCTGCGGTACAGGAAATTATGAGGTCGGTACGGTACGGTACGGTACAAATTGTTGTACCTCGGTTCTCGGTACAAATTTGGTACGGTACGGTACACGAGAATAATGCCGCTAGTAACATTTACTGATCTCATACTTTTATTCATAAGAATTTTCCAGAACTTAATTAGTGAAAACTTTGAGAAAGGAATTTAAAAAAAGATATACAATGTCAAAAGAAATATTTTACTGTACTAATTTTCAAACTGTAATATGATTTTTAAATCCATTCTTTAAAAAACATATCACATTAAACATATTAATAATTATTTAAACATTATAATTTAAGTTGTAACTAATTAATAAGAGGAAATAATCTTCTCAAGTCTATATGAAACTAAGGATGAACAAACAAAATAAAAAACTATAATGTATTTTATTGCAGAACAAAAAATACAGAAAATATACTGAGTCAATACCCCCTAGCCAAGACCTATTTTTTGTATTGTCCTGGTTTATTATTTTTAATTCAACCAATCACAATAATTGTTCAAATTAAATCAAACATTTTCATAGAATGTCAAAGGGCTCTTTAGACTAAAATAGTTATTTTAGTGTAAAGTGGTTAATATTTTAAAATTACAGTGGAACCCCTTATACCTGAACATGTTCTAGGGAAAAAATGAAATACCTGGAAATTAAAAAAAAAATTAATCACATAAGCTTATTTTCAAGGTTTAACAAAGTCAGGGGTTTTCGCTTAAAGTCTGTTATCTATTACCATTGAATTTACATACTTCGTAATTATAAAATCAATGCTTTAACTGTTGAAATGAAGAAAATCTTCACACGACCGTAATTCCAAGCCACGTCGGTTGTTATAGATACGCAATTCAGCAGGTAAACGCTCACTAAACTAGACACAGACAGTAGACAGGCGCGATACGCATCCCTGTTAGTAAGGGTAGGGGAAGAATGGTTTATTTTTAGCACAGGCTCGACCCGTCAAGGTCACTGCCCTTATAAACGCACACCTGTATAACCCGTCGGTTATCGCGCGAATACAGTGACGAAATAAGTGCGTAGTATTTATTTCCCTGGAAGAACAGGCTTCAGTCCCAATTAGTTCGGATTTGAGGGGTTCCACTAATGAGGAAATACAGAACATATTGTTAAAAAATAAAAGTTATTTATTTCCTTTATCCAATTACATCCTTAACATTATGATATTTTATTTTATTTGAGTGAAAATCCCGAAAGAGCGAGATCAATAAGGCAAATTACAGTTCTGTATTGGTCATTTAACATCGGCAACAGGCTGTCAGAGGAAAGAGAACGAATCAATTTAAAGAATCATGAATCATAGTTTAAAAGATTTTCATCGTGATTGAAAAATCACAAGTATTCCCATCGCTATTTGAAACATGACTAATAGGAGCCTCATACGACTATTTTGTTGCGTCAAAAGGAGGAACGGTTCCCTGATCGCGTAAACTGCTACACGTGGATACGATAATAAGCCGGGAATGCACAATAATTTAGAGCCGGCAGGGAGATGGCTGGTTGTCTGAAGTCCTGGTGAGGTTGTTTTAAATGATCATTCACCAAAACGCTATGAGTCAGTCTTACGTTCAGCATTTGCCATGCATCTGGGCAGTATTGTCATTCTATATTACTTTTAGAATATAAAGCCTTTAACGATCGGGGTTTATTCAATGTTTTCGGCGGGAGTTGTTTCACAGTTATATTTGATGGCAACCTAGACTGGATAGTGAATTAATTTTTACTTAGTTGTACGTCCTGTATAACCTGTATAACCCGTCGGTTATCGCGCGAATACAGTGACGAAATAAGTGCGTAGTATTTATTTCCCTGGAAGAACAGGCTTCAGTCCCAATTAGTTCGGATTTGAGGGGTTCCACTAATGAGGAAATACAGAACATATTGTTAAAAAATAAAAGTTATTTATTTCCTTTATCCAATTACATCCTTAACATTATGATATTTTATTTTATTTGAGTGAAAATCCCGAAAGAGCGAGATCAATAAGGCAAATTACAGTTCTGTATTGGTCATTTAACATCGGCAACAGGCTGTCAGAGGAAAGAGAACGAATCAATTTAAAGAATCATGAATCATAGTTTAAAAGATTTTCATCGTGATTGAAAAATCACAAGTATTCCCATCGCTATTTGAAACATGACTAATAGGAGCCTCATACGACTATTTTGTTGCGTCAAAAGGAGGAACGGTTCCCTGATCGCGTAAACTGCTACACGTGGATACGATAATAAGCCGGGAATGCACAATAATTTAGAGCCGGCAGGGAGATGGCTGGTTGTCTGAAGTCCTGGTGAGGTTGTTTTAAATGATCATTCACCAAAACGCTATGAGTCAGTCTTACGTTCAGCATTTGCCGTGCATCTGGGCAGTATTGTCATTCTATATTACTTTTGGGTCCCTTTCATAGGGTCCAATGTCATTCGATCCAAAACCTTAAAATAGAGAAATAAACTCAGTTTCATAGGCTCCAATGTCAATCGATCCAAAAGTATAGTCAAGTTAGTAAGTAATAGTCAGTGATGTTTTTGAACAGAGTGTATTCGAAATACAAAACCCTAAAAGAGAGAAATAAATAAACGCTGTTTCATAGCATCCAATGTCAAACGCTCCAAAAGTCCTGTCTTTGCGTCGGAGAAATTGAAGGAGTTTAAACGTACTGGGGTTGCTTCTTCAAGTTGAAGGCGTTCAGAATTGTTCGTACCATTCACTGCTGAATTCGCTGGTGAATTCAGAAATGAACGGCGTTAATAAGTATAGTACTGCAACAAGTAATAATAAGTAAGTGTTCTATTTTGGAAAACCACAGTCAAGTATTTCAAAATAATAACTTTAAACAATAATGTGCACAAAATATAACGGCATTGTCTTTCTAATAATATATAAAATTTTATTATTTGTAACAAATGCTGAGCAAGTACGTTTATTAGACTTTCTTCTGTACCACAAAATATTTCTTGTTTGAAGTCGGACTGTATACAGGTTTATGACCCAGTATTTGGAAGCAAGAAAATATTGACGAAGTAATAACATTAGAGAATTCTTTTGTGCGACATAGGATCTTTGATTAGGACAATGGACGCCAGATGTGTCTGACCTTATAAATTAATAGAATGGATTATAAAAATGTCAAATGCATTTATAACCTTGAATATGTATCACGAATCATTGGAATCTTACCTAGCAGACAGGTAGTGTCGCCGTGAGAGACTGCTCAGTCAGTGTTTGGGTTATTTATCTTTTAGATAGCCTATAAGATCGTATATTTTGACTTTAATTTACTAACATAATAGGCTACTAAAACTAAAACATGTTTCCAAATATTCAGGACAGAGTGCGAGTATTGAGTTAATCTGTAAACAGAGTAAGTACCTAGGACATTTTTTTAATACGGAGGACGTTTGGATACATAAAGGACGTAATCATTAAAAAACATAAAAGAATAACAATGTTTTATGTTCATGTTAATACACTTATTATAATGAGTTTACATTTACACCAGTATACACCAGTGTATATCACAATACATAGTGTTCTTTAATTATACAATTTGAAATTTCTATGTCATTTATACCTTGTTCTTGACCCTATATATATATTTTTTTTTTTAAGTTATCAAAATTTCTTTTAGTATTGCTTCAAAAATAATCATCCAATTTCTGAAAATAAAAAGAGAAACAAAGATCAATTATTTGTTAGAATTTGATGGGGCCCTCCTCCACCTCCTCTACCTCCACGCAACTCACAACAAAACATTTATTCACATACACAACCACACCATCATTCTGATTCCTGCAAGTCTAGCTAACAAACACCTCATACCCATCCAAACACACTAGCACACTACTTTCATCCATCCAAGTCTCAGTCAGAACAATTATGTCAAATCTCTCTGTATAATTACTTAGCAGAACAATTAGCTCATCAATATTTCTGTGGTAGCTTCTTACATTAAAACTAAGTAAGGAAAAACTTTTTCCACTACAATATGTTCCATTAAAAAAATTAAAGTCGTTGAAACTATTGTAAACATATTCTTTTACGTCTCTGCAGTTAGCAATATCATAGAGCTCTTGATCGTGCATAAAAATAAATAAGTATAAATTAAATTTACATCTAGATCGGCCTGCTTGTGCCCCACATATGGAGGAATAAACCCCTTTAAACCTAGGCTACATATAGATTGGAAAAAATTAACAAAAATAAAATATTAAAATACATATAATGAAATATAAATAGTTGTAGTTATCCAATAGTAGGGTACTCATCAAAATAAACAAAAAGTATTCTATAAACATATGTTGAAAAATCCTTTTTTTATCCGCTAGCCGCCATTGTGTATTTTAGACAAAAAAACGGTCGCGGCTTAGTTAATAACAATACTGAAACGATAAGACATATTAATAACATTCCTTAAAAACAAATAAATTTGAGTGGATTGATTCACAATTTTTCCTATCCAACCTAAAACCAAACAGAACCTAACTGTAATACGGATTTTATAGGAAAGATATACAACAGCTGATTATTATAACAAACGTAATATATATATAAACACCGTAATTAGTTTTAATTTAGCCGAAATAATTATAAACACGTGACTTTTAATCAGACAGAAAATAAAAAATATCAAAATAATATAATTCCCAGAAATCGTAAACTATTAACGTGGAGAATAAATCTACTCATTTTGTACAATACCCATTTACTTCATAGTTTTACATTATTGAATGCTTCAGATGGCATTGGATAGTAAAGCACATTGCTAATGGAAAGTAAAACAAGAGCTGTAGCTTAAGAAATCAAATGTTTTTATTGTAGAACATTTGAAAACAATCTTATTCCCCATAAAGTTAACATTAGAAATTTAAAACGCTATAAAATGTAAACTAATTGAATTTACGGAAACTGAATATGCCTAAAGCATGACCGGAGCAGAGACGAATCCAAAAAATCAAATATCATTAAAATCGGTCCAGCCGTTCTCGATTTATAATGCGTGTATAACTAACACTACTTTGATTTATATATGTAGATGATTATGTATTAAATTTAATAGAAAGTAATAACCAACAGCTGCTGTCAAATTAAAATCGATGTTTGTTTGTATACATAAATCACAAATTAAAAACCTATTTTAGAATTATAATATATTGATATCATACAGTGCCTTAACGTGTAAGAAATTTTAATAATGATACAAATTTCATATAATTTATCTAATTAAAAACTATGTAAACTCAAGTAGACCTACTGGTAAGCAAATCTAATTAGTGACGAAAATGTTTAAGTGTCTGATTGAAAAAAAATACAATATGGTTGAACTGAGTTGTTTTTGATTTATTCAATTTAATGTTATTACTTCGAGTACTATACTTATTAACGCCGTTCACTTCTGAATTCACCAGCGAATTCAGCAGTGAATGGTACGAACAATTCTGAACGCCTTCAACTTGAAGAAGCAACCCCAGTACGTTTAAACTCCTTCAATTTCTCCGACGCAAAGACAGCACTTTTGGAGCGTTTGACATTGGATCCTATGAAACAGTGTTTATTTATTTCTCTCTTTTAGGGTTTTGCATTTCGAATACACTCTGTTCAAAAACATCACTGACTATTACTTACTAACTTGACTATACTTTTGGATCGATTGACATTGAAGCCTATGAAACTGAGTTTATTTCTCTATTTTAAGGTTTTGGATCGAATGACATTGGACCCTATGAAACGTTCCCTTACTTTTAGAATATAAAGCCTTTAACGATCGGGGTTTATTCAATGTTTTCGGCGGGAGTTGTTTCACAGTTATATTTGATGGCAACCTAGACTGGATAGTGAATTAATTTTTACTTATTTGTACCGTACCGAACTTGTACCGAAAAAATTCTTGTACCGTACCGAGGTTCGGTACAAGGCTGGAACCGTACCGTACCGATTTTTTCGGTGCACCGCAGACCCCTAAATTTTTTATAGCCTACCGAATTTTTGGGTAGGCTGCCTACCTGTTAAAACCGCCTCTGACTTTCTCCCTTCAGCAAATAAAAGAAAAACTGCAATCTTAAATAAAACTATCATATTCTTTAAGGTCTATTTAAATGTTTATTTAAAATTTTAAATGTCATTAGAATATATTTATAATTACAAACATTATCATCCAATTTCTTAAACTAACAACAAGAAAAAATAATGCCCATCGTTTTTGAGTGGGTTATGTTGGGTGATGTGACCTGACCCTAAATTGCATACAAAGTTTCATGGAAAACGTTTGAGAAATAAGGAAGAAACTGACTTTTTAATATTCTCCATAAGAATAACATTGGCCGCTCTCAGACAATGTACTTCATTCACCACGGACATATTATTAAACTTTTCACTGGAACCATTAGTTGTAGATTAGACTTATTATTAAAAATACTAATTTGTTTAGTTTTTTAAGCTAGTTTTAATGGTGATAGTCATATTATAGGGCCTATGTAAAAAATTTTGTATTTCAGTAGATCTGTCTGTTTAGAGATTTTCTATTATTTAGTAATTAATTAATTTTGCAGCCACAATTTGTTGCTATTTATAGAAAAGTTACAGTATTTCTATCCACCTATAATAATAATACTTTACTACTTATTTTATGTTGTACATTATTCCCATTTTGCTCAAATTTAATTTTGTGTATTTTCAGGAAGGAAGTTGATGGGACCTACATACTTGAGCTTCACAAGGATGAGAAGAAAGGTGATGCTAAAGTGACTATTGTTATGGACTTTTGTACTGAAGTCGTACGGGTGAGTTTTATTTCCCTTTGATAATTAATTATTATGTATTGGAGATTTGCACTAAATACATGCCACCAATCGATTGTGAATGAAATGTTTTCAGTTATTTTAGTATTGAAATGTTTTAGGTCGTTTACTTGACCTAGTGAAATATGAGAAATTTTGAGCGTGGCGGGGTGTGTTTGGACTAGTACAAATCTTTAGCTTAGTGTTGTTGCTATATAAGTCAGTTTGAAACGTGGTTGTTATGGTTTGACAAGTACTTTTTTCTGGAGTTTTTTAAACTATTACTTTTACAAAACTTCTAATACTAAAAGAAATTTCTGCCTAAAAATAGGAGATTATTTAAAAATCTTTCTGTCACTAGGAAGAAATGTTTTTGTGTTTAAACTAAAAATTGCAATAAAAATATAAGCAACGGCATTGATACTACACAAAATCATTTGTATTTCAGAGTTACATTACTCTGAAGTATTATTTTACAATTTTCACATAAGAAAACGTATCTTTTTTATTCAGAGTAGTATTACAAAATAATATTCCTGCCATAACGCAACACTCAGATAGGGACACATTGTGCAGTGACAGTGCTCCGATCTCGATAAGTGACATTAAGTTAATGGACAAAAGTGTGCTAGTAGTAGGATTTTTTATGGCATCATTATTTTCACTTTTCGTTATTCTAGAGCTAAAAACCCCTTTCTGAAATGTCTAGTTGTGGAATCATTTTGAAAGTTATTAATTGAGCTTCTAGTTTAAAGTCCCAACATTTCAAAACTATAAATATATCACAAATACAGGGCATCTAGTCATGTTTTAACTAGAATATTTAATAATAGACATTTTTGGACACAGCTGTTCCTTTTTAATGCAACGTAAAATTTTCTCAAATATTTTCCCACATGCTACTTGAAGTGTGCTAGATGATGTGTTTGGGTGTCTTGCTAGCCTAGTGGTTAGCGCCATGGACTTAGCCTTTTTCAATTTTTTAATCTAAGTATTTTTAGCTAACTAACAGTTCTTCCTGATCTTGTTATGTATTTACTTATATGAAATTCTGATGTACTGATTGTTCATGAGATGTAAGATGCTTAGGAAACAACAAAACACTTTGGGCAGGAGTCAGGAATTTCTCAGCCTTCAAAGCATGTTTTACAGGACTTCCTTAGGGGCTTACTATCTAACAATCATCATCATCTGTGAATATAACTTTGAAAGAACTAACATGTTTCAAATTCGTTATACAGTGCAACTCGGTTATTGCGGCCTCGGCCATAACGTCAACTCGGATATAACGTCATTTATTTTTAGGTCCCGCCAAACTATATGTATTTACATAGGGAAAAACCTCGGATATATCGTCAGTAAATTCTCAAACCTCATATATAACGTCAAGAATATCGGGCCGAGATGAAGGCAACATATTACTAAATAGAGAAAGTTCGGTTGGTGGTGCAACGTGAGGGCTACGGATATTGTTTAGCTACATTCTATTTTTAGAAACGGCATTTTATTGCTGTCTTACCACTAACCACCCCAACCCCCTCCCTTACCCTATATCCGCTGTCGCTGGTCATCAAGGTCAGTGTCAGTGACTCACGTCGCATCAAAGCACTGTAAAAAAAAATTATTATAGTTTAGCTGTTTAGCTGTTTTTAGCAAGTTTAGCTGTTTTTTTCGTATGTACGAACGGCATCACAGTAAACAAACTGTAGGTACGTACCTACAGTTCGTTTAGATATCGTTAGTTCAGTGTATGTCTTTTACAGTTTGTTTTTCGTTATTTTAATTTACGAATACAGTATTGAAAAATAATGGCAAGTGTTAAGAGAAAGGTTTTGCTGAAGAAAAGGTGTGAGTTATAAGAGCGTGTGAGGAGGGACTTAAGATAGCAGACGTGTGTTCGGGCTTGTTTTTTAAAATCGAACCAACAGTTGAATTCACTAAGCCGAACTTCATTGCAATATTTTCAAATTCGATTTTTTATATAGTAGAGTAGTCAGTCAGTCAGTCATAAACATAAACTTACGGTGTATTTCAAATTACCTTCATTAAATGTCGTAATTTTGTGTAAAAAATGTGTTTCCCTATTTTTCCTCGGTTTTAAATTAAAACTATGTAACCTCTTTTATAGCGTCACTCGGATATAGCGTCATTAATTGTGTGGTCCCTTCAATGATGTTATAACCAAGTCACACAATATTAGATTCTCAGAACCTTTAAAAATAAATGACCTAGGTTGCTTTCTTTGAGATAAGGCTTTAGATTTAAACCTTATGTCTTATTGAAACACTTTCACTTTGTTTTAATTTACCCAAATGTTTTGTGATTGAATGTACATCTTGGTACTACAGTCGACTCTCGTTATCACGAAATTTCACGGGACTGCCATTTTTACTTTCTCCCCTTATACGTAGTATATGGAGAAAGTATTGTTTTCGTCAAAATTTTCGAATTTGAGTTGAGGGTGGATATATCCGTTTTGGGGTCCCCTGAATCCAAAAAAGTGGGTTTTGACGTGATGTCTGTCCGTCCGTGTGTCCGTGTGTCTGGATGTGTACAGTGCCACAGCCTACCCCGTTGGTCCGATTTAGATGAAATTTGGCATGTATGTATATATTCACGGTATCTCCAGGCGTTTTTTTCATTTTTTTGAATTTTTGATTTTTAAGGGTAGTTCACCCCTAAAAACCCTTAAAAAACGTGAAAAATCCCAATTTCTCAAAAACGGCTCTAACGATTTTGATTAAAATTTGACAGTTTATAGTGTACAGAGTACTAAATAATTTGACACCACCCGCATATCTGTAAAAATGACGGTTCAAAAGTTATGGGCTTTTAAATGTCTAAAAAATCGAATTTTTAAATTTTCAGCGAAAACAATAAAAGTAAAGTATAACTTGACTGGCACCATTAAAACCAGCTTAAAAAACTAAACAAATTAGTACTTTGAATTATTTGTCTACGACTAACGGTTCCAGAGAAAAGTTAAATTTACTGTCCACGATAAACGCAGTACGTTGTCTGAAAGCGCCCAATGTTATTCTTATGGAGAATATAAAAAAAATCAATTTCTTCCTTACTTTCCAACCGTTTTCCATGAAACTTGGTATGAAGCGTAAGGTCAAATCACCGAACAAAACCAGCTCAAAAAAGCTTGGTGTTACAGGGGGGGGGGGGTTGTCCCCCCCATACAATTTGAACAATTAATTTAACTTTGTCTCTCGTGTTTTTATTTTTAAAAATTGGATGATTATTTTTGAAACAATAAATTATTAAATGATATTTAGATTAACTTTGTAGAACATGATAGTTTTATTGCAGATTGTCTTTTTTAAATTTACTTAAGGGAGAAAGTATGTGTCAGTTCACTGGTACCGTTTATTCTTCTTCTTACATATAGTTCGTCTTAGGCATAGTTCGAGTAATAGAGGTAAAACAAATGAAAATTTGTGTTACAGAGGTAAAGAAAAATGTGTATTTTATTTATCCTACATCTTCTACAAATTTAAGTTTTGAGATAAATAGTACAACTGTATAACATGAAAAAGTGAAAACAGTAAAAACTACATCCATATTAGAGTACTGAAATCCTAGGGATTAAAAAAGTCTGTAATTTTCTTTAGTAGGGGAGATAGGATGGTTTTGCAACAGAATCGGCATTTTCACCATTTTTAATTATTGAAAAATACCATTTTAAGCCCAAAATTGTCACATTTTTCGCACATTATAGGGCATAAACCATCATTTTTAACCCAAAATTAGCACATTTTTCCCATTTTAATAGAAAAAACCCCGTTTTTAGCTCAAAATCATTTTGGGATTATTTTTGCACTGATTATGAAATGATTGAAAATTTTTGAAAAAAAATCCCCCAAACCGTTATTCATATCAAATCTATCACCTGATGCTATATAATAACATATACATAAACAATATCACATACCTTCCAGAATTTAAAAATTCCAAGTGGCGCGTATTGGACCGCGTATGTCATAGTGTCGCGTTCGCCCGGGGCATGTCCTACGCACCGCACCGCGTCGCTTACCGGCTCATCCCACTGCCGCAAGACTCGCACCTGCACTTAGCATGACCATCTCACTACATCACTAGCATTAATTCATAACCATACAACTCTCGTTTCTCTACTAAATAATAATTCTTCCTTATAAAATCCACCTCTAGGTCCTGTATTCTTTATTTCTGCACCTGTTATATATCTCCTACTTTAAACTTTTTTTTGGTTTTCGTACAATTGACTCAACCTCTTATGTAATAGCTTTGGAATTGTATTCATTCACAGTATTTGGTTTCTATCTTCTATCTTACTGTGTTGTTTCAAACTATATGCTCTCTGGTGTTAACTTTGTATGAAATCAAAATCACACCTCAGTAACATGAACATGCACCCAAGGATAGTCATCCACACTCACTCGAGTTTCTCACTTGTACTTACTCAGCTATATACGTAACTGTTATGACTTAACTAAAATATACAACAAGAAAATGAAAAATTATGTCACTGAGGAAGGTTGATGTTGTAGTCAAGTTCTTCATTCTTTGACGGCAATGCTTTATATTGCTTAATTTTTAAACGATCATGCACAATACCTAGACCCGCCGTGCGCCAAGTCCCACTGTTACAAAACGACCAGGTTATTTTGCAAAATAATTTTGGCTTACAATTTTTCAGAAAAAAAATGCCTTGGTGAGATCGGACATAATAAGGAAGTGTTGATGTCAAAAGATTTTATTTTCCGAGATATCTAAGATTTTCTATTCTTAACCCTAGAAATGATAAAGTCGTAATTTACGACGCATTTACATATTCAATAAGAATTGGCAGGTGGAGGCATCTGTCGTCAGTTTAGTGTATTTTCTAGACACTATCAACAACAACAACCGGCAAACAACCGAAACTGCTCTAGTAGTACACAAGCCTGCCACCGGGCAGGTCTATAACCAAGTAAGCGCTTTCCACTCCTAGGCACTGAGTGGCTGAACCGGCTAGCGCGCTACGCTGACGAGCGTAACGTTCTAGCCATTCGGAAGTGCTAGGGTTCGAATCCCGACCATGAGCAATCCCAATTTGGCTTGCAAATGTGTGGTGTAGCGGAGTGGAGGGCCCACCTTAAATAAACGGTGACCGGCTTGGGTGGAAGTTGACGGCATTTGTAGGCTTAATTGGGATTGCAGTGGACACCTGTTTTGCTTTTGTGGTTAGTGGTTATAAGGGGGGGGGGGGCATGTTTTAAGCTTTTTTTGTTTAAACTTTGATATTTCAAGAAGATATTAGTAATTATTTTTATGTTACAGTTAAGAGTAAAAAGCTTATCACTTCTAGGGTTAAATTCACTGTACCGCGTAATGCGCAAGACTCACACCATCATCAACACCTGCACCTAGTATGATTATTATTTTTGCTATAGTATCCATCTATCTCAATACTTCACTAGCATTAATCCATGACCTACTTAGAATCTTTGCCACTTAACATACAACTCTCATTTCTGTTTTGTTACTCTTTAATAATTCTTCCTCTAGAACTTGTATTCTTTACATCTGCACGACATGTCCAATTGGATACAGGTTTATATCTTCCACTTTATTTTTTATTTTCAGGCTTGTTTTCATACAATTGACTCAACCTCATATATATATAGCCTCTGACAGTATTTGGTTTCATATCTATTGTCCTTATACATTTTTCAATCTCCTTTAGAAACAGACAATTCTTGAAATAACCAATGATTCTCCAATTGTAGTTTTAACAGTAGAAAAAAGTATCTACGTGCACATGCGACATGCACTCCAGGTCCTCACTCTTGTACTTGTATATGTTTTCGGCTATATATTGACCTAACTACGAGTAAAACATACAACAATAAAGTGAATAAAATGGTTGATGTTGTAGTCAGGTTCTTTATTCTTTGAGTCGTTTGTGTCCCAAATACGTTTTTTTAATTGCCTAAGTATTAATTGATAGAAATATTTCGTTTAGCTATGAACTATAAAGTGACAAATTTCAATATTTTACCAATGTAACTATACAACATTTTGCTATCATTATTTATATTTAGTTACCTGAAATAATGTTGAATTCAGCAGATTCTAGATCAAGTTTGCGTCAGTTGTTGAAACAAGAGGCAAGACATGTTTTATTGATATAGTTTAATTTTAACTGCTTCATCTGACCTGTTTTTGTTTGATACTTACATAAATATGAATGCAACAGATCCTGGATCAAATTCACAACACATCAACTTGTTATTTGATTTTAACCTTTAATGTTGTTTCTGGCTTACCTTATAATGTTATGTAAGACAGGCATTGTTGAACAAGAGAGCAATTGAAATATACAAAGTGTCCAGTTTAGAGGTATCAAGAGATGACTCAATGATGAAATGGTGTCAATGAGATGATAGTTTGTATGTTAAACATGTCATAAATACACCTAAAAGAGTAAAGTTTAATATCATCACCACAAGTCAATCGATGATTTATCTCCCTAACATTTCTAGTGTTATCCTCTCATCTACAATCACAATCATGCACTCGGTTGCACTCTTACCTACAAATAAATAATTATGTGCTATTGTACTCTGCGACACCGTTGTGCAGGAAAAGGATTTGTTCTAACATTTGAGGTACTAAAAAAGTTTCAATGCATGTTGTTACTGTTTATTCTATAAAAATTGTCCAGTGATTGTGTAAATCATTTCTAAAGCAAGTCAATCTTTTAATCCTCAAATACAAAAGTTGTGTTTGTTTATTACTGAATGAGGCAAAAAGTTACTTTATTGTTGAATAGTATGTTCCAAGCCAACATCTCACTTGACGATAATTTAGCTTCAGTTGATAAAGTAGACAAATCATATATGCATAAAATTTGAGCCTTGTATGTAAGATGTTGTACTCTACTACAAGACAAAATTTATTTCATATAAGACTTTTACACGTTATTCACATTATTAATTGATTGTACACAAACTTATTTCTTTGTGTACTTTATAGCTTTTTGTCATCAAACTTACATTAACCTAGTGTTAAGACGTGGGCTCTCATCAAGTCCCAGGCCTATTAGAAGACAGAAATCAAAATGTCCTACAACAGGTTTGATTCTGTCTTAATTACATTTAATTCAGCGGTGTTTTTTTTGTTTCATGTTTACTTGTACCCCTGTCTTCTCTACTTAATGTTTTAAGTGAGACCTGTAAAATGTTATATTTACATTCAATTCACTAATGTCATTTATGTTACTCTTACTTGTACCATATAGCTACTCTAGTAATCATGTTGTACGTGAATTATAGGAGAAGTGTAAAATACTTATTCACTAGTGTCATTTGTTAAGTGAAATATTAACTGTATCTACTACAGTCACTCATACAATGTTGCCATACTGTGTGTCTTCACAAACCCAATGTTGAACTGAACAGAACTGCTGTACTATTCTACAAGACAAGTGGGGTGTAATTAAAAAGATTTTTACACGTTATTAATTAATTGTACGCTTCTTCTTTAAATCTTAATTAAATCGTAATTAAAAATTGAAAATGCCGATTCTGTTGCAAAACCATCCTATCTCCCCTACTTGTTTTTGCTTTACATTTTTAGCAACATGTTTGTCGATCACATTTTCAATAGCAATTAGTGAAGAAAAAACACTGTCCGTTACATCACTTGTTTTTTCTAAAAACGTAAATAGAGTACTTACTGCAGCCTTGGCTTCTTTAGTTGTAACGTCAGCTGGTTCTTCTTCCTGATGATCGTCGTCAGAAGGAGCATTATCATCGTTGGTTAAGGAGTTCACTATTTCTTCATCAGTTAACGTGCCGGTTACTGCTACCCCTTCGTCGACAAGTATAAATTCTTCGAATGTTGGGAAGTTGTCTGATGACAGCTGCTTAGTTATCTCGTTCCACTCCGCCTCTACGTTGACATTTGGTAGCTCCTGTTCGGCTTCCACCTCTAGTTCCGGGTCAGGTTCCGTTTGTATTCCGACTTCTGCTTCGGGGGGATTTTTCTTTACTTCAAATCCACAAGACTTGAAACAGTTGGCTATTGTGTTCTCCGATATGTTATTCCAACATTTGTTGGCAAACCGCACAGCATCTAAGAGGTTGATAGTGCATGCCTTTCCTTCTTCAATGTCAGAAATAAATTTTCTAACCGCTTCGGTTCTGTATAACACTTTGAAGTTCTTTATTATGCCTGCATCTAATGGCTGCAACTTTGATGTGGTGTTGGCCGGCAAATATTTCACTTTAACCAATTTCAGAGGAGGAATAGTGTTGTGGGCTGTATAGTTGTCTACAAACAATAGAATTTTACGCCTTTTTTCCCCATAGTTTTATCTAGGTTAGTCAACCAGGAGGAAAATAATTCAGTGTTCATCCAAGCTTTACGATTTGATGTATACTCAACTGGGAGTGATTTTACTCCTTTGAAGCATCTAGGATTTTTAGCTTTTCCTATAATGAAAGGCCTTAACTTTGTTGTGCCTGTCATGTTAGTTGCAAGTAAAATTGTGACCCTTTCTTTGCTATGTTTGCACCATGACATTTTTCATCTTTGAACTGATATGTTTTATCAGGGAGGCACTTCATCATCATCATCATTCGAAGGGGCGGATTTCCCAGGGCGCTTCAGCCGTTGCAGCTTTTTGCGCACCCCTAAAATTCTCTTTCCTGGAGAATCAGGAATCTTCTAGATGAAGAGATCTGCAAAACTGCAGCATCCTGTCAACGAGCTCGTCAGGAGGCAGAAAACTACCCCTTACCAAGTTGCCCAGAGTGGAGGACCTTACCTCTGCCAGCTCCGCGCAATCAAAGAGTAGATGATCTGCAGTTTCCTCCTGCAGATAACATTTCCTACACAGGGGGTCGCCGTTGAAGACCCCCATACGCAGTTGGTGCTTCCTCAGATTACCGTGACCAGTGACGATACCTGTGACAAGTTTGGCATCCTTCCTGCCAAGTTTCAGGAACCTCTTTGCAACTTGACGAGAGGGAGAACAAAGATTGAGCTTGCTAACTCTATGCAGGGAAAGTTCAGCCCATCTTTTCTTATGACAATCCCTGGCCCAGGAATTGATAGTCTGAAAAACCGCAGCGCGGGAAACACCACAGAAGGGTTGAGGACCACAAAGGGGGGATGATGCAGCCCTATTGGCCAGCCCGTCTGCCACTTCGTTACCATCCACCCCTGAGTGCCCTGGAACCCAACAAAGGGTGACTTCATTGTGTCTACCTACACAGGACACAAGCCTAAAACAGTCCCACACAACCCTAGAGTTGAACTCTACCGAGTCCAAAGCTTTAAGGGCCGCCTGACTGTCAGAGAAAATATTGATAGAAAGGCCCTCATGACCCAGCATCAAGATGTCTCTGGCACATTCCATAATGGCAGTGATCTCGGCCTGGAAAACAGTGGGGAAGGTCCCCATGGAAATACCTGACCGTACGTTGTCCTGCACCCCGTAGATGCCTGCTCCTGTGCCCCGACTGCTCTTGGACCCATCAGTGTACCACTCCTGATCACAGGGTGGTAGTGGGCAGGCTCCATCCTTCCATTCGTCCCGTTGCGGAAAAAGAACTCGGAAAGACCTGCCAAAAGAAAAGGTTCTCGGAAGATAATCAGAGGGCATACCTAAAATGTCGCTCCGAACTATCCCCGAAATTCTGGTATGACCACGTAATTCACCTGGCCTATTCCAGAGGCCCTCTCCACAGAGGCGGTATGCACCCATTCTGGCAGTCATCCTGATGTGAATGTCTATGGGCAAAAGATCAAGCAAACAGTCAAGAGTGGCCCCAGGAGCGCTGCTGATCGCCCCTGTGATCATGAGACATGCCAGCCGCTGAACGGCTGCCAGCCTTTTCACAGCAACACCTGAGTCCATCTTGGTCCACCAAACCAAAGACGCATACGTCATAGTTGGTCTAACTACTGAAACATAGAGCCAATACATTAGCCCCGGTTTCAGTCCCCATGCTGCGCCGACCATACGCCTGCATGCAAACAGAGACCATTTACCCCGGTCAATAACCCGTTGTAAGTGAGATTCCCAGCAAAGCGTCCGATCCAGAATGATCCCAAGATACTTCACCTGGTTTTGCAGGTTGATCAAACTCCCCTGCAGTTTGAGCGGGCCAACCCCGGTCAGCTTTTTCCTCTTGGTAAATGGTACAGCAACCACTTTAGAGGGATTCACAGAAAGACCGACCTCATTGCACCAACCATCCACAAGCCTTAGTGCAGAGTTCATGAGGTCAGTAACTGTATTGTTAAACTTACCTATCACAAGGATGGCAATATCGTCAGCGTATCCTTGAGCAAAGACACCACTGTCATTAAGCCTTCTAATAAGGCTGTCTACCACCAGGTTCCATAAAAGGGGTGAGAGAACGCCTCCCTGTGGACAGCCCCTTGTTGACCTGGCTACTACCTTTACTCCCTGTAGAGAAAGTTTCACATACCTATTGCGTAGCAGTGCCTCAATCCATCGGCAGATGACATCGCTGAATCCTCTAGATCTAGTCTATGTCTATGTTTACTTGTACCCCTGTCTTCTCTACTTAATGTTTTAAGTGAGACCTGTAAAATGTTATATTTACATTCAATTCACTAATGTCATTTATGTTACTCTTACTTGTACCATATAGCTACTCTAGTAATCATGTTGTACGTGAATTATAGGAGAAGTGTAAAATACTTATTCACTAGTGTCATTTGTTAAGTGAAATATTAACTGTATCTACTACAGTCACTCATACAATGTTGCCATACTGTGTGTCTTCACAAACCCAATGTTGAACTGAACAGAACTGCTGTACTATTCTACAAGACAAGTGGGGTGTAATTAAAAAGATTTTTACACGTTATTAATTAATTGTACGCTTCTTCTTTAAATCTTAATTAAATCGTAATTAAAAATTGAAAATGCCGATTCTGTTGCAAAACCATCCTATCTCCCCTACTTGTTTTTGCTTTACATTTTTAGCAACATGTTTGTCGATCACATTTTCAATAGCAATTAGTGAAGAAAAAACACTGTCCGTTACATCACTTGTTTTTTCTAAAAACGTAAATAGAGTACTTACTGCAGCCTTGGCTTCTTTAGTTGTAACGTCAGCTGGTTCTTCTTCCTGATGATCGTCGTCAGAAGGAGCATTATCATCGTTGGTTAAGGAGTTCACTATTTCTTCATCAGTTAACGTGCCGGTTACTGCTACCCCTTCGTCGACAAGTATAAATTCTTCGAATGTTGGGAAGTTGTCTGATGACAGCTGCTTAGTTATCTCGTTCCACTCCGCCTCTACGTTGACATTTGGTAGCTCCTGTTCGGCTTCCACCTCTAGTTCCGGGTCAGGTTCCGTTTGTATTCCGACTTCTGCTTCGGGGGGATTTTTCTTTACTTCAAATCCACAAGACTTGAAACAGTTGGCTATTGTGTTCTCCGATATGTTATTCCAACATTTGTTGGCAAACCGCACAGCATCTAAGAGGTTGATAGTGCATGCCTTTCCTTCTTCAATGTCAGAAATAAATTTTCTAACCGCTTCGGTTCTGTATAACACTTTGAAGATCTTTATTATGCCTGCATCTAATGGCTGCAACTTTGATGTGGTGTTGGCCGGCAAATATTTCACTTTAACCAATTTCAGAGGAGGAATAGTGTTGTGGGCTGTATAGTTGTCTACAAACAATAGAATTTTACGCCTTTTTTCCCCATAGTTTTATCTAGGTTAGTCAACCAGGAGGAAAATAATTCAGTGTTCATCCAAGCTTTACGATTTGATGTATACTCAACTGGGAGTGATTTTACTCCTTTGAAGCATCTAGGATTTTTAGCTTTTCCTATAATGAAAGGCCTTAACTTTGTTGTGCCTGTCATGTTAGTTGCAAGTAAAATTGTGACCCTTTCTTTGCTATGTTTGCACCATGACATTTTTCATCTTTGAACTGATATGTTTTATCAGGGAGGCACTTATAATACAAAGCAGTTTCATCGGCGTTGAAAATATTTTTTGGGTCATAGTCTTCTAAGACATCTTTCAATGAAGCCTTCCACTCATCACAAACATTAATGTCTACAGCCGCACTCTCGCCGCAAACCTTTTTAAATGTAATATTGTGCCTCTTTTTAAAATTTGCGAGCCAACCGTTACTAGCCTTAAAATTACCATGCCCTAGCGATTTTGCAAAGTGTTCGGCTTTTTCTCTGATTATCGGACCCCCAAGAGGGACGTTTTTTTCTCTGCATTGCTTGAACCACTTTGTCATACACTCTTCAACATCGGGAAATTCAGCTAATCTCTTCCTCTTACATCTAATATTACCTTCAGCTGCCTGCTTCTCAATGTCTGCCTGGTTTTTTATAATTGTTGATAGCGTACTACCTGGAATATTAAACTTGGTGGCGATGTCTTTCTTCTTTAACGCACCTTCGTTTACCATCTTTATTATTTTTAATTTGTTACCAACAGTCAATGCTTTGGGTTGTCGTTTCGCACTCATTTTCACACAATATTTTACTGTACATACACACAGTAAATTGAAAACCCCCGCACAAAGAAAACAAACTCCAGCTGCAGACCGACTGTGACAGACTAGGACTGGACTGAATAGACGACTGATTCCCGGATATGACTCACCGACAAGTTGTAACATGAACATTTCGTATTAAAGAGGTTCATTCTGAAAACTTTGTGGTATAGAGGTAAAGTTCAAGTTGTGGAGGTAAAGCGCAAATTAAATTCGTCTTATCTACTGAACTTCGAGTTACAGAGGTAATTTTTGTAACTCTTCGAGTTATAGAGGTAAAATTTGACAAGAAAATCAGTTCGTGTTACGTATAGCAATTTCTTCGAGTTAGACAGGTTTTTTCAAGGGGATTGAAAATAATTTGTGATATCGAGGATTTTGAGTTATCAAGGTTCGTGATAGCGAGAGTCGACTGTACTTTAGTTTATTCTGACATTAAAGTATGTTTTTCCTAAAATTATTACGTATATTTAACATTTACTTTTAATTATTTAATTTTGTTAAACATTTTGCTTGTACAAGAAATGTGACAGTGCAGTCTTTGACTAAACAAGATTTCTGATGGCCAGGAATGATTGGTTAATAGATGTATTTCCATTGTTGGTTATAAAGTAAGTTTTGGTTAAAAACTTGAAAGTGGCTTACTGAAGGCGAAACATGAAGTGGTATCATTATCTCTACATTGAGTTGTTTACAGTATACATTAGATATACAGGGTGTCTGTTACCAAACTTCATTATGTGGTTTATTGGTTCAAAATAAATAAAAATGTTTCTATAGGGGTGTGTCTTAAGATGCATTCTTAACCAGATATCCGCCATTTTGCATTTTTATGAAATATTTTATATATTTATATCAATAGATTATTTTGAAACATGGCATGTGTCTTTAAATAGTAAAAACCCAATTTAGACAAAAATATCAACGTGATAAAAATTTTAATTTCAAAATGGCGGCCATTTAAATTTTTAAATTAGAATAGATTAAAAATTGTTTATTATTTTAAAATTATTAAAATACAAAACTATATCAAATTTAATTCTCTATCTAATGAAACCAAAATTGTAAAAATTGGTCAATAAATAACGGAGATTCAGTACTTTTACCAGTAATTAACCCTTTGCGCTTGAATGTCCAGCTGTACTGGCCGTCACCATTTTCTCACCGACGTCTAATTAATATTTTGTATATGAGCTGACCTCATCGCTCGGATGGCCAGTGGTACTGGACGAGATTAAATCTGAGATGCGGTCGGATGGCTAGCAGTACTGGCAACTAAATATAATCATCTGTTTCTTTTTTGAATATTATGTGCTAGGTTTGGGGTGTGCTGCAATCTTTTGGGAAACTAATGAACTAGCGGATCAGATGAATTCCCGCTTCCAAAACCATACATGCGTTGGAATTTAATGTTATGCTTAGTACTTTGTTCTGCTGTTGCGTTTACTGAGAAGTTGTAATATTTAATGCTAATAACAGCTGTTTTTTTTTTTTTTTGTAAATAAGTGTACATTTTGTTATAATTAATTATTTATTTTAAGAGTAACCACAGTAGATAATAAACGTAAACATAACAATAAACTATAATTTTAATTCGGATAACTTGGGGCAATTATTGGAGGAGTATGATGAAAATGTTTCATCATATTATTTAATTGTGAAATAGATCATGTTGTATTGAAATTATTCTTTATTTTCGCTCGTTGTTTGCTTTTTATTGTCCTTATAAACATTGTTGCAAACAAACCAGGTGTCACAGAAAAATAATTCCGAGCTGATGGGAAAGGTTGTCGATCATGGCTGCCGAGCTGACAAAGGAATGTAGCGCGGCAGTACTGCTTGCCACCCGAGTGGCGAGTACAACATCACGGGAAATAATTCTGAGCTGCCAAGGAGTTGGCACAGCCAGTGCTACTGGCCAACCAAGCAAAAGGGTTAAGGTTTATAGACACAACCAAATCAATAAACTATTTTGTACACTTATTGAATTAGGTATTATTCAGTGGATGTTTCAGAACACCAAGAGAGGCAGACACTGCTTCGAACTGTGGATGACAGCTGGACATAAATCTTATACTTTGGCAGCTGAATCAGAATCTGAGCTGGTAGATTGGATCAATAAACTTGAACAAGTGCTGCAACATAACCGCCAACAGGAGGAAAATAGAGCTGCATCTTTAGAAAGAGGTGAGATTTTCAGTATTATTAGGCCTTATGACTGTAGTTCACTTTTTGTTTAAAAGTCAGACTGTGATCGTAATTACAATACCATTAATCCTGTGTAATAATCAATTATAAATGTTAAAATACTTATTAAATGTCTTTTATTGGACTTTTCCAAAGGTCTTTGTTTTTAACTACACAATGTTTCTAGAAGTGGAGAAACTCCTCCCATTTTCAAGTGATTACCAAATAATTTACATTAAAAATTGCAAGTTAAAGTTGCAGATATTAGTTATATGGTGTTGTTAATAATACTATACTCTTATCTATCATGCACAGTACAAAAAACCTTTTGTGGTATTGTGCAACATAACAAAAGCTAGCAGTCAACATGCCCCGGCATCTTCATTCATGACAATGCGCAACCTCACGTTGCAGCACAGACTCTTGAGCTTTTAGAAACAATTTGGTTGGGATATTTTCGATCATCCTCCATGAAGTCCTGAGTTGGCTCCAAGTGATTTTTATTTATTCCCCCTAAATGAAAAAAATGGCTTGTTTCATAGTGCTTAAGGAACGGTAATGAGCTCAAAATGGCATAAGTGCTGGCTGCATGTACCGGTGGCATGCACTGGGTGTTGAAAAGCTGGTTTCTAAATATGATAAGTGCCTCAATGTGGCTGGAAACATTATTTGGAATAATAGTTTAAATTACGCTCTTAAAGATGTTTATAATGAAATTTCTGTAAACCTAATGTGTAATTTTTTATAACAAAACGGAACTTAATTTTTGGATAGTCGATGTAATAAATGTCAAAAACATAATAAAAATAAAAATAAATTAAATAAAATAGCTTTGAATAACTTTTGTTGTTGCGGTTAACCTAACAAAATGTTTAAAATTCCTGTTTACAACATTTGCGGAGAAATAGGATATGCCCAATGCAGCCCATAGTGTTGGATCGTGTATAAAAAGAAGCATTAATCACCATGGTATCTGTACTGTGACTAATACGCCGTGGGCATTAAAACTAGAGGTGTGCAGATATCCGAAAAGTCGTCGGTATCGGATCAGATATCCGGCTCCGATCCGATTGCAAAACAAGTATCCGGTAAAGTCCAATAAATATCCGAACTTTCGGATAGACTATAAATAAAATGAGCATTAAAACTGAAAGATTAACTTTCCGTTTGAGAAGTCGGCGATACGGAAGATCTTTGATCGAACGAAAATGTTGAAGCAGATGAAGAAATTACGCAATTCATATCCAATCGGAATGTTAGAACATCATTGGGTGGTCCAAGGATGCGGTATGATTATTCGATTCTTCAACTACGCATTTAAGTAGGTAACCGTAAGTTCAACACAATATTGCATTTTGAAATACAAAGCATAGCGTTATCGATATTTGCACCGAGTATCAGATTGCGGTTTGATATTATTCCATATAAAATATTATTTCGGCTACAGAAAAACTTGAATTGTTGTGTAACGAGCCGTTTTAGTTGGGGGGTAAAGATAACATGATTTCGTCGTCGCTGCGAGCGGCGAGCCGTAGGCCGTGGCCAGATCACCTGCCACCGTTGGCCGTTGACCGTTGACCGTTGACCCGGCTTATCAGTGAAGCTTGGGTGGAAGGTCCTGGGTACTAGTGAGTCGAGCTTCGGTCGTGGCGCGGCAAATACCGTGGTAGTTTTCCTGTGACAAAGTGTGTCGGTCGATAGTGAAAGTATATCGAGAGTGAGAGTAAAGCTAAAGTGTCCTGTGAATTAAGAGTTGGGTGAGAGATCCACTCTTGGGTGAGTTTCGCCGAATATCTTCCTTAGAATATTTAATAATTTAAGACATTTAATTATTAACTTCTTAAAATGGCTAGCGTTGCTCACTCGTGAAGACCTGCCAGTAGGCGACATTAAAAGGGTTGGAAGGCCATTTATTTAGGCCAACTCGTACGGTAATAAAGTACCGTAATTATAAGAAGTGCTTGTAGAGTATACTGTGGTTATTTAAGTCAGCACGTGATAATTATTATTAATTACTGGTAGCGTACGAGTTCTGGCAAGATTGGCTGGTCTAGACAGGCACTAGACACGTTCGCGCGGATGATCCGTGTAGACCCGGTCGACCCAGTGAACATAATAATAATTTAGTAGTTTGAATTAAGGAAATATATCTTGGTGGCTGGTGTAGAGAGACCAGATATTTCCGAATTAATTTATCAGTTAATTCATTGAGTTGATGGTCGATCTGGGTGCGTCCTGCTGATAGGCCCCTACGAGCGTTCCTGTGTGGGCACGTCACTAGTAACGACGCCACGTGCGACGTGCACTCTAAATTTAATTTACCCCGGGTCTGACAATGATGAGGCGGCTCTAATATAGAATTTACTATTTTATTTATCTTTAAATGATTGCCTGAGTCGGACCCAAATTTATCGTTGTTCCAGTGCAGCCCCTGTTTACTGCTAAAACGATCCCTGGGGTATCCCTGCCATTGTAGGCTGAGCCGTCTGAGCAATAAATAGATTCTTTTGCCGATATTTTTCTACAGGGGGAAAAATACGTCATAAGAAATGGCGCCCGAACCGGTGACTTAAAAAAATTTGGCAGTAGTGCTGTGAAGATGTGCTGAGTAGTAGCGGACTATAGGTTCTGTAACCTTGTGACTGTTTGGTGAATATAATTTATTAAGGCCACAGTCAACGTGTGATTTTTATTTAAATAGCTACTTTTAGTGAGAACCCTGTTTTGAATATTTTGTGTTTTAATATTTTCAGTGGTTTGAATATTTTGACTTTGTGTTGAATTTTTTTTGCACCTCTAGAGAGGTTTTGCATAAGACTGTTTATTTTACATTGCCAATTTTAGGATTTTGTTAGAACAGTCCTTAGTTATTTTTAACTGTCGATTTTTGGGATTTTGTTTGAACAGTCCTTGTTGTTTTTTGCAGCTTTTGAGATTTTCTTTTAACAGGTTTTGTTGGACTTTGATTTTGACCATGGTTAGCACCACGACTACAACGTCAGTGATGGGGGACAAGCCGCTCATGACGCCGGTAGTGACCTCTAGTTCTGGGATGGGTCCCGAACTGACTGTGACGTCAGCAGCACCTGTTTTCCCGGCTATTTCCTCAACGGTGACGACGAGTACGGTGACGTCTTTGTCTTACACGGCACCGTCGACCATGTCACTGGGGACTAAACCCCGTGAAGTTCGAGTAGGTTGGATCTATGACCTCTCGAAAGAAAATCTTATCAAGACGATGGAGCAGTATGGTCTAGACACTGTGGGAAGGGCTGACGATCTACGTCGACGGTTTTCCTCGTTCTGGAAGAATCAGGCCCGCACGAGTGGCGACGAGCCCCCGTGGCTGGGTGGTCCGACGTCCCCGGTGTTCACGCCATCAACCTCCGACAGGCTTCAGGTCCCGGTCCACCATGCTCCTCTGCCGAAGATAGTCGTTACAGCTGACGATGAAAGTGGTGCAGTGGCTGGACTTGGGAGGGAATTGGAGAGTGTGAAGATGATGTTGGGTCTTTCTCCGAATGCTGATTTTCGGACATTGAGAGAGACTTTGACTTCAGTGGTGATGCAGTCAAGAGATAGCGCCCCGACTCACGATTCCGGTCTACCGTACGCTGGTGTAGCTGCTCAACCACTCCCCTCTGGGTTTGGTCATAGACCCGAGGAGGTGATACACCCAGCCGTTAGTTTTGAGATACCTGTTCGCCCTGCCACGTTGGAACTCCCAGATAGGTTGGAAGATAGAAGGACGACCACACGACCGGTATACCCGAGAGACAGTCCTACCGTGTGTAACATGGTTAGGAAATGGGGACTTAAATTTGATGGGAAACGAGATCCTGTGTCTTTCCTGGAGCGAGTGCAGGAGTTGACAGAGTCATACTCCCTAACACATGAAGACTTGCTGAAGGCGATGCCGGAGCTGCTACAAGGCTCAGCTTTACTGTGGTATCGGAATTGCAAGGATCTCTTATACTCATTTGACGCTTTTCGTCGACACTTTGAGATCCAGTTTCTACCGCCAGGGTATCGTAGAAACTTGGATGAGGAGATCCGCTTGAGGACACAGGGAGAGAACGAGCACTTCCGAGACTTTGTCACTGCCATCACAACGTTGATTCGGCGAAGTGCGACGTTGTCTGAACAAGGGAAACTTGACCTGATCTTCAAGAATATGAGGCCAGAGTACAAGTTAATGGTCAGGCGTCAAGATTGCGCTACGTTGGCCGACATGATGGAGAAGGCTGAGGACTACGAGGCCTACCTTCGTGACAAAGCCATTTTTCGTCCACCTCCCGCCCCGAACGTTGCGCTGGTTCAGGAAACCGCGTACGTCCAGAAGAGAAGGGACGATAAGAAGTTTGAGGCAGCAGTGGTGGACAACCAACACTCTAGTGCACGAAGAGACCCCCTGCCACGGAATCGACAAGTCCCTGCCAAGAGTAGTGGACAGCAGTTGGGTTCTTATCGATCTCGGCAGAATTGGTCCTCACCGGCTAATGGTGGATCTGACACCTCGACTAGCACGCGGTGTTATCGGTGCCAGGAGATAGGCCACATGGCTAGAGGGTGTAGGAAGCCGAGGACGGTCAAGTGCTATGGATGCGGTAAACCCGGTATGACGTTAACCCAGTGCGGATGCAAGGCGGGAAACGGAAGACCAGCTCAGTCAACGGGAGGTCATCTGAGCGGGGGAAGCCACAACGAACGACCTCCACAGAGTGGGCAGAGTGGCTCGAGAAAATAAACATCTTGGTTGCCAATGTGGAATACGGAGTGCCCCCTGTGGACGCAAGGCCCTTTGTCAAGATTGACCTGATGGGCGAGGAATTTTTGGCTCTGTTGGACACTGGGTCCGTGGTAAATTTGATTGGGCGAGGAGTCGCTGATCATTTACTTTCGCTAGGTTTCGAACCAACGCAGCAACTAATACAGTTACGCATGGCAGATGGATCTAATGCTAGGATTGAGGAATGTTTTCGGCTGTCTGGCGAAGTAGATAACAACCGATGGACGGGAGACGCTTTATACATACCCACTCTTACTTCGGATATGATTCTTGGAATAGAAGCTATCCAAGAGTTGGGTCTAGTGACAGTTGTGTCGAAAGCTATCCGCATGGGCGTGGGTGATAGTGGTTTAGGCCATGTGGGCCGGATAAACCATGTCATTGGTGACGAAGACCCTGTAGGCTCTGCGGTAGTAGGTCCCCTAGAAATCTCGAACGTTAACACTTTGCCAGATGAGGTGGTAGACTCAGTCGTGGGTGGAGACCCCGAATCTTTGGAGTCGTACAAAAACCCCTCACTCACACCATTAGATGAAGAACAGGCTAGAAAGTTGCAGACGTTTTTAGAGGCTGAATTGCCGCTATTTGATGAAGTGCCTGGGAAAACTCACCTCCTGGAACATGTAATACGGTTGAAGGAGGGAGCAGTCCCGGTCAAACAGAGACACTACCCGCGAAACCCAGCTATGCAGGCCGTGGTTAACAAGGAGGTGGAGTCTATGCTGGAAGATGGGATAATCGAGCCGTCGTCTTCGCCATGGAGCTCACCTATTGTGCTGGTGAAGAAACCGTCTGGAAAGTTCCGAATGTGCTTAGACTTGCGGAAGGTTAACGAGGCCAGTGTTCCTGATGCCTACCCACTTCCGAGGATTAATGCCATTCTGGAAAAATTGAGACGTGCTCGATATATAACCACACTAGACTTGTACAGGGGTTATTGGCAAGTTGGACTGAGTGAGGCAAGTCGCCCTATAACTGCGTTTACAGTGCCTGGAGTCGGCCTCTTCCAGTTCAGAGTCATGCCATTCGGATTACACTCGGCTGGAGCTACTTTTCAACGGCTCTTGGACAAGGTGGTTGGTCCCGATTTAGAACCTCAAGCATTCGCATACCTTGATGACTTGGTCTTAGTTTCTGAAAGTTTTGATGAACACTTGGAACTACTGAGGACCGTCTTTACAAGATTAAGGGAAGCTGGTCTGCGCTTGAATTCAGAGAAATGCCATTTCTGTAAAACCCGGTTGAAATACTTGGGTCATGTCATAAGTGACGCTGGAATCGCAACCGATCCAGAGAAGGTGAGGGCGATTCAGGAATTCCCGACTCCACGGAATGTGAAGAATCTGCGAAGTTTCCTTGGTCTCGCGAGTTGGTACCGACGTTTTGTCGATGGTTTTGCTTCTGTTGTGAGACCCCTGACAAAGCTTCTGAAGAAAGAAGTAAGATGGCAGTGGGGTTTGGAGCAAGAAAAGGCTTTCACCGAAATGAAACGGCGCTTGAGTTCGACACCAGTTTTGGCGTGTCCTGACTTCTCGAAGACATTTGTTCTTCAAGTAGATGCCAGTAACGAGGGCTTGGGTGCAGCATTGACCCAAGACCAGTGTGACAAGGAAGTCGTGATCGCTTATGCGAGTCGCCTCTTATCAGACCAGGAGAAGAACTATACCACCACGGAGAAAGAGTGTTTAGCCTTGGTCTGGGCCGTACGGAAGTTCCGACCGTACCTTGAGGGTTATCGCTTTGTGGCTATCACTGACCACGTTGCTCTCCGATGGTTGATGAAACTTCAAGACCCGTCGGGTAGATTGGCCCGCTGGGTGATGGAGCTGCAACAGCATGATTTCGAGATCCGTTATCGGAAGGGAACTCTAAACCGAGTAGCTGATGCTCTCTCTAGGCAGCCTGTTGGGGAAGAACCGGTCGATGGTTTGGAAGAACCTGTCGATGGTTTGGCTGATGTTGCCGTAATTTCTGAGAACCCCACGGACGATAGGAACGGAGAGCTTGAAACGGATACTAAGCAGAAGGATGCATGGTATGATTGCACCATGTCAGGAGTTCTGACGAGTCCCAAGCGTTTCCCGAGATTTTGCCTAAAGGACGGGATACTTTACAAACGCTTTGGGAAACCCCAAGACGGTGAAGGAGATGAACAATTTTGGAAAATGTGTGTTCATTCATCGAAGCGAAGGGAGACCCACACCATCCACGTTAAGGACCTCAAACCTTTCCGTGAAAGAACCGTGTAGTGACACTTGGTTGTGGTGGTGGGTATAAGTAAGGAGCTTTTTTCTTTTTCTCCTTTTTCTTTTTTTTGCACCCCGATGTTGGTGGGGGGTGTAACGAGCCGTTTTAGTTGGGGGGTAAAGATAACATGATTTCGTCGTCGCTGCGAGCGGCGAGCCGTAGGCCGTGGCCAGATCACCTGCCACCGCTGACCGTTGACCCGGCTTATCAGTGAAGCTTGGGTGGAAGGTCCTGGGCAGTCGAGCTTCGGTCGTGGCGCGGCAAATACCGTGGTAGTTTTCCTGTGACAAAGTGTGTCGGTCGATAGTGAAAGTATATCGAGAGTGAGAGTAAAGCTAAAGTGTCCTGTGAATTAAGAGTTGGGTGAGAGATCCACTCTTGGGTGAGTTTCGCCGAATATCTTCCTTAGAATATTTAATAATTTAAGACATTTAATTATTAACTTCTTAAAATGGCTAGCGTTGCTCACTCGTGAAGACCTGCCAGTAGGCGACATTAAAAAGGTTGGAAGGCCATTTATTTAGGCCAACTCGTACGGTAATAAAGTACCGTAATTATAAGAAGTGCTTGTAGACTATACTGTGGTTATTTAAGTCAGCACGTGATAATTATTATTAATTACTGGTAGCGTACGAGTTCTGGCAAGATTGGCTGGTCTAGACAGGCACTAGACACGTTCGCGCGGATGATCCGTGTAGACCCGGTCGACCCAGTGAACATAATAATAATTTAGTAGTTTGAATTAAGGAAATATATCTTGGTGGCTGGTGTAGAGAGACCAGATATTTCCGAATTAATTTATCAGTTAATTCATTGAGTTGATGGTCGATCTGGGTGCGTCCTGCTGATAGGCCCCTACGAGCGTTCCTGTGTGGGCACGTCACTAGTAACGACGCCACGTGCGACGTGCACTCTAAATTTAATTTACCCCGGGTCTGACAATGATGAGGCGGCTCTAATATAGAATTTACTATTTTATTTATCTTTAAATGATTGCCTGAGTCGGACCCAAATTTATCGTTGTTCCAGTGCAGCCCCTGTTTACTGCTAAAACGATCCCTGGGGTATCCCTGCCATTGTAGGCTGAGCCGTCTGAGCAATAAATAGATTCTTTTGCCGATATTTTTCTACAGGGGGAAAAATACGTCATAGTTGATTTAATGTTATTGGTAACAAACCATAATAATAGCTAGTTTTGCTACGCTGCGTACGCCTTTGTAACAACACAAAGTTCGCGGCAGACTCGCAACGTGTACGGATTGTGGTATCTTATTGCAGAGTATAGTATATCTTCGCTTTTTCACGTGTTATGGTGTTAGTTAAACATTATATTGTAAATATATGTTGTATATAGTGTAAATATTTATGTGCATTGGACCAAATGTGTAGTAACACTTCCTGCAGTCGTAAAACAAAGAGGTGGCCCCTATGCATGTTTTATAACATGATAAACATCGCTTTAAATAATACATATGTATTATATGTAGAAAATTGTGTCAGAACCAGTTGTAAGCCCCTAAGTCGGCAAACTTTTCTCAGAAAAATTCACAGAGAGCTCCTGAAGTCGTGGCTACAGGCCACAATGTTGCCACGAACTCTTGTCCGGCAGTCTATTGCTTATATTTTAAATGTAAGTGTGCCAAATGAAGCTCCACAACAAGTCAAACAAGGAAAGACTCACACCAGTCTTCTGACCTCCAAGAATACGGCGCATGACAAAACATTTTTGTGGAAGTTGCGCAAATGTCATGTGTGGCGAACACCAAGGGACAATCTGCTGCGAGTGCCAGATCAATTAGGATTTGGACATTACACTCTTTTAAAACATTAATTCAATGTTCATTTTAATTGTTTTTATAATTAAAAAATTTTCCCTGTCATTAAAAGTATTTTTTATTTATGTTAAAAAAAGTAGTCTGTGAGACTACACCTTTGTAACAACGCTTGGCTCAGGGTGCCTTTGTGTTCTAGGGTTAAATAGACAAATAGGTATATTTAAGGTAGATATAAACTGGTAGATTTACAGAGGTCTGTTGGCTGATTTATTGACTGTGACTATGGTATTTTCAGTGAGCAACAACACTAGATCATTAGCAACATTTGAGGTGCCACTTTATGGAACGTTGAAAGGACTAGAGCAGAGTGTAAACCCACAGTTGATGAAATACGCTCGAGAAACTGATTCCTCTATTGCTTTGGCCAGAAAAGAAAATCGCCGTCGATTGTTCAGTGTATATCCCTTTATGCCTGTAAGTATTCAATTAAACATTGTTTCATACTGATACTGTGGTATTCATAAATTGTATCATACTGTGGTATTCATCAACTTCTATCCTTTGAGTATATAAATAAAGCTATATTTTATAATTCCACTTCAAGAGCATAGAGTTTCTATTCATATTTCAATCAATATTTCTAGCATTCTAAATTTAATTAATATTATAATCTCCAGAAATAGTAATTAGTTTGTATATTTTTACTAGGATCTGTCAATCCTCAATAGTATCTGACAGTGATACAAATCAGTGGACAGAAAAAATGTATTTTTTGGCAAATGTGTTATTTTCATGAACAAACCATATTAATTTATATTACCAAATATGGAAGACCATACCTAAAATCATAACAATGTTCACCCTTTGTTCGAGTTCTGAGTTAACAAACTCTTACTGAGTTAACAAATGTAACGCTTTAACCCTAGAAGTGTCCAAAATATTTTTTTCAGTGTCACCGGGTTTATAGGGATTGGCAGCCTTTAAAAAAAAAACATCTTTATTAATCCTAGAAGTTAAGATATATAATTTTGTTCAGTACTAAAAAGAAGAATAACAAAATGTTAAAAAAGTATGTAAATTATAAATATAAATATTTAGTATTTACGTGAACATACAGGTGTTTCAGAATTCCCTACCAATACTCTATGGCATTGTTCCTGGGTAAGAAACATACAGTAAAACATTGTTAATCCGGACTAATTGGGGCTCCAAGTCGTCCGGATTAACGAAAAAAAATAATCCTAAACGAAGAAAGACAGTTATTTTTGGCTACCCCAAAAATTACCTTTTACAGATAAACTTAAATAGTATGTATATTCTGAATATAAAAATACATATTGTACAAACAGTAGTTACATTTGAACAAAAATATACACTTTGTATTTGTTGAAATTTTTACTTTACTTATTAGTGAAATGTGGATTTTTACTGTAATTAATACACGTTTTACTTTTACTTTTTTATTTCACAAAACACACACAAACATTTTACATCTCAAAACCGACAATGAGAATTATTACGCCATATTGTCTTTAACACTTCTCTCTCACCTGGCCTCTGCCAGTGCCAACATAACAAATTGAATATTATTTTCCAACACCCTCCCTTAATTTTCAATTTGTTATCAAACTTACATTATCAAAATCAATTTTTAGCAAACAAGTACTATCAAACATTAGAAGTTACATGATTTCAGATCATATTTCAAAAACAGGAATAATTAAACATCAGTCACATCATTTCAGAACACCTTTACATATGAAAAGAGAATACAGAGTAAGTCAACTTCTGAAATGAAAATAACAAAAAATAGAAAAAAAACTACACAATAACACCACGTCTGAATTTTTCAAACTTGATTTTTTCAAGGGGCTTTGTTAGGCCATCTGCAATATTTTCTGAACTTTCAATATATTTAATTTCTATTTTGTGGTTCCTTAATTTTCCATAAGAAAATGATACCTTACGTAAATATGTTTGCTTCTTTTCAAACACTCCATTATTGATTAGTTTTATGGCACTCTGATAATATTTATAACTATCTTCACTTCCCTTTTCAGTATGTTTTCAAGTAAGCATTTTAAATATAACAACTCTTTAACACAATCAGCGGCGGCAATATATTCAGCCTCAGTACTAGAGACATAGCAACCATTGGTTGCTTCCTCGAGCACCAAGCAATTGGTCCTCCAGAATAAAAAATGACATAACCAGAAATACTTTTACAAGTTTCAATGTCATTTGCATAGTCAGAATCACAAAATTCTTCAATAATATCACTATTATTATCATCTTTCATATAAGCTATACCTTTATCAATAGATCCTTTCAGATATCTCAAAGTTTGTTTTACATTCAGAACATCATTACTTGTAAAATTTTCTAAGTGTCTACTTTCAAAGTTTGTTGCCAAAGCAATGTCTGGTCTAGTTTTACTTGATAGATAAAGCAAACTGCCTACTGCTTCCCTCATTGGAAAATTACTTACTTTATAATCATTAGTTGGATTTTGATTTGCCTGACAAATAGGAATACTAGAAACTTTGGTATCAGTCATATTATACTTGTCAACAACTTGAATTGCATACTTTGATTGCTTCAATACAATTCTATAGGATTTTTCATCAATTGTCATCCCTAGGAAGTATTTAGGTTCATAATCGATTTTTATTTCAAACTGTTCACTCAACTTAATCAATAATCTTTTCATTTCTACTTTATTTTCTCCAATCACAATACCATCATCAACGAAAAACGCTAAAATTATCTTAGAATCCACAGTCTTAAAAATACAACGTTCAACACTAACAGCAATAATTAAACCATTCTCAGCTAAACTTTTTGAAAAACACTGATTCCACTTCAGTGGAGCTTGTTTTAAACCATACAAAGCTTTTTTGAGTTTTACTATTTTATTCTCATCAAATCCCTCGGGTAATTTCAAAAATATTTCTTCATCAAGATTACCATACAAAAATGCAGTCTTGATGTCGAATTGCATCATCTTATAACATTTATTGGCAGCAATAGCAAAAATAAGTCTCAAAGCTGCATTACTGACTACTGGACTAAATGTATCAGTGTAATCAATTCCCTTCTCTTGTTCTAACCCTCTAGCAATGTGGAAAATATAAGGTCTAGCTTTATATTTTCCACTATCTTTGATAGTAAAAACCCATTTGCTACTTATTATTTTAGAATTTATAGGATCATTATCCTTAACACACACCCAAGTATTATTTTTCAGTAAAGACATTTTTTCTTCTTCAATTGCTTGTTTCCATAAGTCCTTATCATTCCCTGTTACAGCTTCCTCATAAGTAAGCAATACATAGTCATTAAGTCTAATAGGAATTCTCTTATTTCTTTGAGATCTTAAATCATTGTTTTGTTCTACATTCACTTACATATTACCTACTTGATCTTGATTTACATTTTCACAATTTTCTCTTATCTCATCAACTATTTCAACTAAAGAATCATCAGTATCACAATCAGGAATTTCATCAATCATTTTTATTTGTTCTTTACTCTTACACTCATTTTTTACTCTTTCTTTACTCTTATTACTAACTTCAGATAGTATTTTACATTGAGCTTGTTCTGAGAAAACTACATTTCTAGAAATAACAATTTTTCTTGCTTCAGAATCCCACAGCCTATATCCATTCACAGTATACCCAATGAATATATATTTTTTAGTTCTACTGTCCAATTTTTTTAAATTACCTGGTACATAACTATATGCATCACTCCCAAAAATCTGTGGAGTCTGGAAAGATCAGATTTTCTTGAATTCCATTTTTCAAATGGAGTACATTCAAGAGTTTCAGTGGGACTTCTATTAATCAGATAGGCGGTAACCCTAACAGCTTCTCCCCACATTTCTTTGTTTATCCCTGAGTCGAATAAAAGAGCCCTTACCTTCTCAATCAATGTCTTATTTATTCTTTCAGATTTCCCATTCAATTCAGGTGAATATGGAACAGTATATTCCAGCACAATACCTTTTCCCTTACACCTCTCTTTTAAGTTATTACAAGTGTATTCACCCCCATTGTCACACCTAAAATGAGATATTTTCAAGTTCCATTTTGATTCTAGTTCAGCTGAGTAATTTTTTATGACATCAAAAACTTCACTTTTCTGTTGTAATAAATATACCATAACAAAGTGAGTATAATCATCCAGAAGTATAAGGAAATATTTTTTATTGTCCCAAGTGACTGGGTCAATAGGCCCACAAAGATCAGTGTGAATTATTTGAAGTGGCCTAGTAGCTCTTTCTCTTATACTACTAAACGACTGCCTTGTTTGGCGAGCTTTTATGCAAGTTTCACAAATTTTACTTGAAGTATCCGATATATCCTTACTTCTTACATTCATTCCATGACACAAATTCAAAAGCTTACTCATATTTTTAAAACCAATATGCCCCAGCTTTCTATGAAATGTGAAAGCATCATTATCTTTTACAGCTACATGACTAACTTGCATATTATTCAGAGTTAAATTCACAGAAAATAAATTGTAATCTAATTTCTTACCTTCAATTATACTATCATCTTTCTTAATTTGTACTCTGTCATCTAGAAACTTGACTGATCCTCCTTTTGAGGTTATAGCACTCACAGAAATCAAATTTTTACTTATTCATTTATTTATTTATTCAAACCATCACATTACATCATACAATGACTGGAGATTAGTCAATAATCTTAAATCTACAACTAAATAAAGTTTTACTAAATATAAAGAAAAAGGTGCTGTTTTATAATCATGACATTTGAGATTCTAAAAATTCTTCAACCGAATAAAAAGCCTTCTCCAGTAACCACTCTTTTAACCCAATTTTGAATTTAGCGAACGATTCAATATTTTTGAGGGATATCGGTAATTTATTATATATTTTAGGCCCCATATATTGTGGTGATAAGTGGAATATCTTCAGTCTATGCTGTGACGGTTTCAACAAATATTTATTTCTAGTGTGGTAATTATGCTCTTTCTGGCTCAGCATGAATGTGTCAAAACTTTCTTTAACCATTAAAGCGGCTTGATAAATGTATGAACTATAAAGAGTAAGAATTTTAAATTTTATAAAAAGTGGTTTACAATTTGTTAATTGAGGAACTTAGGCTATAATTCTGATTACTCTCTTTTGAAGAATGAAAATTTTTTTGGATTGGCTAGCTGTACCCCATGCAATCAGACCATAATTCATGATTGATGAAAAATATGCATGGTAGATTGCTATTTGAGTATCAAAATTTGTTGAATCTCTAATAAACCGAATGACAAAGGTGGCTGAAACTAAGCGCTTAAAAATTTTTTTAATGTGTAACTTCCAATTTAGATGTGAATCTATTTTTATTCCAAGATAATCAACAGAATTTTGAGAATTTATTGAGGATGAGTTTGAATTAATAGTAATTTTACTATCAAAAAAAGAGGCTGAAAATTCTATAATTTGTGTCTTTGACACATTCATGCCTAAACCATTAGCCGCAAACCAGTCCCCTAGGTTTTGCAATCCTCTGGAGATAGTGGCAAGCAGGGAGTTATCCTGAGGTCCTTTAAAAATTATTGCTGTATCATCTGCATATTGAAAAGTTGTTAAATTAGAAAAGTTACAGAGGTCATTAACATAAACTATAAATAAACAGGGGCCAATAATTGATCCCTGTGGGACTCCATGTGGGGTATTTAACCATTCTGATCTAAATTTATTGTTGTATTTATGAATGAGGCTTCTTTGTTTTCTATTATTTAAATATGATAGAAATATACTTAGATCAGGAACATACAAAACATTGCTTAATTTACACTCTTCAGTTATCACACTACCTTTCAATTTTGAATTCATTGACTGATACATATTTTGGCAACACCTATTTCTACATTTTGCTTTTCAACATTCATTAAAATTTCTCTATTATTAACCATATGTGAGAATGCTCCAGAATCAATCACAAACTCAATCATAGCATTTGGATTAGAATTAAACTTCCTAGAAGAATTGTTATTTGAGGTTAGAAAGGATACCTGATTTGAATTTTTATCTTTCTTTCTAAAGAAACAGTCTTTTTCAAAGTGATTGTTCTTTTTACATATTGAGCAAATTTTCTTCTTTCTACATTGTGAAGCAAAATGACCTATGTCATTGCAGTTAAAACACCTCTTTACAATTACATTATTACTACTATTATTACTTACTCCTAGGCGAAAACTGTTCTTAGTACAATTTCGAGCTATGTGACCAGTCATTTTACATCTGAAACATTTTATCTCGGTTTTGAAGGCTACATTATCGGTACCAGTATTGTTCGTTTCATTTCTGCACTCCTCGGCTATAAGTCGTGAGGTCAGGGTAGATAGAGTCTTCTTCTCATCTGGCATGGACTCCCAGGCGCTGATAAAATACTTGAATTGTTCAGGAATTACACATAGAATCTTTGAAATTATCGTATCCTCCGTGATTTCATTTTTTAGATTTTTTAGTCTATGAGAAAGATTTTCAAGGTTACTGATGTTGTTGGCAATGTCCAGATTCTTGTCGTACGAAAAATTGAAAAACTCCTGTAATAGGTTATATTTTTGTTGTTCACTGTCCCGTTCATATATTTTACACAATTTGTCAAACATTGATTTCAAATTTTCACAGTTTATGATATGCATAAGTGGTCCTTTTTCAATGGTGGTAATTATCAGTTTCTGAGCTACTACAACATCACGTTTCACCCACAAAGTTTTATCCTTGGATTCGTCACTATACGGTTCACTCCCATCAACAATCGACCACAGAGACTGAGATTTTAGTATTATTTTCAACTGGAACTTCCATACGTTGAAATTCTCGACGTTTTTAAGTTTTTCAACACTTTCCTCCTCCTTCATTTTTACGGCGATGGTTTTTCAGTTTTTTTTAGGTACTTACGTATTACACAGCCCAAACTACGTTTTACTTTTACGATCGAAATCCTATCCACACTTACACCATCTCTGGGCCCATAACCTGTTGAAATTTTTACTTATTAGTGAAATGTGGATTTTTACTGTAATTAATACACGTTTTAATTTTACTTTTTTATTTCACAAAACACACACAAACATTTTACATCTCAAAACCGACAATGAGAATTATTACGCCATATTGTCTTTATCACTTCTCTCTCACCTGGCCTCTGCCAGTGCCAACATAACAAATTGAATATTATTTTCCAACAGTATTAACGTCCATACAAAATATGAGACAACGAAAAAAGACAAAATTACTTTGAACATTAGGGTTGAGTTTCGTCCTCCAGTGACTGAACTGGTTTGAAGAAGGAGTTAAACTTCATTTGCCTCTCTTTTGTGTTAATTCCACAATTAAACAACGCAACTAAAACGTGCAGTGCAATTGACCTCTGAGGAGCAACTGAAGACCCGACACGAGCAGGAGAACACAATCGTGTGACTGAGCTACTATTGGCTGACAGTAACCATGGTAACGGCACGTACGCTTTGCGCTGTGACCGCCCGCGCTCGGCACACGCACATTCACATCGTACATCGCAGGGCGCAGTCGTACAGTGACGATCGCACGCTACTAATCAGCGTTCTGCGCATTAAAACTGCGATCCAATGGCTGTCCGGATTAAGCGAAGTCCATATTAATGGGGTCCAGATTAACGAGGTTTTACTGTATCTAAATATCATATTTAAATTGTCCGGAAGTTCTTAGTTACTCACACAGCCTCCATTTTGTTTTTTTCACTTATGATTTTTTTCTGAATAATGGTTAAACATACGGAGTTGAAACTTTGCAAACACATTTATGACAACTAGACAAAACTACAAAAAAATCATAACAATTTCTCAAATTCATAAAACAAAATGGCGGACATTTAAAATTTTGTTTTTCAAATAACTCGGGAACCGTTGATTTAACATAAAATTTACAAGAATAACGTTCTTTAGGTAATGTAATTACAAACCGATTGACACCAAATTGTTTTAAATTAGGTAAATATTAATTGAGATATGGCAGCTTTAGTGATAGGTGACCGCTAGAGCTTAGTTGCAGTATATGTTAAGGCATGCGACGAAAGTCTGCCACAACAATGCAACAGCCTCCGTTTGCTTACTGTCATTAAATTCACACAAAACTCCCAAACTTGTTATATCAGAAGTGGTAAAAGTCAAAATACTTTTTTTACAAACTAATCATCTGATTTTATTCTTGCCTGAAAATGTTATTATTTTATTCATTGTTACTGTTTCCTCTACAGTTATTCTAAACTTATGCCAAGACCAAAATGGTTATGTGACATTTTATTATTGTTTGAAGTTATCTAAAATAACCTACAAATAGCATACAAAGCAGGCGGAGACTGTTGCATTGTTGTGGCAGACTTTCGTCGCATGCCTTGACATGCACTCACACTGCAACTAAGCTCTAGCGGTCATCTATCACTAAAGCTGCCATATATCAGTTAATATTTATCTAATTTAAAACAATTTGGTCTCAATTGGTTGGTAATTAAATTACCTAAAAAAAGTTAATCTCGTAAATTTTCTGTTAAATTAATGGTTCATGCGTTATTTGAGAAACAAAATTTTAAGCGGCCGCCATTTTGTTTTATGAATTTGAGAAATTGTCATTGTCATTATTTTTTTGTTTGTGCAAAGTTTCAATCCCGTACATTTAACCATTATTCAGAAAAAATATTATAAGTGAAAAAACAAAATGGAGGCTGTGTGAGTAACTAAGGACTTCCGGACAATTTAAATATGATATTTTAGATATGTTTCTTACCCAGGAACAATGCCCTAGAATATTGGTGGGGAATTCTGAAACACCCTGTATAAATAAATACATATATATGAAAATCTTTCTTGTTTATGTTTATGGTTGCGTACTTTATATATACACAACATAGGTGAAAAAATTATAAAGGCAAATTTCCTTAAAATTTAATGGTGAAACCAAAAAATATACTTATATACAGGGTGTTTCCCGGCAACCATGACAAACACCGGGAATTTGTTCCTTGGGTTGAAACAAGGAAAAAATGTAAAAAAAGGAAAAAAGGAAAAATACAAAAAAAAGACATTAAGCGCTGAAACTCCTGAAAGTGACTATTAGGGACAAGCTTATAAGGAAATCTTGTGCTGTACTCAATTACAGCCGCTCTTGAACTCCCATTGCAAAATCCATAAAGTGCATATCAGGAGCATATCAGAATTCTCTGTTAGTGAAACTATTTGAATCTGACTTTTTCATTAAAAAAAATAATTAGACAACAATGAGTTTCAAAGGCTGGATTCTGATGGTTTTCTGAATTCTCCAGTGTTGTATCTTATTAAAAGCTAATAAATTACAGTATTTTTAAAACTAAATAAAAACGGATGTAAAAAGGTTTAAAACTAAAAAATCTGAAAATGATTATTTCTGTCATTTTTCTTCAGATGATGTTATCTTAAGTAGTCTTAGTTGTTCAACAATTAAGTTTTTTATACCAAATAAAATGTAATCCCTTTCAACCTTAAATTTTCCATAAAAATTGTGTTATCTTAAAATTTTTAATTTTACATAAAATAATCACCTGAAAAGGTATACAAAAGTTGATATTTTATTGTTCTACTTTAAATTCTGCAACTTTTGGTAAAGTTGCAACCCGATTGCTTGAATGGTTGTATTAGTGAAGGACGTCAAAAGTTATAACAAATATTTTTGAGCTCTATTTTTTTAGGAAAAACTTTGTTTTAAACAGATTTTTCTCAGCCATACTCAATTTTTTCATACATAAAAGCAATGAAATTTCATTTAAATTTAATATTCTATCTATCTATGAAAGTTTTGTCAAAATATTTGATTACCGTAGCATTCCAGAGGTAAAAATGTACATTAGATACAAAAAAAAACTAAAAATCACATTTTTAACCATAACTATGAAACAAATTGGTTTAGGACCTATGTTTATACAACTTTTTTTCCTTGTTTTAACTCAAGGAATAAATTCCCGGAGTTTGTCAGCGTTGCCGGGAAACACCCTGTATAGATAATTTGAACAAAATTAATATAACTGTTTTATTTAATTAATTAATTAACCGTTGCTAGTGTTAAAATCATAAAAATTGCAAAAATCACAAAAACTCATATTTGAGCAATTCTATTATATCACTGTTTCAAAAATAATCCCCCATTTCAATAACAAAACAAATAATAATAGCTAATTAATGCATTTCTCCATTAAAAATTAATTGTTGTATTTACTTCCATGTGAGAAATAGGTTAGATCATGGATACGTCTAAAGGGAATGTGTTGAATTCATCTAAACAGCTGTTCTTATTATTTTATATTAAAAATTCAATACAATAGCCCCGGTAATTTCTATGGAAACCTGTAACATATTTTCCATCTTAAAAATCACTAACACCCCCCCAGAGCTAAGACATATCCATGTCAAAACTATTTAGAACACAAATATGAACACTGTAAACAAATGTGTTGCACAATAATTACAGTCAACAGCTCAACGACAGTGGACAGAATACGCCATTTAGGAAAATAATATTGCAATCCATCATCTTTCAATGATCCGTATTTTAATGACAACACAATAAACAATAGTTAATGTATTTTACCACTGAAACTTTATTGCACAATGAAAAACAGACGAAAAAGACAAAAGAATTAATTACAAATCCATGATCAGATGGCGGCAGACGACATGGGCAACAAAAGTGTTTTCGCGTTACAATTAAACCGACCATTAACGTTTTTGCATTATTTTAATGAGGATACAAATTTACGGCATTCTTTTGTGTTCAAACATAGATATTTCGTATTGACAGTGTAAACTGAAACAAAAAGTTATAGATTAACACTAAAACTTGTGTTGTTATTGGTTTTTATTTACGCAGCTAGATGAACTGAAAGTGAATTTTAAGAATTTTAATAATTTTAAGGGGGTAGGGCGACGATTGGTTTCCTGATCCGAGTTTCATCAAAATAATGACGAATGCATCTTATTACGACATCATGACGAGGATAAACGAACATAATTCTTTCTTTTGCTGTTCTTCGGGGGCGGAAAAACGAACGCTTGGAATGGAAGAATCGGGATCGACTTTCTGCGATCATTTTCTATTCCGATTCCAACCCTGAGAATCGGTGGAATTTATGTTTGGAATCGACCCAACCCTAGTTCCAAACCACTTTTGCCTCTGAAAAATGATCTGGTCTAATTATAAGCGTGTTATTTGCAGATGAACGTTGTATTTAATAGTGTGGACATTCATCCACACAAGAGATAATCACATATACCCACCATTGCTCATAACTGTCCACAATCTGTGACTTCCATGTAGCTGGATTACAGGACACACCACCATCCTAGTCGACACTTCATGAAGTAGACCCATATTTTCTTTAATATAATTTAATTTTAATGTAATAAGAAATTCTAATTTTGAAATAACTTTAAAAACATACTTTCCAAGTGAAAACAAAGTTCCAATATCAAAAATTAAAAAACCGTTATTATTACCCAAACGTTAAACCAAGGTGTATTTTTATTTATTTAAATCACCAATATGAATGATAAAAATTTAATAATATTTTTTTAATAATAGCTGTAGGTTGATTAATTACCGAGACATTGAAAAACCCTCATTGCCTTGTCCTATGATATAAAAATACAAATAATATTTACTATTATTTTATTTATTATTTCAATAATGTTTACAGTCATGGCCCCGCCAAGTTTTCAAAACTTATCGGCGGGGTCCAATTATTGTACCATATAAATTTATGAACATTGAAAACGTACTCTTAATAGTCAACAGCGGTTTAATGCAGGCACTTAACTTTCATAAAATTTGGTAGCTAGCAAAAATTTCACAAAAATGTATATTTAATTTCAATGCAGTGCTCTACACTTTTTACAATCACAAATCATCCTCTCTACAAACAAAAAAATAAAACTATTACATGCCGATGAGAAATGATATATACTGACATTCAGAAGCCTTTGAAACAGCTTTCTGAACACACCCTGATTGAAACTGAGATGAAAGCGAAAGCAGAACATTGACAATTGGCATACATATTGCATAACCTCATCCCTACAAAATGTATATAGTTGATATGTAATTTTTAAGTTTAAAAACCATTTATGTATGGCTGTTTTGAAGGCTCTAGGACCAAGGATTACCTCTATTTCTCTAGGCTGTCTGTTAAATAAAAAGGGCACAATATACTCAGGCAGCCTTTCTCCATACACAGTCCTTAGTATTGGTGTAGCATATGTTCTTGTGTTTCGTGTATTAAAATGCCTTATTGATCTGTTCTTATGGGTATCCACCCTATGGTTATTAACTAGCACACAGAGTGTTTAGAATCCCTTTGCAATAACCTGATTTCCTATACTGTATCTTGTGTCACTTTGGTTGTCATCTCCATCTCTTAGGCCTAGAGCCCTATAGCATCTAGTTTGCAGCGTATCGACAGATTTTAAAAAAACTCACACCATACCTAATTACTGACTCAAAAAGAGCCTTTTAGACAGACATCCTTACAGCAACAGTAGTTTTATCATGTAGTCTGTACATCATTGCTGTGTAAGCTCTAAGTTTCTTATTCATCACAGCAATAAGGTCCTTCCAGATTAACTTGTTGTCCACCACCAACCCTAAGTAATTTGTATTCTTTGCCAATTGAAGATTTGTACAGTTGCAAACAATCACAAATTTGTCCTTCCGTGTAAACAATCACATCTTTGATATTTTATGTGAATATTACCTTCCATTTTCATGTTTTTGTTATGAAAGTGCATAATGCATGTTTTCTGCTCATGAATAATCCATCCGTTGTCATGAGTGCCCACTTAGTTAATATATTTAAATCATTCTGAAGGTTGTTTACCGCATCTCTCATATTAATATGCACTGATAAAAGTAAAACATCATCTGCTTATGCCCATACGTCATATTTTTTTATTTTCTCCAGTAAGTCATATATATTTAAGCCATTGACAATTTCTTCTTCTTTCATTAACTTTCCCATAGCACTTTTCACTATTTCATCAATATTATTTTTTTTCCTGTTCAGTAGGCTATTCACATTTTCCCAGTGTTATTTTTATTCTGTTCAAAAATTCTCGTATAATAGTTAGTTAGTGACTCTGTTTCTTAAGGTTCTTTACTTCCATGCCTAATGTTAGAGGGGACCCCTTTCCATAACCTTAAAATACTATCCCTTTACCTAACTAGGCGTAAAAGCCCATTTTCCATCCGATTCTTCTTCACAATTTTCCTGTGAGTTGGTCTTTGCACAGTATGCCCCCCACCTGTAATGTCTACTCAAAACACTAGTTGTACTCACTCGATAATCTTTATTCCTCTGTAAGTTCTTCAAACCCCTTCTCTACGCTATTCTGATATTTCAGTTCCCATTTTTCCTGACCTAATTTAATTTTCAAAAGAAGTTCATTTACTTTCTTATGTTTTTCTACCTGTGTGCCCCCCTTTTCCTCCTCCCATAAGTTTTGTCTGCAGTAATAGGATAATGATCTGATATAGTAGTTTTGATCATTCCAGTGTATATTTTTTCAAGTGGATTTGCAAATCTGTAGTAAATGTGGTCTAAACAAGATTGTGCCAGATTATCCTGTCTTATTTCCTCCCTAGTATAATTCCATATTCCTCTTTCAAGGCCCCAGGATGCCATTGTTTCATGGTTTTGTGTCTGCATGGTATTTATATATTTTGAGTTTATCACTAATCAAAATTAAATGCTTATAAAATTATAATATGTGTAAAATTATAAGTATAAGTATTGTGTCTAGTCCTGATAATTCCTGTGAGAGGGGAAATCCACTGAAGGAGGTGGGGGGTCTGTGTATAGCGTGTATTAAACACGTAGTCGGATCAGCTGACCCTAAAATATCAAGTACCCCACTAATGTGCTCATACAGGGTTTTCATCTACAGGTGAAAAATATAACCTATCAGTGTTTATAAACATTATAATACTACCTCCATTCCTATTTTCTCTGAGTTTATGAACCTGCATATAACCTGGAAAGAAGAATGAAGACACTTCAAATTCATTACAATCTACTTAACTGAGAACAATAATATCAAAAGAAGAATTACTTAATGATAATTGTGCAATAAAAATACCTTATATTTAGATGGATTATTTTAATACTAGAAAAATTATTACCAACATCTGTACTCTATTCCTGAAAACTATCAAAATTGTTAAAGTACAATCGGTTTTCTGAGAGATTATAGCTATTATTCATTTGTTAAAAGTGTTAAAATTATATTAAAAAATAAATAAAATTGAGAATGGGAGGGAGTAGGCCTACTTAGTTTTGGAAAACACATTATTTTACTAGAAACTGAGCAAATACCAAAAATAATACTATACAAAAATAGTAGAAGAAGTAGATAGTCTCTAACATGAGCAATAGCAAAATATTGAATATATAGCAACAAATTAAAGCATCAACCCATAAACAATAAATATATCAACAATCCAATACTATAATATGAGCAAGGTTTGTTTGTATATATAGTTGGACAAGGATCTTGAAAACAAAGTTCTTTAAATTTTGGAAATAACTAATTTCTGAGTAGAAAATAATATCTAGATAGGTCTAATGTCCAGGCAAATTCCAGTTTTCTGATAATATTAAGTTTAAAATCTGAAAAAATTAACATTACGTTTATTGAGAATCAAAATATAAACAATACAAATCAAAACATCTGTTAATAACCGTTTGGTAGTTGTTGATTGAAGATGGTAGTGAACAATATGTGAATAGAGGTTTTGCATAAATATTTATTTTATGTATAATAAATGAAAAATTTCGAAATAGTAAACAATTTTTAAAAAAACTAATGGGTGAAGTAACTGTGCGAAAGTAGAGAAAATTATTTCCAAAATATTTTCTGTTTTAATAGAAAACGTATTCATTATATTGCTTGAAGAAATGTAACAAACCAATTGGTGTGAATTTAATTTCTCCTTAGTTTTTCAATCCTCATTCCGTTTCTAACACAATTAGTTGATCACAGGCTAATAATAATTGTAAGGATAAATAAACAGTAAATGATCAGCTCAAACATAGTGTTTACGCTATATTAATTAAGGTGTATTGATTCGGTTTTACTTAAACCATATAAACTGTATTTACATTGAGTAATAAATGTGTTGTAATTTTGCTAATTAATTAACTTATATAATACATGTCTTATTCTATCCGAGCAAAGCTCGGTCACCCATAAATTCTAAATACCCCAATCGCAACAGACCTGCGTACTCAGCGAATTTCAAATCAATAACATAATAATAATAATGTATGATAAGTTTTATCAAAATCTGTCTATTCTCCATAAGATTAACATGGGAAAGAGTGTGCAGGTTTGCTGCTGTGAGGAACACTGAAAGTAGGCATTTCTAACATAAAAAATTTTTATTTTTAACAATTATACCAACTTTCATCAACATATTTCTATAAATAAAGGAGTTTGCCTATTCCCTATATGATTAACATGGGGAAAGAGTATGCAGGTTAGCTGCCATGATAAAAACATAAACTATGATTTTGAAGCATAAATGTATGGATCTCAATACATGAAGCTAAATATCAAGTTTCATCCAAAAATATTGGATAATAAGTGAAACATTAATTTTTCCTTATCCTCCATAAGATTAACATTGGAGCCCCAAAATACAACGTACTGTGTTTAGATTTTTTAATATCTCGATAACCGTTGGAAATAGAGAAAAACTTTAAGGAACCAAATTGTGTAGTTTTTTAAGATGATTCTAATAGCAAAAGATAAAATTTGAAATTTTTAAAAATTTCATGAGAAAAACGCAAAAAACCCATTTTTGGGGTACAAAACCCCCCCAAACTACCCGTTCTGATTGCCCGATATGTCTGGTTTACGAACTTGTCTGAGCAAATGTAGGAGTACATGTCTCTACCAAATTTGGTCTCGATCTAACCATTTTTACGAGAGTTATCGTGTTCACAGACACACACACACACACACACACACACACATATATTATATAAACATTTCATGTCACAAAAAGCAAAAATGCTTCTCAAGAAACTAGAAGTTTTGAAAAACAAAAACGAAAGAACAAACATAACTCCTTTAATTGGATCTCCTCAACTACATAATACTAAAGAAACAATAAACGCATTTTCATCTATTTCAAATCTTTTCAAAGAAAAACAGGGTCCTACATATGAATTCTTGAACACTAAATCCAATTCCATTGTAGACCATTTAAGTATCAAACAGAACCACATCAACCTATCAAACTACAAGCTTAATCAGGATGAAATTAAAGTGATTGAGAAAGGGTTAAATTTTGCCCCAACTCCCCAATTTGACCAAATGAAGTTGGTATCAGATACTTTAGAATTTGCAAAAAAGGTTAGGAACGAATACCATTTTATGAGTAGCAATGAAAATTGTGTTATGACAAAAACTAATTATGAAGAATGTCTTTTAAAGTTCAAAGAAAAATCTGATTATGAACCTAAGCATCTAAGCCCAGATCACCCCATTGAACAATTTCTTAATGTTGTTCTATCAAATATTTCAGATCCCCAATGTCAAATTCAATTTCAAAACAGTTTACCTAAACACACAAACTTAACAACAGACGAACGCAAAGCAATTATTTCTCTAAAAAGAAACAAAGATATCATTATTCTTCCTGCAGATAAGGGAGATATGTCTGTAGTAATGAACATAGAAGATTATATTAAAGAAGCAAAAACCCAACTAGATGATACATCAACATACAAATTATTACATAAAGATTTAACTCGTAAATTTTCAAATGAAATAAACAAATATGTAAAAACTTACGGTGCAAATGAGCGACTTAACGAAGACTCGGTCAAATTACTTGTACAAAAAAATCCAAAAACTCCTGTATTTTATATACTGCCAAAAACTAATAAAGATATTATCCCTCCTCCAGGACAACCATCAGTTTCATCAATTGGGGCCCCTACCGAAAGGATTTCTGCATATGTAACCTTCAAGAAATTGTGAAAAATTTACCGTCATCTGTAAAAAAACTCCAAAGAGTTCTTGGATCAGTTAAAAGATTTTACCCAACCTCTTCCACAAAACTGCTACATGGTAACAATAAATGTCATTTCACTATACACTAACATAGAACATTCTGATGGAATAAAAGCATCAAAACACTACTTGAATCAACGCACAACACAAATTCCATCTACAAATTCCTTAACATCCCTCATTCACTTCATATTAACCATGAATTGTTTTAGATTCCAAGACATTTTTTACTTACAAGAAAAAGGAACAGCTATGGGAACGAGAATGGCACCTTCTTATGCCAACTTATTTATGGCTAAATTAGAAACAGATTTTCTTGATTCTCAAAAAATTAAACCTGTATTTTGGAAAAGATATATCGATGATATTTTCATGATATGGACTGAAAGCCGTGAAAATCTTAATTATTTCTTAGACACATTAAATAATTTTTGTAATTTAAAATTTACATGGACCATATCGGCAAAATTAGCTACTTTCTTAGATGTTAATATATATAACGAAGATGGGTTTTTAAAAAGCAAAATCAACATTAAAACAACAAACACTTTCCAGTACCTACACTATGAAAGTTGTCATCCTCCACATGTAAAGAAAGCTGTTCCAAGAAACTTGGCAGTCAGAGGTATGGAACTCAACAGTGAAAAGAAGAATTTGGAAAATTATATAGACAATTTACAGACAGCATTTTCAAATAGGGGCTACCCAAGAAAATTACTGAACACAAAACTTAACATTAAAAATCTAAAAAACAAAAAACAATCGATCTTTGAAAAGGATGATCCAAAATTTATCACAACATACCATCCTGGCCTATAAAAAATTACAACATTCTAAGAGTAGCTTTTAATGTTTTACAACAGTCATCTTCTACAAACTCAATATTCAAACAAACACCAAGAATAATTTTCAGAAGACCTCCCATATTAAAAGAGATTCTATCAAAACCAAAACTATCACATAAAATTGAACATACAAACAAAAAACAAAATACCCCTGTCGCAGCAGGCTTGCATATTTAGTGAATTTCCAAATTAATAATACAATAATAATAACAGTATATGACAGGTTTTATCAAAATCTGTCGAAAACATGAGAATTATTTGCCTATTCTCCATAAGATTAACATGGCAAAGAGTGTGCAGGTTTGCTGCTGTGAGAAACACTGAAATTAGGCATTTCTACCATAAATAATTTTTACCTTAACATTTATACCAACTTTCATCAACATCTGTCCATAAATAAAGGAGTTTGCCTATTCCCTATATGATTATTTCGGAAAAGAGTATGCAGGTTTGCTGCCATGATAAACACATAAACTATGATTTTTAAGCATAAATGGTTATATCTTAACCACATGAAGCTAAATATCAAGTTTTATCCAAAAATATTGATTAAGATGGGAAATATTAATTTTTCCCTATCCTCCATAACATTAACATTGGAGCCCCACAATACAACATACTGTGTTTAGATTTTTTAATGACTTGGTAACCCTTGGAGATAGAGAAAATCTTCAAGGAACTTAATTTTGTAGTTTTTTAAGCTGATTCTAATGGTGAAATATAAAATTAGAAATTTTTTTAAAAATTACATGTGAAAAACGCAAAAAAACCCATTTTGGGGTACAAAACCCCCCCAAACTACCCCTTCCCATTGACTGATATGTCTGGTTTACAAACTCGTCCGAGCACTTGTAGGAATACACGTCTCTACCAAATTTGGTCTTAATTGGACCATTTTTACGAGAGTTATCGTGTTCGCAGACACATATATATATATATACATATATATAATATACATATACATATAATAATAATAATACATAATAATAATACAATAATAATAATAATACACATAATAATAATAATAATAATTCCAAGGTTACAACAGCTTAAGATCACCAGGAAACCTACAATGTTTTCTCGAGGCCCGGAAAAAGACAAATAGAATCATAAGGAAAACCAAACGTGACTACATGACTGAACAACTTAAATCAATTGAGGACAACTTTAGAAATTACAACAGCAGGAATTTTTATAGAACGTTTGCTAACAAGATTAAAGGTTACTCTCCACAAAATCTGTGCTTCAAGAAACAGGATGGAAGACTTGCTCTCACCAACCAAGAAAATTGTGAAGTATTAGCACGCTATTTCTCCAATCTTCTTAACTGTCCCGAACCACACGAACGACTCTCATGCACATTCTCAGAGCACAAGAAACCTGACGCTGACCCACCAACACGGGAAGAAATCAATTACCACATTAAAAAACTTAAGAACGGTAAGACATCAGGAGAAGACGGAATCGTAGCAGAATTATTAAAGAATTTGGGCCTCGATCACTACAGGAAATCACACAAATCATTCAGGAAATTTGGCAAAATGAAAGACTCCCAGATGACTGGAGGTGCGCCCTCATTCACCCGCTTCACAAAAAGGGAGACAAATCCGATGTGAATAACTATAGAGGAATTTCCCTCCTTTCTGTACCTTACAAAATCATATCCGCATGCCTCCTCAAACGTGCACAAGAACAGCTCGAACCCCTAATTGGTGAGTACCAGGCAGGGTTCAGACCAAGCAGATCATGTACTGAGCAAATTTTCAATCTGAAGTCCACATTGAAACTTCGAGCCATACGAAATCTTCCAACCATATGTACATTTGTCGATTTTAAGAAGGCGTATGATTCCATTGACTGACAATCTCTTTTTAATATACTTGAAGAAAATAATCTGGACCCAAAAACAAGACTACTCATCCGAGAAACACTGACAGATACAACTGCTAAGGTCAAATTCAATGGTGAAGTCTCACAACCATTTATCATCAAAACCGGTGTTCGACAAGGCGATGGACTGTCCCCTCTACTTTGCAACATCGTTCTGGACAGAGTTATGAGAGAATGGGAAAAAGAAATGATGCAACGGAACGCCTGGAGACCAGTCATGCTAGGAAGACGGCAGGATAACATCAATGTCACATGTCTAGCTTTTGCCGACGATCTCGCGATCCTCTCGGCGGATGAACAAACAGCAATCCATCAGATTGAAGTTCTAAAAGAATGCGCCGAAAAAGTCGGACTGCAAATCTCTTTCTCAAAAACTGAATTCATGACTACAAAACACATCAAGACACAGATGTTGACCACAAAATACGGAGAAATAAAAAAGGTCAGTCACTTCAAATATTTAGGTGAAATTTTAGAGCCCACAGGTACAGAAAGATTGTCACAAAAAGCATGTGAGATCAAATTGCGAAAAGCGTATGTCAAAGTCGCGAATATCTATAACAAAAGATGTATGAACATTAACACGAAAATTCGGCACTATACGACTGTCGTCAAACCCGAAACACTCTATGCTAGTGAGACTCTAAACCTAAACTGCAAAGGGGATTTAGAAAATATCAAGAAAGCGAAAAGAAAGATCATTCGGAAAATTCTTGGGCCTAAAATCACGGACGAGGGATACCGTCTCCAATCGCATACAATCACGGAAAAGTACTCCAACATCGAAGTTGATTTCCGCAAAAGACGACTGAGATTTTATGGTCATGGTATGAGGCTGTCTGACAACCGACTGACGAAGAAAATCTTGATGTACCTACAGAAAATAAAAACAACAACAGTTTGGATTGCACAAGTCCAGACAGATCTCAGAAATGCCGGCATCACACCCACAGACATTGCAGATCGAAAAATTTTCAGACACAAAATCCACAGCTGGGAAGTTGCACCGGAAGACACACCGAAAAGACCTAGGGGAAAATGGACAGAAGAGCGTCGCACCAAACACAGCGAGATGATGAAAGATTTCTGGAGGAAAAAGAAAAGCAACAGATCATGATTTGTTTTATGTGATCCTCTATGGGTCTAAACAAATGAAATAAATAATAATAATAACAACAACAATAATAATAATAACAATAATAATAATAATAATACATATAATACATAATATATATACATATATATATATATATATATATATATATATATATATATATATATATATAAATTTTAACGACTATTGTTTTTGGACTCTGGGCACCTAAAGAAGAAAAAATAACACGGTCCCGGGCTTAAGTCTCACCATGAGACCTAAGGTAATAGCTTCTTCCCTATGGGAAATTCGCTAAAAGAAGAGTAGAACCATGTAACAAACCACGATGCCAAGTATGCAAATTAATGCCATGCACATCAATATTCACAAGTAACACAACTAATAAAACATACTCCATCAAAAATAACCTATCCTGTGACTCATCAAACATAGGTTACCAAATTAAATGTAACAAATGTCCTAAAGAATACATTGGTTCCACAATTAACACACTAAGAACAAGGATCACAGGACATAGATTTGTTTACAAACACAACAAAATAGAACAACCACTAGTTAAACATGCAAATGAACACAAGGAAAGTTTCGAAAAATTATACCAAGTCAAACCAATACGCCAGTTACAAGAAAATTCCACTACACAAGAATTAAGATACATGGAACAAGCACACCAAATGGTTTTGAAATCAAAAGTTCCTCATGGCCTTAATTTAAGATAAGAGTGATAACCATCTGGAGCAGATTTATTATTGTTTATATCCACATTTTTATTTTTATTTCTGTGTTATGTTAAGTTAATTTTAATTTTTATACTTTTATTGTCACCTGAAGACGCGGAAAGCGAAATATAGTGATGAATACATAATTATTTCTAATTTTTTGAAATATATATATACACGGTATATATATATATTTCAAAAGACCAGACGGTTCACTGGAAACCAATGCCAAAGCAAACTGCAGAATCCTAGCCCAATACTTCAACACACTACTAAATTGTGAAGAACCAACAGAGAGATTGATACAAGAAACAACCGAACAAAATCCAGACACAAAACCACCAACAGTCATAGAAATAAAAGACATCATCAAAGAACTCAAAAACAACAGGGCGCCGGGTGAAGATGGAATTATAGCGGAAATTTGGAAATTAAATGATAGGGAAATCACAGAGAAACTACACACGATAATTACAAGAATTTGGGACACAGAAATTATACCACAAGACTGGAAGTGTGCATTGATACATCCATTGCACAAGAAAGGAGACAAAACAGACCCGAACAACTAAGAGGAATCTCCCTACTACCAATTACATACAAGATACTATCGGGGGCACTACTCTACAGACTGGAGAAACAAATGGACCACCAATTAGGAGAATATCAAGCAGGCTTCAGAAGAGGACGATTGTGTGCAGATCTGGAATCTCAGAACTATCCTCAGAATTAGACAAGCAAGGAACACGGCGATAACCTTTGTGGACTTTAAAAAGGCATATGACTCAATAGACAGACAAACATTGTTTAACACACTAAAACAATACGGTCTTGATGGAAAAACCTTGAGACTCATACAACAGACACTAACAGACACCACAGCAAAAGTAAAATTCATGGGAGAAATATCAGAACCATTCGAGATCAAAACTGGTGTAAGACAAGGTGACGGGTTATCACCACTACTGCTCAATATTGTACTAGACAAGATCGTAAAGGAGTGGGAAAAACATGTGAAAAGGATACAACTGGGGAGGAAGAGAGAAGTAAGAACATGGACAAAATGCCTAGCGTTTGCAGACGACCTAGCACTCAGCAACAACAGAGAAGAAGCAATAGAGAAACTACACGAAATTGCAAAGAAAACTGGACTACAAATATCATACGAAAAAACACAATACCTGGAAAAACAGAAGAACAACACCTCAAAAATGAAGACAAAATATGGAATAATAGAAAGAACAAAAACTTTCAAATACCTAGGCGAAATCATACAAGTAAACAGAACAAATAAGGAAGCCAACGCAGAAAGAACAATGAAATTACAGAAAACATACAAACTGACATGGGCTCACTATAAAAAGAGGAATATATCTATACAGGAAAAATTAAGAAACTATGACACAGTGGTACTGCCAGAAGCACTATATGCAGCAGAAACAACAACAATAAAAGCTTCCAACATAAAAGAAACAGAAAAAATAGAGAGAAAGATACTAAGGAAAATATATGGCGCAGTCAAATGGGAAAACATCTGGATCAAAAGACCGACAGAAGAACTATACATAGGCAGAGAAAGAAAGTACAAAGAAAACCGTACAAAGAAACTAAAACTGAACAGGGATACGAATGGAATGAAGAACAGAAGCAAAACAAAAATAATGAAGAGGTTTTGGGAAGAATGGAAAAGAATGCAAAATCATGAGAAAATTTAAGTCAAACACTGTCCTAGTAGCAACAATGTAGATAATAATAATAATAACAATATATATATATATATATATATATATATATATATATATATATATATATATATACAGGGTGTTCATTAAAGTCGGGGACAAACTTTGAGGGGTGATAGTACTCATCAAAATAAACAAAAAATCACCTATAACCATTCGTCGAAAAATCCTTTGTTTAGCCGCTAGCCGCCATTTTGTATTTTTTACAAAAAAACGTTATATATCAAGAACTATTTAAGATACAGAAACCAAACTTTTCACACATATTTATTGGTCAAAGAGACAAATGTTTTCAAAGTATCATTTAATTTGCTTTTATATTTTCAAAATGGCGGTGGTTAAGAATATTTTAATTAAAATAACACAAAACCCATTAACTTTATAAAATGTGTACAAAAAAGATGGAATTTTAATTTAAAATCGAACGGTACTTTTCTCAACGAAATCCGTCCATAGATAACCGAGAAAATGCACTTTTAATGTTAGAATACAAGGCCCGTGCGCCACCGCAGCGCGGTCGTGACAGTGAAGCCGCGTTGTGCCAGCTGAACTCCGCTTTTTACCCACGGCCCGGCCGCGGTGGCGCACGGGCCCTGTATTCTAACATTAAAAGTGCATTTTCTCGGTTATCCATGGACGGATTTCGTTGACAAAAGTACCGTTCTATTTGAAATTGAAATTCCAATCTTTTTTGTATCTTGTAAAAATTTTATAAAGTTAATGGGTTTTTTGTTATTTTAATTAAAATATTTTTTGAAAATTTTGAAAATATAAAAGCAAATTAAACGATACTTTGAAAACATTTTTCTCTTTGACCAATAAATATGTGTGCAAAGTTTGGTTTCTGTATCTTAAATAGTTCTTGATATATAAAGTTTTTTGTTAAAAATACAAAATGGCGGCTAGCGGCTAAACAAAGGATTTTTCGACGAATGGTTATAGGTGATTTTTTGTTTATTTTGATGAGTACTATCACCCCTCGAAGTTTGTGCCCGACTTTAATGAACACCCTGTATATATAAATTTTAACGACTATTGTTATTGGTATCTGGGCACCTAAAGACAAAATAATAACATGGCTTAAGTCTTGCTATGAGACCTACGGTAATAGCTCCTTCCCTATGGAAAATTCGCTAAAACTAACAAGTAATATATTTTCAATAAACTATGCAAAATACTTAACAAACAAACAATTGACAGTAAAGGTAAGTTAACAGGCAATTATAACAAAATAACCCAAAAATTAATATATAACATAGTAAGATAAAATACCCCTGTCACAGCAGACCTGCGTATTCAATGAATTTCCATATCAATCATATAATAATAAATAATTATATATGACAAGTTTTATAAATATCTGTCGATAAATTTGATAGTTTTTTGTCTATCCTCCTTAAGATCTTAAGTAGAAACACAGATAACATATGGAAAGAATAAACATGTTTGCTGCTGTGAGGAACATTGAAAGTAGGCATTTTAGCATAAAATATTTTTACTTTGACCATTTATACCAAGTTCTATAAATAAAAAAATTTTAAACATTATAAATTTCTGACTTACCTGTTGAATTGCAGCTATCAAGAACAGGGGCAGGACTGGGAGAGACAAGCATAGAGCCATTCAGAGAACACTTCGGGCAGAGGTTATTGGTTCGTTTTGAAAATATCAGGTTCCGGTTACAAGCACCGATCAATGGTGACAGGGAAATATTGTGTCAGGCGAGTCAATGTATAAAATTATTTATTCTCTAGTGTTTTGAAAGGAAAATTTTGGAAAAAAGTATCAGTCAAAAATGTTGATATCTTAACTAAGCTTCTTCACTTGAGCGCTTCCACCCCCAACCTCCTCCCTTATTTGAGAAGAAAAAAGGAAGTAAAAGGAGTAAGAATCGGTTGTGACAGAATTTTCAGATTTGAGTTTGCAGTGAGATATCTGTTTATGGTTGCAGAGAAAAGTTATGTATCCTGTCCACAGTAAACATGGTATGTTGTTTCATAAGTCATAAGTCATAAGTACTTTATTTACACATAAGATTTGAACAATAGTATTTGTTACAAATATCGTGTATTGTCATAAATTTTATATTATATGGTAACTAGACATAAATTAACCTAACATAATACATAAATGAAAATAATCTGTCTCAAAACAAGTCAAGTGTTTAAAAATTCTGCAATAGAATAAAAAGCTTTTGATAGGAGAAATTTCTTTACTTCTTTTTTAAAATGGTTCAGAGAGGTGATTGATTTTATTGTAGCAGGCAATTTATTGAAAAATTTGATCCCTCTAAATGCTGGGCTCTTTTCATAACTATTGGTTCTGTGGAGAGGATATGCCAGGTTTGTCCCATGTCTCGTATTGTGAGCATGGAAGTTCCCTACTTTTGTAAATAAATCTTTATTTTTGAAAGTTAAATGGAGAACTTCTTGAATATATAAAGCGTACACCGTGAGAACACCAGATTCAATGAATACACTTTTACATGGATGACGAGGGCACAGACCAAACATGACTCTCAAGATTTTTTTTTGAATTTTGAATATTTTTTCTAAATCTGTACCCCCTCCCCAAACAGCAATCCCGTAACGAATAATGCTCTCACCGTTACGTTTCAGAGTGCAGCCTTAGTGCTGCGTTTTACTATATAGGTAACTAAGTCATTTTCATTACATAACGAGAGACAATACTGTAATTATACCATTTGGTGACCTTGACCCATAGACCTTTATTTTCTGTTGTGTTCAACCACGTGACGTCAATAACTCGCAGGGCAAACCATCCCACGTAACACCATTTGCACTACTGACTGGTGGTCACATGGCAGGAAGGTACTAGGGTGGAGGCAACCAGGGGTGTGACTATACAGGGACAATGAAAAAACAATTTTCCCAGCGGTCTGAGAGACTGCAGATACAGTAGACTCTCTCTATAACGATATCCAAGGGACCTGCCATTTTCATCGTTATAGAGAAAGATTGTTATACAGAGAGAAATATATTTTTAAATAATGGATGGAGTAATGTGCTGAAATAAGACACCATAGTATACAGTATATGCAATATATTTTTATACTGTCCAAACAAACACACATATACACATGATATGAAAAATACTACGATGATACAGTGTAGTAAAAAATCATTAGTTCCCAGTATTTAGAAAGTAAAAAGTAACAAAACAATAAAAATGTGTTTACGTAGCATTGACGCATATTTAAAAAAATCAATTAAGAAACAGATATTGTTATTACAGTAAGGAATACAGTATTTGACAGAAATACAGTACATACGGTTTATTGGAAAAAGTCCTTCAGCGTTGTTTGCCTCTTTTTAGTTTTCCACAGCAATGACCTCACTCTATCTTCTAAACGACCGACATCTTCCGTCGCCACTGGATTATCTTGGTGAGTAAAGAATCTTCTCAGTAGTTTAGCAGCCTCCAATGCCTCTTTGGGAGTTGGGACCGGTTCTGGTTCTTCCTCTGGATCCACGTCTTCTTGTTCACTATCCTCATCAACTCGAACAGAATTCAGAATGTCTTCGTCTGTAACACCCGCTGCTGTAGCCACTTGCCCATCTACGTTTTCAAAATCCAGAAGGTCCTCTTCTGAAAATGTTGTAGGGAGCTCTAGCTGCTGAACCCAAACGGCCAAAGGCAAGTCATCTTCATCATTTGCTGGCTCGGGATCTTCCTGCCATCCTGCATGTTTGAAGGAATGTCTTATAGTCTTATCTGTCACCTCTGCCCATGCCCTACTGACCATTTGTATGGCGTCTAAGATTGTAGGCTTGAAATTACCATTGGACTCAACGAGTTCCATTAAAAGCCTGCGCCTATAGTGACTTTTCAAACTTTTAATCACACTTTGGTCCATGGGCTGAAGGACACTTGTGGTGTTGGCGGGTAAGAAACAAAGTTCTATGTTTTGTAGGTTTTCTATCACCGGATGTGCAGGACAGTTGTCAACCAAAAGCAAGATTTTGTTCCCCTTCAACTCACTATCCCATTTTCTCAACTCTTCTTCAAAGATTTGAGATGTCATCCAAGCACTTTTGTTCGACTTGTAGTTGACAGGCAGACGTTTGATGTTTCTAAAACAACGGGGATTCTTAGATTTCCCAATCACTAACAGTTTTCTCTTCACCGATCCTGTCATATTAGCTGCCACCAAAACTGTGATTCTTTCTTTCGACAGCTTTCCTCCAATACACTTTTCTGATTTAAATTTTAAGGTTTTGTTTGGCGTCAACCTGTAAAAAAGACCCGTCTCGTCAGCATTAAAAATGTTTTCGGCAGAATAACGAGACTTTAGATTAGGCCATACATTTTCTAGCCAGCCATCTGTGATGTTCCTATTGACGTCACGAGCCTCTCCGTTGATCTGCCCATAATTAATGTTGTGGCGCTGCTTCCACTTGCTCAGCCAACCCTCAGAAGCTTTAAAATCAGGAATGCCAAGCTCCTTAGTGTAAGATTCAGCTTTCATTTTTATCAAAGGTCCAGAGAGTGGTATGCTATTCATGCGTTGCTGTTGAAACCACTGCAGAATAGCACGATCTAAGTCTTCATGCTGAGGCTTTCTCATTTTATTTTTACCACCATGCACATCTGCGTCAAGCCATTTGCGCCTATCCTTCCAAATGGTAGCCACAGTCGATTGGGAAAGCCCCGTTCGCCGAACAACATCAGTTTGTTTTTCACCATTTTCAATCGCTTTAACTAATGCAACTTTTCATCAACGGTGAGCACTTTCCGCTTTCTTGATAGCATGACAGTTAGAATAAAACACAAACAGTATTCAATAACTACACAGTACAGTAAGGAGAAATACAGGTACGATACTAACAGTCAGGCAGCACGTGGCTAACTGAGGTGTTTGGCTCAATTTCCGCGCTACTCCCCTACTACTGTTGGCCGCCTGCCCCTCACCCCTCGTTATGACTCATCCACACCCTCACCTAAAAACTGGAAATAACCGGTTACGGGCATTGACCTTGAGGCCAAATGATGATCGCTTGTCAAATGGTACGACTCAAAATTTTGTTTTATTGTAATGTTTTACTGTATTTTCTTTATTGTTCTAAGTATTTACATCGTTATAGAGAATGAACAATATCGTTATTTAGAGAGAAAAAATACATTGTTCTTATGGGAGACCAAACGTTAATGTCAATATCAATCGTTATAGAGGAAGTATCGTTATAGAGAGAATCGCTATACGGAGAGTTCACTGTAGTAATTAAGGAAAATATTGACATTATTACTATTGAATTATACTTCAGTGAACATATTTAAATTGACTTGATCATTAATAAATGATTATATTTTTCAGGTAGAACCTTATTTGACAACCCTGGCTCTGTTTGATGCTAGGGAAGGTAGGAAGCTTACTGAAGACTTCCATGTGGACGTGAACCACAGCGTGGTGGCTGGCCTCCTTGCAGATCCAGACGGGACTTCTGACAACATCCTGGGTGACTTGTTGCCTGGGCCTCTGCGGCCGAGACAGGTACCATGAAATATTGACAAAGTTCAATTTTGTTACAAAGAGTTGGACAGTTACAGTTACAGATCACAGTTATTGAGACAAATTACGGTGTCACTATTACAAAGGGAAATTACTTTTGGATCATGGGCAATCTCTATGGAAGTCAATAATGACATCCACATTGAAGGTATTATAGCTATGTTTATTATGACAATGGATCAGAAGACATTAATTTTTGAAAAGGTAAACAGGTTACTGTTGCAACACAGTATGAGGCTAAATCTGAAAATTGATTTAATATAGAGAAAAAAGATCACACATAAGTAACACTAATACAGAATGTAAGATGCTTAATTTATACTTGCATACTTAATAATAAATTAATTAATAACTTTACAGTTAAAATTTAGCAGAGATATAATCAAAATGAGGAATCATGTTAAATGTTCATACAAGGCTACCAGGGGTTTTATATTCTGTTTAGGATAAAAATAATAGGGTAACTATAATAATTTTATTGACATTATTTATAATACCTTTTATTGGAATGTATAATTTACAATCTAAAAACAAGAAGGAATTTAGCCAATTATTTACATTCCTTCGAGAACATTCATAGCATTCAGAAACTCTACATTTAACCCTAGAAATGGCAAAGTCGTAATTTACGACGCATTTACATATTCAATAAGAATTGGCAGGTGGAGGCATCTGTCGTGAGTTTCATGTACTTGTTCGACACAATCGCCTACGAGACCGTCTTGCCCTCTGGGGGGCAAACAACCGATACTGCTCTCGTAGTACACGAGCCTGCCACCGGGCAGGTCTATAACCAAGTCAGCGCTTTCTACTCCTAGGCACTGATTGTCTGAGCCGGCTAACGCGCTACTCTGACGAGCGTAACGTTCTAGCCATTCGGAAGTGCTAGGGTTCGAATCCCGACCATGAGCAATCCCAATTTGGCTTGCAAATGTGTGGTAAAGCGGAATGGAGGGCCCACCTTAAATAAACGGTGACCGGCTTGGGTGGAAGTTGACGGCATTTGTAGGCTTAATTGGGATTGCAGTGGACACCTGTTTTGCTTTTGTGGCTAGTGGTTATAAGGGGGGGCATGTTTTAAGCTTTTTTTTGTTTAAACTTTGATATTTCAAGAAGATATTAGTAATTATTTATATGTTACAGTTAAGAGTAAAAAGCTTGCCACTTCTAGAGTTAAAATAACTTATTTAATATTTCTGGCAATGAGAAGCTGCTAAGCTTTCTAGCGAATTTCTATAAGGGAAGAAGCTATAACCGTAGGTCTCATGGCAAGTCTTAAGCCATGTTATTATTTTGTCTTTAGGTGCCCAGATACCAAAAACAATAGTCGTTAATATATATATATGTTCTCTCATTTTCTATTCTATGAATTGCTTGAAAGTATGAATTAAACAGAAACTATATGTATATATATATATATATATAATATATATATATATATATATATATATATTCTTCATAAGTGCCAAATGACTTTTATAACTACTTTAAAAATTGTATAGTTGTGTACTGAATGAATGAGTGTTGGTTTTGCAAATTTTCGTTTTAATTATAAAAAACGTTTTCAAGCAAATAGAAATAGTGACTGTGTATAACATGAAAACACAATAAAACATAAACAAATTCAAGGAAAAGTTTACTATGAAAATTTTAAAATCATATGGTTTTAGGCAGTTGAGTTGAATCATTTTTTTATATTTTTATATTAATAATAACCTATCATGTTATTTTTAAAAGGCCACAAAATTTAAAAAATTTGTTGGTGAGACCCAAAATTCCAAATTCTAGGCCTAATGAACTTTGTAATGTCAAGAATAGTTGTAAACCATGCCACAAACCCCGATGTGGTATTTGCAAAATTATGTGTGAATCTACTGAATTTAAAAGTAGAGTGACAAATAAAGTTTACCCGATAGTTGGTGGATCAACTTGTGAAACCCATAATGTGGTTTACCAACTATCGTGCAAACATTGTCAAAAAGAATATATAGGACAAACATCTAACTCCTTACGAGTTAGAATGACAGGCCACCGTTTTGATGTGGTTCATAAAGATTTAAGAAAGCCAATTTTCAATCATGCAGCTCACCACAACCAAAATTTTGAGGGCTGTTATGAACTTAAAGTCCTCCACAAAATTCCACCACATCAAAACCTTAAAAGAAACCAACTTATTTTAAGAAATTCAGAATTGGCACACCAGTTGGTTTTAAAATAAAAATTTCCTACAAGATTAAATCTCAGATAGGTTATTATATAATATAAAAATATAAAAAAATGATTCAACTCAACTGCCTAAAACCATATGATTTTAAAATTTTTATTGTAAACTTTTCCTTGAATTTGTTTATGTTTTATTGTGTTTTCATATTATACACAGTCACTATTTCTATTTGCTTGAAAACGTTTTTTATAATTAAAACAAAAATTTGCAAAACCAACACTCATTCATTCAGTACACAACTATACAATTTTTAAAGTAGTTATATATATATATATATATATATATATATATATATATTTGATTTATATAGTTCACTTTTAAGGATTTCGGTTTTATTAAGTAAAGTTAAAATAATTAACTGAGTATCCTTGACAAACATTATTTTATTTTAACGACACGTTTCAACCTTTAAACTTGATAAGAACTTGAAAATGGCCTTTAAAGGTTGAAACATGTCGTTAAAATAAAATGTTTGTCAAGGATACTCAGTTAATTATTTTAACTATACTTAATATATTTAATAATTATTTTAATAATAAATATTTAATAATATTTAATGACAATAGTTATAAAAGTCATTTGGCACTTATGAAGAATATATATATATGTATGACTATTTAACTTGTTTGATAGGGCAAATGAGAAATGAAAGTGAAAGGTTTTACGAATTTTCGTTTAATTCATACTTTCAAGCAATTCATAGAATAGAAAATGAGAGAACAATAAACAATAATAAACAGTGACTAAATTTTGACATGTGATGGTCTTGATAGTAAATTTTAATTATACCCAATAGTTGGAAGATCAACGTGTGAAACCCACATTGTCATTTAGCAACTATCATGTAAACATAGACCAAAAGAGTATATTGGTCAAACATCGAATTCACTTTGACTTTCCCATCGTTTTGATGTGGTACATGAAGATCAAAGGAAACCTATTTATAATCATGCTTCTCACCACAACCAAAATTTTGAAGGCTGCTATGAGCTTAAAGCCCTTCACAAAATTAAACCACATCAAAATGCAAAAAACAACCAACTAATTTTGAGAAATTCTGAGTTGGCACACCAGTTGGTTCTTAAATCAAAATTTCCATTCGGTTTAAATTTGAGATAAATTGATACAAAATTATTCAATTCAATTGAAAATACATTTAAAAATTACATGTATAAACCTTTATATTTACTATACCAAATCGTATGTTCTATATTTAAAATTTACTATCAAAACGATCACATGTCAAAATATTTAGTCACTGTTTATTGTTCTCTCATTTTCTGTTCTATGAATTGCTTGAAAGTATGAATTAAACGAAAATTCAAAATTGGCGGAACAACAAACGCTTGGAATGGAAGAATCGGAATCGACTTTCGGTGATCATTTTCGACTCTGATTCCAACCCTGAGAATCGAGAATAGATATTTGGAATCAACCCAACCCTAATATATATATAAATAAGTCAACCGAGTACTCTTTGAAACATTTTAATTATTCCTTGGATATGTTTCGGGAGTAATCCCATCATCAAGAAGTATAAATCTATTTATATATATATATATATATATATATATACACATACATAGATTGACAGTGACCATGAGGTAATCCCTAAAACACGTGTCAGAATTAAAAATATGAAAATAAAAGGGTACTCTGGCATTATTCATTTCCTAATTGTATTAGTAGCCCTAAAAAGTGAACAATCAATAAATTATATATATGTATATATTTGTTTTATGCTGTCATGTTATGGATGAAACAATGCCGTGACAAAAATGTATCGGTTGCGGAACCTGTACTTCAGGTAAAAGCTCAACAATTGGCCGAGTAATTAGGCCATAATGGTTTTTGAACAGGCAATGGCTGGTTAAGCCAATCTGTAGCAGTAAAACGTACAGTATAACAAAAAAACTTAGGCTTAAAAATCTACTTTAAATAGAGATTGAACACGTTCAATATTCTTTATTTGGAGGTTATGACTATCCCCTATATTATGAATTTCGGCAAAATTCAACCTTGTTTTAACAAACCTCGTTTTTAAGAACACCTCTATACAACATATATCTTTCTTAATCCCTTTAAATTCATTCAATCGAGGTTCCACTGTACTAGTGCTAGTGTGTGTAGTACGCTAAGTACTTGAATGGAGCAAATCCGACATTGATATCTTACTCCTAACAAAAATGGTAGCCATTTAAAATATTTGAAGTGTTTAAAGTTGGCTATAGTAAATGATAACTACAATAATCTATTTAAAAAAAGTTAAATTAGAAATAGTAAATTAATGTACCTTTTATTTTATTAGATGTTCAATTTGCTCTCACTGTACCTCCATGCAGTAGTACAATCTTTTTCAAACATGCTTTTTACATCCCGGAAAGTTTGATTGTTTACTTTTCTGCATTCACTCTCAATCTGTCTTGTGTTTAAATGTTCAAGATGTCTTTCATTAAAAGCATCAGTAGGTCTGTTGTAAGTACCAGTTTGCCCAAAAAGTAAAACAACTTTCTTTTAACGAAAAAACCACGATGAAGTCACCAAACAAATCCAAACCAAAACTCAATACTTAAAAAGAAACAATGGTGTATGGTAAAACAATTGGTGTTGTAATAGCTAGTTTCACATATGAGCTGTTATTCTCAGCTGGGAAAATCCAAACAGCTGCTCCAAGAATGACTTAGCTTTTACTCAGAGATTCCAAATGGAAGATGTGCATTCCAAGGAAAGTATTCAAATGTTAGTTATAACAATGCTTATGGGGAGTGGGTATTTTCCTGACACGGTTACGTGGTTGTTGTGTTGTTGCTTAGGAGAGCTTGAATGATGTGTTCTCGGAATCTATATTTGAATGTTCTTCCTGTTTGTTGGAGTTGCTGCAGTCTGAACATTTTAATTTTTAAATGCCTGATTGGTTGTATTTATTAATGTATTTTATTGTTTTTTTATTAGCAAATTTCCCATTGGGAAGAAGCTATTAACGTAGGTCTCATGGTAAGACTTAAGCCCGGGACCATGTTATTTTTTCTTCTTTAGGTGCCCAGAGACCAAAAACAATAGTCGTTAAAATTTATGTATGAATGATTTTTATGATTATGATGTTTATGAAACTTTTTATAAATGGTAAAAATAAACAATTTTTATGCTAGAAATGCCTACTTTCAGTATTCTTCACAGTAGCAAACCTGCATACTCTTTCCCATGTTAATCTTATGGAGAATTTGCAAATAACTCTCATATTTATTGACAGATATTGATAAAACTTGTCACATATTTATTATTATTATATTATTGATTTGGAAATTTGCTGAGTACGCAGGTCTACTGCGACAGGGGTATTTATTTTGTAGTTTTAGTTCACATTTTATGCTATACATCCAAAAATTCAAATATTGCTAGATCACTGTTTATATTCAGATGTCATGTATGTGAAAATGTGTACAAAATAGAACTACTGTCCTACGCAGAGAACTCTGATAATACTCTAAGTTATGTAACTACTTAATAATGCAATCTATAAATTTTGTACTTGCCACTGGTTTTCAAATCCACTGCAAATTATTTATAGTAATAATGATCATAAAAGATTACTCAATGTTAACATTATATTGGATGATATAACATTAACATAACATATTAACATGATATTGGATTCTGGTTAACTTTGACCAGAATTTAGCCAATTAATAATCACTTTTAATTAAACAGATTTAATTACTTGTTTAGTCAGAATCATGGTTACATTAGGCTCGGCTTGAATATCAATTAATTTTCACTCACACTTGCACATACCATTTTCTAAAGGACCTGCAATATGAACACTTTCTGAATATACTGTAAAAGGTGTTGTATTTGATAATGTAGATGTGAATTTTTGATTGCCTCAATATTATCCTATGGGAGCAATCCATTGTCCTTGCCATTTTTTCTTGGTATAACTTAGTATAAATTTTAAAACACAGACATTTTTAATAGAGGCAACTTTTTGAGGTCTGATTTTCGGCTTTGTTTTCTTACAATTAAGACCTTTAATTTAATATTGTATTACCATACTATGCTTACTTTTATGATGTTCAACTTATACTTCATGGGCCTACCCTCTTATGATATTAAGTAACAATAGTTCCTTATAAAAGTTTTATTCATATACCAATTTATTCTATTATATGTAGCAGTTTCAAATATATTAAAAAATTCTAGGATTTTAATCTGTCTGTGTTAATTGATACGCATAAGGATATATATACATGGAGATGAGGTTGATTATCTGATGTTTGCAGGCAGTGTTCAGCATCAGCAGGCCACACTCTGATGTGTATGTCGTGTTGAGGATAGACAAGATCCTGCAAGGCAGCATCAGCCAAGTCTCTGAACCTTACCTTCGATCCACCAAGGATACCCGTCAGGGGCTTAAAGTACATAAGGCAGTTAAGGCTTGTGCTCAAAGGTAGGCGTATACAGCTCTTCTTAAATCCTATATATTAGCGAATATCCTATAGGGAAGAAGCTATTACCGTAGGTCTCATGGCGAGACTTAAGCATGGGAGCATGTTATTTTTTCGTCCTAAGTGCCCAGAGGCCAAAAACAATAGTCGCTAAAATTTATATATTTGTGTATGTGAACAAGATAGCTCTCGTAAATAGCCCCGTCGCAGCAGACCTGGATACTCACGAATTTCCAAATCAATAATATAATAATAATAATATATGACAAGTTTTATCAATACCTGTCGATAAATTTGAGAGTAGCCTATTCTCCATAAGATTAACATGGGAAAGAGTATACAGGTTTGCTGCTGTAAGGAACATTAAAAGTAGGCATTTCTAGCATAACAAATATTTATTCTAACCATTTATACCAAGTTGCATAAACATCTGTCCATAAATAGAGGAGTTTGCCTATTCTCTATATGGGAATAGAGTATGCATGTTAGCTGCCATGATAAACACATAAACAATTATTTTTAAGCATAAATGGATAGATCTCAACTACTAGAAGCTAAATATAAAGTTTAATCCAAAAATTATGATTGATAAGTGAAATTTTTCTTTTTTTTTTGAAGTTTTTCTTTATCCTCCATAAGATTAACATAAGAGCCCCAAAATACAACATACTGTGTTTAGATTTTTAAATATCTCGGTAACCGTTGGACATGGAGAAAAACTTTAAGGAACTAAATTGTGTAGTTTTTTAAGCTGATTTTAATGGTTGAATATAAAATTTAATAATTTTTTAAATAACATATGAAAAACATTTTGGATGAAACTTTATACTTAGCTTCATTTGGTTGGGATCCCTACGTTTATTCTAAAAAATCATAGTTCATGTGTTCCTTACAGCAGCAAACCCGCATACTCTTTTCCATGTTAATCTTATGGAGAATTGGCAAACTCCTTTATTTATGTCCAGATAATAATAAAAATTGATATATGGTCAAAATAATAATAGTTTTTGGTAAAAATACCTACTTTTTGTGTTCCTCAAAGCAGCAAACCTACATACTCTTTCCTATGTTAACGTTACAGAGAATAGTCAAATAGGCTACTCTAATTTTATCAACAGGTATTGATCAAATTGATCAATCTTGTCATATACAAGTATTTATATTGCTATGTTATTGATTTGGAAATTCGCTGAGTACGTAGGTCTGCTGTGACGGTGGTATTTTCGTATTATAATATATTATTGTATTATGTAATTTCTATTGAAGAGGTATTTGGTTATCTGTAACATCCGATTGGTTCGGATATCTGGCTCTGAACCAGATGCTCTGAACAAGCATCTGGTAAACTTTGATAAATATATACGTTTTTGAGTAGACATGAAATTAGATTTAAATATAAAAAATCATGGCATTTAAGATTAAATCGACCACATGAAATTTCTCTACTCGAACCAAAGTATGGTAGATAACAAAATTACCAACCAGAGGTGTGCAATAGAGTAAAATACCCCTGTCGCAGCAGGCTTGCATATTTAGTGAATTTCCAAATTAATAATACAATAATAATAACAGCATATGACAGGTTTTATCAAAATCTGTCGATAAACATGAGAATTATTTGCCTATTCTCGATAAGATTAACATGGGAAAAAGTGTGCAGGTTTGTTGCTGTGAGGAACACATAAACTATGATTTTTTAGCATAAACGTGTTGATCCCAACCACATGAACCTAAATACCAAGTTTCATCCAAACTATTGGTTAATAAGGGAAATATTAATTTTTCCTTATCCTCCATAAGATTAGCATTGGAGCCATAAAAATCAATGTACTGTGTTTAGATTTTAGCGAATTTCCCATAGGGAAGAAGCTATTACCGTAGGTCTCATGGTAAGACTTAAGCCCGGGACCATGTTATTTTTTCGTCTTTAGGTGCCCAGAGTCCAAAAACAATAGTCATTAAAATTTTTATATATATATATGTATATATATATATGTATATATATATATATATGTATATATGTATATATATATGTGTCTGTTAACACGATAACTCTCGTAAAAATGGTCCGATCGAGACCAAATTTGGTAGAGACGTGTATTTCTACAAATGTTCGGACGAGTTCGTAAACCAGACATATCGGTCAATGGGAACGGGTAGTTTGGGGGGGTTTTGTACCCCAAAATGGGGTTTTTTACATTTTTCACATGTAATTTTTAAAAATTTCTAATTTTATATTACACCATTGGAATCAGCTTAAAAATCTACACAATTAAGTTCCTTAAAGTTTTTCTCTATCTCCAACGGTTACCGAGATATTAAAAAATCTAAACACAGTACGTTGTATTGTGGGGCTCCAATGTTAATCTTACGGAGGCTAGGGAAAAATTAATATTTTCCATATTAATCAATATTTATGGATAAAACTTGATATTTAGCTTCATGTGGTTGAGATCTATCCATTTCTGCTTAAAAATCATAGTTTATGTGTTTATCATGGCAGCAAACCTGCATACTCTTCTCCCATATTAATCATATAGGGAATAGGCAAACTCCTTTATTTATGGACAGATGTTGAGGAAAGTTGGTATAAATGTTAAGATAAAAATTATTCATGGTAGAAATGACTTCTTTCAGTGTTCCTCACAGCAGCTAACCTGCACACTCTTTCCCATGTTAATCTTATGGAGAATAGGCAAATAATTCTCATGTTTATGGACATATTTTTATAAAACTTTTCATATATTATTAATATTATTATATTATTGATTTGGAAATTTGCTGAGTACGCAGGCCTGCTGCGACGGGGGTATTTTAATATCTCGGTAACCGTTGGAGATAGAGAAAAACTATAAGGAACTAAACTGTGTAGTAAAAACTATACAGTTTAGTTTTTAAGCTTAAAAAGCTGATTTTAATGGTTGAGGCTAAAGTTTAAAAAACTTTAAATTACATATGAAAAACACAAAAAACCCAATTCTTAGTTCAAATCCCCCCTATATACTAGATATGTATATATACACATATATTTTTTTATATTTTCAAGCATTTTCAAAAAGGAGATATACAAGAAAATGACTGAATACAAAACTTAACATTAAAAATCTAAAAAACAAAAACAATCGATCTTCGAAAAGGATGATCCAAAATTTATCACAACATACCATCCTGGCCTATACGAAATTAACAACATTCTAAGAGTAGCTTTTAATGTTTTACAACAGCCATCTTCTACAAACTCAATATTCAAACAAACACCAAGAATAATTTTCAGAAGACCTCCCATATTAAAAGAGATTCTATCAAAACCAAAACTACCACATAAAATTGAACATACAAACAAAAAACAAAATACCCCCGTCCCATCAGACCTGCGTACTCAGCGAATTTCCAAATCAATAATATAAAAATAATATATGACAAGTTTAAAAAAAATCTGTACATAAACATGAGAATTATTTGCCTATTCTCCATATCCGTCCGCCTGAACAGAGCCCCGCATGTCCAGGTAAGGCTACTTACTGCAGGAGGTCGCCCGGTATCCTGCAGGTACCGTTCTAGACACCATATACAAGGCCTGGTGCCATCCACTCCTCGGCACGGTCCAAGTGACACCTTGAGTTGGCCTGAAACAAAGCAGAAGAGCAGGGGATAAGGTGGAAGAAGAAGAAGAGAATGGGTTTGTACAGATAGATGAAGATAGTCTATCCACGCATTGGAGATAGTAAAGACCCAGCTCAAGAGGAGAGTAGAGAGTCAGGGAGGCTGATTGCAGTGGCTGCGCCACTGGGCGGTGGGATTGCCAACCCCTACGCCAACTCTAAAAAAAGAAACAACTAAAAAGAAACAAAGATATCATTATTCTTCCTGCAGATAAGGGAGATATGTCTGTAGTAATGAACATGGAAGATTATATTAAAGAAGCAAAAACCCAACTAGATGATACATCAACATACAAATTATTACATAAAGATTTAACTCGTAAATTTTGAAATGAAATAAACAAATATGTAAAAACTTACGGTGCAAATGAGGGACTTAACGAAGACTCTATCAAATTACTTATCCAAAAAAATCCAAAAACTCCTGTTTTTTATATACTGCCAAAAACTCATAAAGATATTATCCCTCCTCCAGGACGACCTATAGTTTAATCAATTGGGGCCCCTACTGAAAGAATTTCTGCATATGTAGATGCTAACCTTCAAGAAATAGTGAAAAATTTACCATCATATGTAAAAAACTCCAAAGAGATCTTGGATAAGTTAAAAGATTTTACCCAACCTCTTCCACAAAACTGCTACGTGGTAACAATAGATGTCATTTCACTATACACTAACATAGAACATTCTGATGGAATAAAAGCATCAAAACACTACTTGAATCAACGCACAACACAAATTCCATCTACAAATTCCTTAACATCCCTCATTCACTTCATATTAACCATGAATTGTTTTAGATTCCAAGACACTTTTTACTTACAAGAAAAAGGAACAGCTATGGGAACGAGAATGGCACCTTCTTATGCCAACTTATTTATGGCTAAATTAGAAACAGATTTTCTTGATTCTCAAAAAATTAAACCTGTATTTTGGAAAAGATATATCGATGATATTTTCATGATATGGACTGAAAGCCGTGAAAATCTTAATTATTTCTTAGACACATTAAATAATTTTTGTAATTTAAAATTTACATGGACCATATCGGCAAAATTAGCTACTTTCTTAGATGTTAATATATATAACGAAGATGGGTTTTTAAAAAGCAAAATCAACATTAAAACAACAAACACTTTCCAGTACCTACACTATGAAAGTTGTCATCCTCCACATGTAAAGAAAGCTGTTCCAAGAAACTTGGCAGTCAGAGGTATGGAATTCAACAGTGAAAAGAAGAACCACCAAATGGTTTTGAAATCAAAAGTTCCTTGATGGCCTTAATTTTAGATAAGAGTGATAACCAGCTGGAGCAGAATTAATATTGTTTATATCTACATTTTTATTTTTATTTCTGTGTTATGTTAAGTTAATTTTAATTTTTATAATTTTTTATTGTCACCTGAAGATGCGGAAAGCGAAATATAATGATGAATACATAATTATTTCTAATTTTTTGATATATATATATATATATAAATTTTAAGGACTATTGTTTTTGGACCTTGGGCACCTAACGAAAAAAAATTACATGGTCCCGGGCTTAATTCTTGCCATGAGATTTATGGTAATAGCTTCTTCCTTATGGGAAACTCGCTAAACATGTATAAATTAAATGGATAAAAATTTTAATTGTTATAAAATTGTAATGAGCTCTCGGGAATTTAGAGAATTTACAAATTACATGGATATATTACAGAATATTAATATAATTTACAGAAATTAAAATTTAAAGTTTAGCAATTAAGAATAGAATTTTTAAGAAAAAGCTAGAAAACCTCATGAGCAGTTCGTAGTCAGTAATTTGTCTTGAAGTTCCGCTAATCGCATCGCCACACCCTTCCAACCACTCTTGTCCACATACAGCATTCGACTTTCCTGCGTCCAGACGTTCGTCACTCCGAATAGCATAGGTCCTCCCTGATGGTGATGCCGGTCCCTATCAGTTTCTTCTTTGCCTCACAGACCTCCTCTCCCTGCCGTCGGCTCCCAGCTCCAGCCACTTGCCGACTCGGTGTAAAAGAGGAATTGGGTCCCTCGGTAGCTCAATCCCCAGCTTCTTCTTGCATACGTTCGTAACCAAGTCATTGGTGTTTTCACCCGCTGTTTCCCTAATGCCAAAGATGCAGATGTTTTCTCGCCGCTGTTATTGTTTCAGCTCGTCTGTCCTGTATACCAGCCTGTCATTTACTTTGTTGACCGTTTTATGTAGGCTGGCCACATCGTCCTGCAGCTTGCAGATGACCTCGTTAAACGTGGTGAATGCTAACTCGACGGCCGTCTCACCGCCTTCTGAACAACAGCTTCAACAGAAGCGAGCAAGGCCCAAGGCCGGCTCGATGGAATTGTTGGTCGAAGCCATTGTTTTTACAGCAGAGGACAGGCTGGCACTAGCGATAGTGGCGGCGGCAGAGGTCGGCGACGGTGCCGATGAAGAGCACTAGATGTTCGGTTTGGCGCTCCCAGATAGCAGCACTGACTTGGCCCCGTTTCCCAAACGCAAGTTTGGTGGTGACCGGAACATGTATAGTTTGTAGGGGTTTGCGATGCATCGAAAATGTATCGAAATTTCGATTCGATTCGATGCATCGAATCGCGATTCGATACAGAGGTAATCGAAATCCCGATGCATCGAGCGTCCCGATGCGCGTGGCGCGTGTAGATCCTAATGGCATAGCTTATACAGATTTTCAGGTTTTGAAACAAATTTATATAATGTCTATGTTTGTGCAATCCAATTTTCCTTTTTATTTTGTTATTCAAACTGATTTTAAATCCTTTCTCAAAACTGACAAACAAGTCAGAGAAGTTTTTATCATGACAAAAGACAGCTTATGAGACGACTACAATTTTAATGGAAGCTGTTTATGGTTAGGTATTCCTCCGCTGGACACAACAGATATCAATAGTAACAAAAAATACATCAAAACATATTAACAACCAAAATTGAATTGTATTTATTTAAATCATAGTTTGTTTAGTTTAGTTTTAATAATGGCTCCTTTTTCATCGCAGTATCAATTGACAGCTTCCATTGCATTTCTTTCGATGCAAAAAAGTAGATCCATAGTTTTTTAATAATATTTATTCCAAAAACTAAACCTTGAGTATTTGACATTATTCTAAACTGTCTATTATAATGTACATATTAAATGTTTTATCAGTATGACGAATCATGAATAAAAATATTAAATTTGTGATTCTCAGTTAAATCGGGTGTAAGCCATTATTGTTAAGAGATGAGCGAGGTGGACAGGTGGTCAGACAATAGCGGCAGTAGGTAATAAAAAATGACCTTGAGCCTTGCTCCGGGACAAGGGGGTTTGTTGATATTTGGAACTGACTGAGCGACTTCATTATTTTGTTTTTCGGTCAAATACTTACATTTCTCTACATAGTATGATCTAGTTAAAAATTGAGTTTTATGTTTTTTCTTTAAATAATCATTAATCTGAGGTGATTTAGTAAATAAGCAATCAAATTAAGTTGTGTGTGTTTAATTAATTAAGAAATTTACTTTTAAATAATAGTAATGATTGAATAGTTTTAAATAAATATTTAACCACAACTAACTTCATTATTAAAAGTTTTATATATTTTTAAATTTAAAATATGAATTTGATTAGAAACTAACCATTTGAAATGGATGATACTAAAACTATTTTTTTAAATAACAGTTTACTTCTGTTTTTATATTTTCTATATTATTACTTGGTGTAATTTTATTTATAGTTTTCACTACAATACTACTCATTTCCTCTAATAATATCTTTTATTTTTCTCATTTCGAAATTTGTTAGATATGTTATTTTTTTAAACTTATACAAAATAATTTTGAAATTGTATCAAAATTTTAAAACTAGAGATATATTTGTTTTTGTCATACAATATTTTTTTATTTAATTTAGTAGTTTATAAAATATATATAATATAATTTTACTAATTGTAGACCTACATTATTTTTTTTAAATAATTCTTGTTTAGTCTTGTCAAGGCTAGCTATACATATTCCAAGTTATTAACAATTTTGGCAAATCTTGGAAATCTTTTATAAACTTTGCTTTATTGATATAATATACATAGATAAAATACCTTAACACAAATCTTTGGAACTTGAAAGTTATCAAACGAAAAATTATCAAACTAATTATGAACTGTAAAATTTAGTGGACAGTCTAATAATATATTTTTTGGCTTTAATTCCATGGTTTGTTATCATCTTCTGTTATATGATTTCTGTTTTACAGGAAATTGTGTTGTGTGTTTGTCGTGTTGTATCGAATCGAATCGCATCGATTCGTATCGGAATTCTTTGTATCGCATCGTTGTATCGAATCGAAATTTTTTTGCTGCATCGCACACCCCTAATAGTTTGTATGTTATGGTATTATGAAAGTTTATAAAACTATCTCAAAACATTACCAGTCACAGAAATCACTATTGAATTTCTAGCACAGCACAAATTTACTTGGTTGTCAAAATCACAAAATAACTTGAGTATGTGCGCAGGTATTGGTGTAACAGCGCGGGTAACGCAGGGTTAACAAACAACAACTTTGATGGTGGTGAATGGTCTGTAAATATATTCACAACCTCTTACCTATCAACTAATAAATGTTAATTTGTTGTATTTTCACGGATAAAACTTTAAATATTTTTTTTTGTTATTCATTAAAAATAAAGTGTCATGTGTAGCAAACAGTTAACATTATTGTTATGTACGTTGTTGTCAGGCTTGGTAAATACCGAATGCCCTTTGCTTGGACTGCTCGTCCCCTCTTCCGCCTGTACAGTAATGAACTTGATGTCTCATCTGATTTTCCTGCAATTTACCGCCAGGAACCTGGCAAACTGAAGGATGAAGAACTTCTGAAAATCCTAGCGGATTATAGAAAGTAAGTTTTTGGAATTTAATACACTTTTATTTTAGTTAACCTATAAATAAATACAGAGCAATAATCCTTTTTAAGAACCAAAGAACAATGCAAGACTGGTATCGGTAATGGGATTATGTCTTATCTGAAGAGCAATTGCACAATGTAGTGTGGGCTCTTGGGACATATGTTGCAGACATGGGAAAAATACAATACTTCTCTTCTCCTGCCATTTTTTATTTCCACAACAAGAGTTTTCTCATTGTAGGAAACAGGGATGAAGATAGAAACAAATATGAAGAAGCAAAAAATAGCAAAAAGAGGTATTTTATAGCAGGAAAAACACTGCACACATCGCAGCATTACATTAAACTTTGTGTCTGTCTGTTCGATTATTTTAAAAGGACAGCAATTCATGTATGTTTGTGATAATAGTTTTCATAATGATTTGAAACTATTTTCTGTTGTTTGAGGGTATGGTAAGCTGTTCTTCTCTACAGAGAAACTTGAGTTTGTTGGAAACCTGGTGTGTTCGTAACAAGCTCAGTTTGAAATTTTTTCAGTGTGTGGTTATGTCTGTCCATTGTGAAAAAAATCCTGTTTTGTTTCATTACACGTTAAATGGTTCTTTGGATAAAGTTCATGAGTTTAAAGATTTAGGTGTTTTAATTGAAAATAGTTTTATCTTTTAACCCATTCAGGACTAAAGACATACTATATTATATTGGCTATATTATAATCTTCAGTATTACATTGGCTGCTATTAGAGACATTTTTCTGATAAAAAATAACCATTTCGAATAAAAACATAAAAAATCAAACAAAGTATTTTAGTGCTGCCCGTTTTGTTCAAGGTCTCGAAAAATTAGTGGAAACACAGTTTGTGGAGTTCTTAGAGCTGGAAACTATTATTCCTCCTTTGCAATCTGGATTTCGTAAAGGCTTTAATACTACAACTGCCCTTCTTAATATATGTGATGACTTGCTCAGTGCGAAAGTAGAGAGAAAGAAAGTCCACAACAATGGCGATGCTAGACAAGACTTCTCCAGGGCTTTTGACTCCATAGACCATAACCGGAGGACCGGTGCGCATGCGCCGATGTAATGGTCAAGCTCCCGTGTTAGTCTGTGTTTTATGTCTAAAAAAACTATATTAATCTGCACGAATTAGTTATAAGTCATTGTTATCGTGAATATAAGTAACTCATTTTTAAAAGTGACGTGTCGCTGTGTTTCGGTAGTGAGCGTGAATGTAAAACTGTTTAATTGTTCTGTGCCTAACCTAAAACTAGATTGTCTAATCCAAACAGGCACTCATCACATGTGCTCACGCTCGATCGCTCGCATAGCCGCGCGCCTTATCAGTCAAAACTGCCGCGACGCTATCAATCGAACCGTGGTGTAGTGGATAACGTCCTGACCTCCTGCACTTATCACTGTGGGTTCGAGCCTCCACTCCGCCTTGTCTTTTTGAAGCTGGATATTCCACTTTTATCTGCTCTTTTAAACACCACATTTCCTCGTTCTCTACAAGGTTGCGCTGGCTGTTCAAAACTGTTGTAAATATAGTATACGATATTGATTTATACCTCAATTATTACACGTTTTTATTTAAAAGGTCATTATGCCTCTGGAAATAGAGCTTACAAAAAATGGAAAACCCAACATTCTTTATAATAATCATAAATATAGAGAAAGCTACCATTATTTTCCGTGAGCGCTCCGCTCCATACCAGCCCGCGTGCTTCACTTGAGCACACTACTTCTTGCTCGTCACCTCATCAAGAGACCGGTTATTTAGCACAGTCAGTCATTGCATCGACTACTGATATTCCTAACATCATAGAGGAAAATGTTTTAACTCAAGGACGATATTAAAATTTTAGAAAAACGAGTCCAAGTAATATTAAATCATTCAATTGAGTCAGACACTCGCCTTCTAGAGTTTACTAATGAAATATTTCCAGAAAGTAGTTGTGTAAATCAAAATAAGCAACCAAGTTCAGTTGACTGTGAAGTACAGTGTGACCCGCCGACTGTATGCAGTAATCCAATGTGTGCTGACAACCTACAACTTATATCTAGACTAAAAACATTGATCGAGGTGCTAGAAGCAGAAATCACCTGCCTTAAATCCGAAAATAATGGTCGAAATATAGTAGATCTATCGGAATATTATCCTAGTTCTCCCAATGATGTTTGGACCGTTAATGGAAAGAATAGCAAGCCTATAACTACAACAAATAGGTTTAATCCCATCTCGCCTAAAGAAACAACGGAATTTGAACCAAGATGTAATAATAATAATATTAATAAAAATGTAAAACAAAATAAAACAAGAAAACAGAACAAAAGGAGAAAAAATTCATCTCGTGAAATTCATAAAAAAACATCAAACAGATCACATATTACCGAAATGCCTCCAAGTTTTACTTTGCCATCAACAATACACATAGAAGGCGACAGCCATGGTCGATATGTTTCAGAGCTCTTGCAGAATATCGTGCCGTCTACTACCAAGGTCAAGAGAGTTTGCAAACCATGAGCGAAGCTGTGGGAAGTGACATCTAGAGGCCAATTTCCACCTTCAAGCTGCTGCATTGTTTTAGCCGGCACAAACGACGTAGCTGCCGGTGAACAGAGAACCGTTTTCGAACACCTACAACAATGTGTCAATGATCGTCTGAAAACCTCCAGCGTTATACTATCTACGCTTCCCCACCGCCATGACCTTCCTGCAAACCACGAAATCAACAAACAAGTGCTTTTGATAAATTCTTATATACAAAAGTTAGGTGAGCGGCATGCCGGCCTTGAAGCATTCAATTTTAATAGGATAGGCAGAAGATTTTTCACGCGTCACGGCATGCACCTTACAATGAAAGGAAAGGATGTACTGGCGAAACTATTACGCGGAGCAGTTATTAGAGCAGACAGAGCCAAAAAAACCTCTATAACTACTCCATCTTCATGTCAGCCAACAACACCTGCAGCCCGGAATTCAACAGATGCACCTGCAGGGCCCGTAGTCCTTCCTTATGACACGTTCGCCGATGCAGTGAAACTCGCCTCGGCACCTCCCTCGACACCACCGTCTCCGAGACCAGCTACGGCCAGAGCCCCGATCCCGCCATCTCAGACGATCGCTGCAACAGAGTCGCTGCCATCAACGGCTGCGACCTCGTCATCTCCGACAGCGCGGTGTGCGGCGAGGAACTGCAGGCGCCGCCGTCGACATCGGTGGCTGAGGATAAGTAACGAAGGACTTTAAATGTTAACACTCCGACGCCGACCCTGTCACCAGCTCCGACGCCGACTCAGCAACCTGTACAAAAAAACTTGCTCCCTTCTACATCCAGGAGTCTATAGGGATAAAAACATCTGTACCGAAATCGGGGGTGTCAGGTTCAAAATTCCAAATTAAGCCTAGAAAGAAATCAAATTTCAAATCCTTCTTCCAAATTTAAAGCTGTACATTTAAACGCTCAATCAGCAACCAACAAAGTTGATGAGCTTTCTCTTTTATGCGGTGAGCTTTTATCCGACGTTTTCATTGTTTCAGAGCACAGTTTTAAGGGAGAAAACATAAATTTATTCAAAATCAACAATTACGAATTGGCACAATCTTTTGAGCGAAAAATTTTTAAAGGTGGAGGCGTGGCAATCTTTGTAAAAAATAATTTTCTTTCGAAACCCTTAAAATTGAATCCTGTGCAGACCTTGAAATTGAAATTGGGACTTTGAAATTGCCGGTATTAAAATAAACATTAATACCATGGAGAAAGTATTCATATTGGGTCTGTAAAAATCACCCAATGCGTGCAACGATACTTTCTTTGATAAACTAGAACATCTCTTAAATTTTCTGTATCCAAAACAATGTAAATTCATAAGTATGGGGGATATAAATGTCGATGTTCTAGACTACACCGACCACCTGACCCAGCGACTTCGCGACACTTTGGACACCTTCCACCTCAATTGGTCCGTGAACTCTCCAACCAGAGTAATGGCAACATCGGGTACGGTCATCGACAACGTAATTACGAACATTCTAAATTCCACAGTCTCGGTGATTAATGCGGCCATTTCCGATCACTTCGCTCTGGAGGCAGTTGTCACGGGACACTTGCCTGAAAAAATACCTCAAATTTTCAAACATCGCAATCCTTAATAGTAGATTTCAGTTGAATTGAATTGAATTGATGGGGTAAACAAGTTAATAGGCGTTGTCCTTGAGGGACTTGAGAGTCGAAAAAAGGCACTTAGTGTCTTCATCGACCTTTCAAAGGCGTTTGATTGTGTGGATCACGACATCCTGTTACAAAAGCTGGAGCTCTGTGGAATCCGCGGAGTCCCACTACATTGGCTGAAGTCATACCTTTGTGGAAAGACCCAGTTTGTACAGGTGTCAACTTGTAGATCAGAGGCCTCAAAGGTATGCCAAGGTGTCCGTCCCGCAGGGTTCAATCCTTGGTCCAGTCCTATTTTTGATTTATGTCAATGACTTCTGTTCCTTAGTGACCAGCGGAAAAGTCATACAATATGCAGGTGACATGACTCTCTATTTTGAATCAGAATCCCAAGAAAATCTCGAAATTGAAATTTTTCTCAATTTGAACGCCTGCATTCAAAAGCTTCAATCAGAAAATTTAAACACAAACAGCTCCAAAACTAATTATATCAATTTTTCACATCGTCACCGTGACGACGAGTCTACACCAGCAGTAATGGTGGATGACACCTCTTTGGAAGAGGTCGAATCCACAAAGTTCCTAGGGATGCACTTGGATAGAGTGCTGAACTGGAACGAACACGTAAACAGCCTCTGTTCTAAGGTTGCAAGGGGCATCTTTGCTCTGCGAAATCTTAAACCATCCTGCACAAAACAAGTCCTGGTTATGGCCTATTATGGCCTGATTTATCCCCATCTGTCCTATGGAATAAGATTGTTGGGGGTTGTACTAAAAGAGATTTTGAAAGGGTTTTTAGACTCCAAAAACGAGCAATCAGAATTATTCAAAATTTAAAGCCCAGAGAGTCGTGTAGACAGGCCTTTAGGGAGCTTGGAGTCTTGACCCTACCTTCCCTTTATATATTGGAAACTTTGGTTTATTGCCGGTTCCAATATGTGCCTGTCCAAGGCACTACAGTGCATAGCTATGGGACTAGAGCAAGGGATGGTTTCCGCGCTGTTCAACATCAAACAGCTGCATTTGAGAAACTTCCCTCTCATGTAGGTGTCAGGCTCCTTAACTGCCTCCCAGCAAGGCTCAAGAGTCTGGAGAGTTCCAGCTTATTCAAGCTACGATTGAAGCGTGAGTTGACACAATTGAAGTTTTACTCGGTGGAGGAGTTCACTGTCCACCGGTGGATTTAAAACCACTCAAAATTAATTCCCCAGGGGTTAGTTATTGTATCTTTTTTATGTTTTTTCTATATTTATATTACTGTTATTATTATTTATATTATTATTATATTGAATGTATTATGTATTGTTAAATAATTGACACTTGCTATTATACAATGTAAATATTGTCGACAGCAATAAAGGATATTATTATTATTATTATTACAGTCTGAAACATGGCAGTTTTTAGACAATATGTCTTGTGCAGATGAGATGCTTTTGATCTTCGTTTTAACCATTATCTCAATATCTGCTGCCCTTTCAAAAAAACTAAACTCAAACAATCCTCTGAAAAAGCCACTTGGATAACTCAAGGGATTCTTAAATCTAGAGAAAAACTGAAAAATCTTCATTCAATTTACATTTGCACAAAAAACGTAGATTTAAAAAACTTTTACAGAAATTACAAAAGAATTTACAGGAAGGTTATCAAGGCCGCAAAGGCCTATGAAACCGAAAAAACCCTCAAGAGGTGCTCAAATTTTTCAAAATCTGCCTGGAAAATTATTAATAACTCGACCAAATGTTTCACTCGATCAAAACCCATTCAACTACAAATTAATAATAAAAAAATTGAAAATCCCCACGAAGTGGCAGAGGAGTTCAACAAATACTTTTCATCAGTTGCATTGCCAGATAGTAATTTCCTTGGGCCCTACCCTTTTGCAAACAATAGTTTTGGAGGTCAGGTGTCTTCTATGGCTCTGTCACCGGTGAGTGAGTGGGATGTGGTTCGTGTTATTGAGGGACTTAAACCAAAACAGTCAAAAGACATCGACGGCATGTCTGTATGGCTATTCAAACGTTGCTTCAGGCACATTTTGAATCCTTTGACCAAACTAATCAATTGTTCCTTTCAGACCGGGACTTTCCCGTCGTCATTAAAACTCTCAAAGGTCATACCGGTTTTTAAAAAGGACGATACTTCACTCCCCAGTAATAATCGTCCAATTTCAATTCTTCCAGTTCTCAGTAAAGTTTTCGAAAAGCTTTTTCTCGAAAATCTCATGAGCTTTCTCGATCGTTTTGAAATAATCTCGCCTGATCAATTTGGATTCCAAAAATCCAAGTCCACAATTGATGCAGTCGCAAAATTTGTTGAATCACTTGTCGATGGCCTTGAGAGGCAAGAACATGTGCTCAGTATATTTCTTGACCTTTCAAAAGCATTTGACTGTATGCATCATGCGACACCGTTGCACCAGTTAGATGCACACGGCATTCGTGGCCTGCTCCAAAGGTGGCTCACGTCCTACCTGAATGGCTGGTTCCAGTGTTTGCAAATTGAAGACGCAATATCCCAGAAAGAAGAGATGGTGCAAGTGTCCCTCAGAGATCTATCTTAGGACCTGTTCTATTTTCGTTGTATGTAAACCAAACTGGTTCATCAATTCAGAATGGAGAAGTGATCCAGTACGCAGATGACACTACCATCTGCTTCAAATCCCTTTCGAAACAAGATTTGGAAATTAAAGCATTCATTGACCTCAACTTGTGCATTCAAATGTTTTCCAAAATAAATCTGAGAACAAACAACTCTAAATCAAAAGTAATGGAATTTTGCCTTCGGCAGCGGGATTCAAACCTGCCTCTCGCAGTAATGGTGGATGAAGACCTCCTAGAGGAAACTGATTCCACAAAGTTTTTGGAAATGCACATTGACAAAGGTCTTACCTGGGAAGACCATGTAGATTACGTATGTGCCAGAGTCTCTTCTGGTATTTTTGCACTGCGTAATTTATCAAAATTTTGCTCCCAGGAAGTACTGCTCATGGCCTATTTTGGCCTTATCTACCCCCACATTTCTTATGGAATATGTGTCTGGGGTGGCTGCGCGAATCACAGACTTGAGAGGGTCTTTCAATTGCAGAAAAAGGCAGTAAGAATCATTTCAAAATTGAAACCAAGGGAATCATGTAGAGACACTTTTAGGGAGCTTGGAATACTAACTCTGCCCTGCCTCTACGTTTTCGAAGTGGCTGTCTACTGTAAATACAAATGCTCACTTGTCCAAAACAGTGACACCACTCTCACTATACAAGGGGCAGGGCCAATCTCGAGAGTGCAATAATATAGAACTGCGGCTTTTGAGCGTTTGCCTTCTCAGTTCGGCATCAAAATTCTTAACAAGCTCCCGGAAGGTGTCAAACATGCGCGAAATCAAAATATATTCAAAACCCGTTTGAAGAACCTTCTGGTGTCAAATGTTCTGTACTCGGTTGAGGAGTTCATGATGAGTCGCTGGGATAACTAAAATTTTAGGAGTTACCGCGAATGGAAATTCGGTACAGATGGTGTGTTAAAGGTGCAGTGCAAAAGTGTTTCTGGTACGATTGGGAGGTGAAACGTAACGACTGACTGAATGAATGAGTGAATGAATGAATGAATGAATGAATGAATGAATGAAGTGTTGGACTGATTATTCGCTAATTATATTATTAATTTTATAATTACTTGACGCTTGCAATGCAATTTTTTCATTATCATTTTGCAAATAAAGGTTATTATTATAAACTGTTGTGCACTATCATGAGGTATTACAGAGTTCAGCCTGATGTGATTGCTTGCTTTTTGTCTTATTTGAGTGAAAGGAGATAGAGAGTCAAAGCTGGAATTAATGATCTGCCTCCTTTAAAAAGAACATTAGGAGCTCTCAAGGAAGTTGCCTGGTACCCATATTGTTCATTCTTTTTGTTTCTACCTTGGGCAGATATGTGAAACACTCAAAACTACTCATACGCCGATGATGCTCAATTGGGCATCAGAATGTTTGAATTGAGCATCCAAATCTGTTGAATTCAGATTTGGATTCAATTTACAATTGATCGAAGGAGCATGGAATTAAGCTAAACACGGACAAGTGTGTCTTGTTCTTTTTTCATGATAGCAAGGGATCCCTTCTTCCATCAAACCTGATTTCTATTGGTGGGGTAGCTTTGAAAGAAGTTGTTTTAGCCAAATTACTTTTCGTATAGTATTAGTATAGTCAGTATAGTTTTCGATAACGGTCTCAATTTTTCCAGCCACGTGAGTACTGTGTGTAGAAAAGCTGTTTCCTGCCTCTGAGTGTTGTACAGAAAAAAAACATATGTTTCCTCAGGCAGCGAAGCTTCGCCTTATCCAGGATCTCGTACTCTCTGTGTTTGATTACTGTCTCCCCGTCTTTGGGAATGTTATTACAGCTGATGACATGGGGAGAATGCGGAGGGTGCAGAAAATGTTTGTCAAATTTGTATGTGGTCCTAGAAAATATGACCATGTTTCAAGTGCACGTCTGATGTTGGGATTATTATCCATTTCTGATGTTTTCACTCTCTGTACAAATATAGTAGTCCACAGAGTATTGAACACAAGTAAGCCTACACAAGTAAGTAAGTAAGACTTAAGGGCAAAGCTAAAAACCCGGTCTGAGGTTCGGTCCCGTACTACTAGACAAGATGCTGTGTTGGGGTTGCCTCGTGTGCGGTAGGAGCTTGAGGTACTCTGTCCTAAAACTTATTACCAAATGTTCTTGGCCGTATATGATGTTCCAGTTAATGGGACGAATGATAATAGGTAACCATGTAATTAAAAACTTATGTCAGACCTATGTAATTTTTAAAATATTTATAATGTATTTTAGAATTAGTTATCCTGTTGACTTGAGTTTTTTTGTAAAACAACTGCTATGTTGAAAAACACTCTTGAATAACAACAATAATCACTCATTCATTCAAAGTATAGCTTTAGTCTAAAAAGTCTAAACAAAATCTTTTCTTTTTTTTTTAAAAAGATTTCAGGGAAATAAATCACTTTGGGGGCATATCCCGTCCCCCGAATGACGTCCCATAATAATGCTGCTGTAAGCGCGGCCTGTGTAATTCTTATGTCTGCCCCTTATGTCTTATGTCTGGAATTCAGTGCCACTAGTGCCGTCGCCGTAGGTAGACACATTCGTCTGTAGTGAGTTTTTTAGTGAACACTGGCCACTTCGTCGTTTTTTTCGTTATGCTGGACGTTATGAACAACGCGTAGCTCTGAAGTTTTGTTTCTTGTTAGGGAAGAGTGCTGAAGATACCATTGTTGTGTTGAAAACTGATTTCAAAGATGAAGTTTTAAGTAAAACTTAAGTATACTAGTGGTTTTCACATTTTAAAAATGGCGACGTGTCGATTGTTGACGAACCCCATGAAGGTCGGATGTCAGTCGACTACCAAAACTGAAAATGTTGAGAATATTCATGAGCTCATGCATGAAAACCAATGACGGACCATTGACGATTTATCAGAGATATCTGAAATTAGTTGGAGCTCTATCCAGCGAATATTGAGTAAAGATTTGAAAATAGGAAGAGTGGCTGCCATGTTTGTGCCTTAAGTTTTGACTGACCATCGAAAGTAACATTGGGTGGAATCTTGTTGAGCAATGAAAGATCACCTTCAAATTCATCCGAATTTTATTTTAAGATCATTACTGGTGACGAATCATGGTGTAATGGTTATGACCCTGAAACCAAGCAAAACGCTTATATCTTGCATTGACAGAGTGACTAGGCCGAGCAGTAATTCGTGTATTGACCATTTCTTTATTAAAAATTTAAACTATGCAGAAGTCACTCCTGTTGTTATTGAGACTAATGTAACTGACCACTATACAGTTGCTTTAGAAATCATGCAACCCGGTGTCACTTCGAATAAAGAAAATTGTACCTTTCAAAATAGGATAAATTTGACCAAAGTGGAATCCTTTCTGACCCATTGTAACTGCAGTGAAATTTTAGATTGTAATGATGTTGACGAGTGTGCTTTGAAATTAACCCACCATATTAAAACTGCTTTGGATTTAGCAATTGAAAACGTTCAAATTAACTCAAAATATCGGAAGCTGAAACCATGGATATCGAAGGGAATTATAACATCAATTCGTAAGCGTGACTTGCTACATAATCAACTGAAACGGGAACCCTTCAATGCTTCATTAAGAAATCGCTACACGCTATACCGCAATATGTTAAATTCTTTGATTAAAAAAACTAAGTACAATTATTACAAAAACAAGATTGATCAGGCAGGAAGTAATGTTAGAAAATTCTGGGCACTTGTGGGAGAAGTTGCGGGACGTCCTAGGAAAGTGGACCAGTTCCCGGTTGAGGGCTTCTATGATAATGGCGAGTCTGTCTCACAATCCGATACTAAGAATTTAAGTGATATGTTCAATATTTTCTTTGCAAATGTTGGAGCTAATCTAGCTAACAATATCAACCCATTGCATGCAACTGAGGTGGAGGATTCCGACTATGCTTGCGATTCTAAGTTTGTTCTTGTGCCGATCAACATTGATCAGCTTTTCAGTATTGTCAAAAGCATTAAAGGTGGGTCTGCTCCAGGATGTGATGGGATTTCTGCTAAAATCGTAAAAGACTATTTCCATTTTTTTGCACCACCGCTGCTTCACTTGATCAATCTCAGTATCCGAACTGGCAAATTTCCAACCTCACCTTACCTATGTGGCCACTCAAACCGTAAAAGGTTTTTGATCTCGCCAACAGCCGCACGCCATCCGTCTCGATCCTGCATGAGGTCTGGCGCAACATCAAGCTTCTGCATGTCCTTCTGCACCTGATCCCACCACCTTAGTCTTGGGCGCCCCAGTGGTCGTTTGCCTCGTGGAAGATGCTCTAAAGCTATTCTTAATGTGGAGTCCAGCTCCCTTCTATTAACGTGACCAGCCCATCTCAGTCTTCTGCTTTTGATTAGAGCAATGATGTCAGGATCTTGATAGAGAGTTCTTAATTCCCTGTTGGTCCTTATCCTCCATGTACCTTGATCATAAACTGGTCCAAGTATTGAACGAAGGACTTTGTTCTCAAACACTATAAGTTTCTTTTCCGATTTTTTTGTAAGTGACCATATCTCAGATCCAAATAATACTATAGGGAGAATCATACTCTTGTACAGTCTTAATTTAGTATTTTTAGAGAGTATCTTACTCTTTATCAGTTTCTGAAGGGCCCAATAGCATCTATTCCCCTGCAGTAGTCTATTTTTAATTTCGGTCTCTTCATTATTCTTTTCGTCAATGGTTACACCCAGGTATTTGAAGTCTTGGCATCTTTGGAAGGAATAACCGTTAACCGTCAAGGTGTTTCTTTGAATATCTGGACTTCTACTAACAACTAAGTATTTGTTTATTCTTCACTTACTTTAAGTCCTACTTTCTCTGCATGTTTTAAAAGTGATTCCGCCAGGGATTTCAAACTATCATAATCTTCAGCTACTAAAGCTATATCATCAGCAAATGCTAAAATATTGATTTTCCGTCCAAGTAGAACTCCAGAATTAAGTTTTCCAGTCTCTTTAAGAGTCTCTTCTAGGGCAAGATTGAAGAGGAGAGGAGATAGACCATCGCCCTGCCTCATTCCTGTGTTTATGTGAAAGGCTTTGCCATATTCACCATTAATTCTGACTTTTCCTTTTGAGACATTAATACACGCTTTTGCTAAGTTTATTAATTTTGCTGGGATCCTAAAATCCCTCAATAGCTTCCACATCTTACTTCTATTAATACTATCATATGCCTTTTTAAAATCTACAAATAAAACGTGTACACTTTTATTAAATTCCCAGTATTTTGATAGTATTTGCTTTAAGATAAAGAGCTGATCTGTTGTTGATCTTTGCTTTCTAAAACCTGCCTGATGATCCCCAATGGTGTTTTCTGAGTATTGCTCTAGTCTGTTATTCAATATTTTTGACAGTATTTTATATGTGGTGTTTATCAGTGATATTCCTCGATAATTATTGCAATCTAGTTTGTCCCCCTTTTTGTGTAAGGGTATTACCACTGCAGTTTTGCAATCTTCAGGTATTTCTTCTTTTCTCCATATAACACATATTAATTTGTGTATTCTCTTAAGGAGGTCCTGCCCCCCAGCTTTTAAAAGTTCTGTATATAAACCATCCTCTCCAGGAGATTTGTTATTTTTTAGGGACTTCAATGCTTCTTCTACTTCATTTGTGCATGGCTCCATTTCTTCTGTCAGACATTATTTTTAGATTTTTTGCGCTCGCAAAGCTTATTAGTCTCATGCCGTTATCATTGGTGTTTTCATGAAGACTATTACATCCTGTGTATTGCTTCCAACACGGTTCATTTCCAACCTTTGCGTTAGCATCCCCCATGAGTATCTTCATGTCGTAGCTGGGCAGTGACATGATGATCTGGTCAAGGTTATCATAAAAAAGGTCTTTGGTATCATCATCAGAATCTTCTGTTGGGGCATAAAAGCATATCAACGATATATTTCTGAACTTTCCTTTCAACCGCACATAGCATACTCTTCACTTATAGGGTTAAGTTAAAAGTAATTATAGAATCTGCCAATTTCTTTTTAATGGCAAAACCAACGTCTGCGTAATGGTTGCCATCATCACAGCCACTATAATATAGAATATACTCCTGTGAATTCAATTTACCGTTAAACGGCCATCTTGTCTCTTGGAGACCGACTATATCTAGCTGGTAACTACTGATTTCTTTAATGACTAGATCCATTTTCCCTGGGGTTGCCAGAGTTTTAACATTCCACGTACCAAATCTCAAGTCCTTAGAACGAAGCTGGGGTCTATATCTATTATTTCTATCCGATTCCGATGCTGACTGTTGGTGTTTCTGGACAGACATTTTTTCCAGGATAAGGTTGTCGACCTTATGCCCAACCCCCAACCTGGAGGACCAGGGGTTTGTTTTCAGAGTCACCTTCTCCTAGGTTAGTGGCTTTCACTGCAGCTGGAAGATCCTAACCTGACCTCGGTGTTAAATCAGAGTTTCCTTCTCCTAGCCTTTGGGTTCCCACTCCTATCATACAAGGCAGTACAGGCAGTGCTTATTTGATGGCGGCACTTTCTCGCCATGACACAGCACTATCATTGGGCTCTTGTGGACTTGTTGAGTGTGACCCCGCCACAGATCACCCTCCCACGCCCTCTGGTGCTGCCGCCTCGGTCCGGGGCTGCTTATTTAGGTTACCCCTTATTCGCAGCTGTCCACCATATCTGATGGAACGTTCGCTATCCGCCACCTGCGACCCGTCCAGTGCTCAGTTCCCTTAATGGGTGGAGGCAAATTTCCAAATATTTTCAAAATTGCTAGGGTCATTCCAATTTACAAAAGTGGGCTAAAAACAGTCATGAATAATTTTAGACCAATTTCTCTCTTGACTACTATTGATAAGATCATTGAAAAATGTGTGAAAATCCAATTGTCGAACTACTTGAGCAAGAAAGGAATCATTACTGATATGCAATACGGATTTAGAAAAGGGAGAAATAGTTCGGACGCACTGTATAACTTGAATCGACTCATCTTCGAGAAACTTGCATGTAAAAATAATGTTATAATAACCTTTTTGGTCCTAGCGAAGGCTTTTGATTCTGTAAATAGAAGTTTGTTATTGGCCAAGTTAAAACATATTGGGGTTAAAAATAATATTTTGGATTGGTTTTCTTCATATTTTGATAATCGTAAGCAATACGTAACAATTAATGGTATCGACAGTGGGACTACTGAGGTTGATTATGGTGTTGTCCAGGGCAGCACTTTGGGCCCTCTGTTATTCCTTATGTACATTAACAATATCTCTAAACTAAATATTGATGGCACACTTTTTCTTTTTGCGGATGATACGGCTTTAATTTCACACGGAAACACTTGGGACAGCACGTATGACAGCGCATCTTCGGACCTTATCCGCATCAAGAACTGGTTTGATCATAACATACAATGATCAACGTCCAATGATAACGTCAATGTTAATAAAACAAAGTGTTTACCCATCTATTTTAAGAGTGACTGTGGTCCAGGTCCGAGATTGCTCAGGATGCACTCCTGCGGTGATCCGCGGTCAGTGATCTGTACTTGCAAAGTGATTGAGAGTGTGGCACAATATAAATACTTTGGAATAGTAATTGATCATAAGCTGTCCTGGGAGCCACATATTCAATACACAAAGCAAAAATTGATGAAACTTATCTATGCCTTCAGGCAACTTAGTAGAGTCCTGACGGTGGATTGCTGCAGGGGTGTGTATTATGCCTATGTGCAGTCTCTTTTGCAATACGGTATTCTGGCTTGGGGAGGGGCCTCCGCCTTGGTGCTGGAACCTTTGGCAGTATTACAGAGATCCATTATAAAAACTATCCTACACAAAAACTAGAGATATCCAACCAATTTACTATTTCTTGAATTTCCCGTTCTTAATATTAGACAACTCTTTTTGAAGACTTTACTAATTTACATAAAAGAAAACAAAAATTCTATTTTTACCTTAACTAGGCATCACTATGAAACCAGAAGGAAGGAAAATGTTGGCTTTCGAATTCCTAAACTAATCCACAGAGCAAATTTATTCAATTCTTTTTATCTAGCACATCAACTTTACCGTAATCTTCCCTGCGAGATTTTATTGGCCGAGGGAGACAGTCTCGCTATTTTTAAGCGAAAAGTGGAGGAGTGGCTGCTCCGTATCGGTTCCGTGGCTGCAGAACAACTTATTGTCTCTCCTTATGTGTAAAGTGGTAGACTATATCCAAATATAGGGACTCAAATAATTTTCATTCTTTTTTTAAATTTCGTTAACTTACATCTTGTCAGGTCCTACTCAACAATTTCTTCTTTTCATATTTCACCTTTGCAATTTGGCTACCTTTTGTTCTGGTGACACACTTTTACGCTGTTGTATTTTTTTCTTTATTTCTTCACATTAATAGCATCAATAGGTCTATATTTGTTTTCCCCTCTAGACGCTATAATATTCTAGATGTATGTTGTTTATTTTCATTAAACATGAAATGAGAGACTGTTCGGCTCATCCTCACACTCAGACGCATAGTCTTGTGAGGATTTTCCAGTAATAATAATGTGTTTGTCATGACAAAATTTGTATATTTTATTATGGAAATAAACATCTTGAATCTTGAAAACGACAATGGAAAACGTCATTGTCCCCTCAACCAAAAAAAGTGAATTCAAACATCAAGTCTATGGTCATTTGTTATTTTCATGGTAAAGGGATTGTGTGCAAAGAGTTTGTACCCCCAGGTCAGATAATAAACCAAGTTTGTTTAAGTATTTGGAAACGTTTAAAAGATTGCGTAGCAGTGTTCAGCGCAAAAGACTCGATTTTTAGCAGACAGGGGACTGGTTTTTCCACGACAATGCGCCTGCTCCACAGCAATCTCAGTGCAGCAATTTTTGGCTAAGAACAGCATAACCCCTTTGCTTCACCCTCCCTATTCTCCTGATCTAGTACCGAGTCTACACTTCTACCTCTTCCCACGAATGAAGATCGATATGAGAGGGCTGCGTTTCAACACCATAGAAAAAGTGAGGAAAAACAGCCATCACTAAGGATGAGTTTCAACAATGCTTCCAACAATGTAATCATTGCTTGGACAAGTGTAGCCATGTTAATGGACTGTTTTTGAAGTAAGACATGAGGACTAAACTGAAAATACACATAAGTAAAATCAGTTATCACAGAAAATTTAAAAGTATTTTGATTAGTATGACCCCATACTAATATAAACATAGTACCTGAATATTATACAAGATATTAACCCTTTAATAATTAGACTATTTAAAATAGTACTTTTTTTGTTTTTAAAAAATGATAAAATGTCATTTTAATAAAATTCTACATTTTATAAAAATAATAACTTTATAATGTAAATTAAAAAAAGATAATTTAAAGAGTGTATTGGTGTATGTGTGGTAGTAGTATATGATATATCAACGGGTGGTGTTTTTGCAAAAATCGGTGCGAATAGTTAGTTTTGTCTTTCATGTTTTGAGCACAAAAAGAGGCATAACCTTTCAGCGCAAAGAGTGTAATATGGTGTTATGTGTCCATGTTTTGAAGACTTTCATATGAAAAAGTTATAAAATTTTCATTTTTGGGTATTTTAAACTTTATACACATTTTCTGCAATATTTACAATAGGCTGTAATAAAATTTAGTGAAAAAAATATTTTACTCCTTAAGGTGTGATTTGATATTTGCCCCTTACTCCTTTATCTCTGAGATAATGACTTTTAAAACGTCATTACTCTTTAAACGAAAGCTACATCATTAAGTCATGTTACAGATATTATTATGAATCATTACTACTCCTTTGAGCATTATTAAATAATGCTGCAAAGATGAAGCCAAATTTTGGCTTCATCTTTGCAGTTGACACATACAAAAACAATGTATTGCCTTTGATGCAAGCTTCGTATCACTAGGAGCTTCTAAAACAAATCATCTGTTGTTTTATTTATGTTTATATAGTTGGTGTTAACATTGTCCTTAAAAAATGCACTAGTAATAAATAAAAGTATATTCCATTGTTTTTTTGTAAAGTACTCTTTATTTTCTCAGTTACAGGTATGTATATAAAATTCAAGGATATAACACTTGACGACGAGGAAAAACCAAACAATAACTCAATCATTATTAAATATTTTTTAAAGTTTTTTCCAGACCTTGGTAACATAACCTTTTGTTTTCAATTTGTTTTTTTACATTTTACATTCCAATGGATCCAGATCAATTTGACCATTTTTTAAAAGTTCAACAAAATATGTTTCAGCAAATGCTAGATAAAATGCAAGAACCCAAATCAAAGGATCCTTGTATGTTTTCTTACTTGGCACCTTTTGAAATCTATGAACCAAAAAAGGAAAAGTTCAATTTCTATCTTGAAATGAAATGAAATGAAAATGAAATGAAATGAAAATGAAATGAAATGAAAATGAAATGAAAATGAAATGAAATGAAAATGAAATGAAATGAAAATGAAATGAAATGAAATGAAAATGAAATGAAAAATTATTTATTTTAACAGGCAAAGTTAGGGCCACATGGCCCTTTCTTACACTTAACCTGCATTAAAACATAAAAATATGAACATAAAAATAAACTTATCATAGATTACAAACAAAATATACTTAATAAAACATAGAATATACAAAATAAAAATAAATAGATTGTTTTTATTACAGTACTTACACTCAAGCACATACACTCACATCAGCAACCGCCCCACCACAGAAGCCCTAGGACACGCCAGCCGAGACCATCCGATCAAAAAACAAAGTTTTTAGTGCCGCCACAAACTGTGATCGTTTTTCAATGGATCTTATATGTAGAGGTAGATTATTCCAAAGGCGACAGACAGGAAGTGACAACAAACGCCCCATCATAAGCTGTAGTCACATGATGAGGTATTCGTAATGTGATTGATGAAGAACTTGAATTTTGCGAACTACCTTGAGATAGGAATTTAAAGTCATCTCTAAAATAATTTGGAACTCCTGTTTTTAATATTGAAAAAAGTAATGACAGAATTTTGATTGCTCTTTGATCTTTCAATTTCAAAATTTTTTTGCCTCAAGGTAGTACGGCGTGATATGCTCATAACGTCTAAGACAATAAACAAATCTCAAGCAATAATTTTGAGAACGCTGGAGCATACCCGCCTGTGTTACAGTCATGTCATCGATCAGTGAGTTGCAGTAAGTAAAGTGGGGAAGTACAAGTGTTTTGACCAAATGCAGTTTAGTGTGTAGTGGCAAAAAATTCTGTAATTTCTTGAGTGAGTGTATTGATGCGAAAGCCTTTCTGCGTATGTCAGTGATTGCTTCGTCCCAAGTGAGTGTTGTGTTAAGTATTACTCCAAGATCCTTTACTTTGTTGTAGTATGGCAGAGAATTTCCGCATACCGTAATTGAATCAATGGAGTCAAACAAAATTGAATTGCGAAGTTGAGTACGGCAAATTGCAATTGGTTTAGTCTTTTCATGATTTAGTCTCAGTCCATGTTTTTCAGCCCATGCAACAATTCTAGTAATTTCCTCATTAATTCTTCTGACAGAATCGTTCACATTGTTTGTACTAAAGTGGTCGTATATTTGAAGGTCATCGGCGTACATATGGTGTTTGCAATGCACCAACGTTGAGTTTTTGTCATTTACGTAAAGTGCAAAAAGTAAGGGCCCAAGGATTGATCCTTGTGGAACACCACAAGTAACAGTCTCCCTGTCGGATCGCTTCTCACCAACCTCCACACATTGCCGCCTATCTGATAGATAAGATCTCAGGCAGTTGAGGACATTCTGGGAAAACCCTATGGCCCTTATTTCTGAATTAAAATATCATGATTGACACAATCGAACGCTTTAGAAAAATCAAATAAGGTTAGAATCGTTCCCTGTCGACGTTCCATGGAAAGTCTTATGTCTTCAGCCACTTGGAGGAGTGCTGTTTCTGTACTGTGTCCTGTTCTGAAACCTGACTGAAAGTCAGATAAAATGTTGTTGTCAGTGATGAATTCAGTCATTTGACAGTGAACGATTCTTTCTAGGCCTATAGATAAAGCGGGCAAAATACTTATCGGCCTGAAATCACGACATGTTGTCGGAGCTGAGACCCTGTTTAAGGGACGGATGAGGGCAGACTTGCAAAGAGAAGGGTATGAACACCGCCTGAAAGATTCATTAAAAATGAATGTTATGATTGGTAGAATAGCAAAGAGTATATCTTTGATGAGGCGGATTGATATTGCATCACATCGGACAGCATTGCTTCGGATTCTGCGAATGGCCATCAAAATGTCAGACTGTATGACAGGTTTAAAATAAAATTCAGGATATCCCAGATTAGGGGTTTGGGCATTTACTAAATCATTCAAATAATTATTGACCTTGTGCTGATTGATATTTTGACTACAAGATGAAAAGAAAACATTTAACTCATTGAGATCAATGTGTACTTGTTGAGGATCAGATTGTTTCCCGAGCCCAAGACTTTTTACTTTACGCCACAAAATTGTAGAAGGTTGCTTATGATTTCCAAAAAGTTTATGAATGTATTTGAGTTTTGAATTGCGTAAAAGCTGTTTTACTCGGTTTCGTAGATGACGATATTGCTGTTGTAACTCCTTGTTTTGTGACCGCCTTGCTCTTCTAAACAAACAATCACGTTTACCCATCAAGCTTTTTATTTCTGGCGTCATCCACGGAACAGGTCTTCTTTGAGTCAAGCGCTTTGTAACGAGTGGAGCATGTTTGTCAAAAAGATTTAATATGGTAGAATTAAGCTCTTCAACCATTTCATCAACAGAATTTAAATTTTGAAGAAGGTGCCACGGAGTTTTTTGAACGTCTAACAAAAATTGAACTCCATTCATACTTTTAAAATCCCGGTATTTAACAAATTTTGTCTTGGGCTTGGGTGATTTAATTGAGCACACGCAGAAGATGAGATCATGCTTGGATATTGCAGGAACTGGAAGCTGCCCATGATGAATGATATCATTTCGATTAGAGACTACAAGTAGATCTAAAAGAGTGTCAGAATTTGCTGCGTGGTGTGTGGGTTCAAGTGGCAGTACAGTCATGTTGCATGACTCAAACATGGTAGTCAACTGTCTGTATTCATAGTTTTGGGAGGCCGATAGTAAGTCAGTGTTGAAGTCACCCATGATCAAAACATGACTATATCTTAACATCTCATTTAGAAGAGCATTTTCAAATTTGAGCAGATGTCCTGATCTTGGTGGACATCTTGAGCGATATCTTGAGCGATTTGAAAACTACTATACAATGAAAGGTATCGAAGATCAAGCTCAAATAGCTCAATTGCTATGTGTTAGCATTGGGTCAACTCACTACAACAATCTAGTTGCATTTTTGTGTCCTGAAAAATCAGTTGAGGATCTTAATTTAGATGAATTACTAGAAGCATTTAAGAAAATGTTAGTTCCCAGAAAGAATGTGGTGGTTGCCCAACACTACTTTTTGAGTTTATTTCAACAGGAAAATCAAACAATATCTGATTTTGTGTCTGCTCTTCACCATATGCTCTCTGTGATTGTGACTTTTCAGTCATCTGTAAACAACAAAATTGCAAGAAAGCTCTGTCTGTTACTGATATTTTCCACCGGGCTCAATTTATTCGGGGGCTTTGTGATAATTGGGTCAGAGAAAACATTTTGCAGTTGAATATCACTACTTTTGATGATGTTCTTTTAAAAGTGTTAGTCCTCGAAGCTTCTAAAGTTGATAGTAAGGTTTCTACTCAACATTCCAGTTCTTACTCCAATAATTCTTTTTCGTACGATACTAATGTAGTTGATGATTCAGTAAACCAACTCAGGAGATTTTCTTCTCCGTCTTTGGCTTCCTGGTCTTCAAAACATGATAGAAATAAGATTGACTACAATGATCTGGGTATAGAAAATGTATATATAAGGTGTGGTCGCAATGATCACAAAATTAGCGATTGTAGAGTTGACAAGTCAAAGATAAAATGTAAATTATGTAACAATCAGGGCCATTGTGCAAAGGTTTGCATAACAACACTAATAAGAGTTTAAAACCAATGTCCTGTAAATTATGTTGAAACTGATGACAGATTCTCAGATAATCAACCCTATAGAATAAACAATGTTCTTACTATTGTGGATTTATTTGAAGTTAGTGGTAGTGACAAGTATTTCATCAGTGTCCAGCTAAATGGCAAAAACCAACAATTTGAAGTCGATTCAGGTGCAAAGTATAGTCTTTTGTCTGTCAATGACTTTTGAAAACTTAAGCTGAATGTTCCACTTAAAGAATCCACCACTGTTTTCAGGTCTTATTCTGGTAATATAATTCAGCCATTAGGAAAAAGCTTTGTTGAAGTGTCTTATAATAGTAAGCAGTTTTTTGGAGAGCTATACATACTTCCAAATGGGCATGATTCTCTTTTAGGGCGTCAGTGGATTCGAGAGTTTCGGATCAATCTTCAGGAACTCAATTTTTTAAATAATATTGGATAATATAATATAATATAATATAATAATATAATATATGGATAGTATAATATAAGGAACCACCAGTCCACATAATAAGTTCTGAAGATGACATTTTTATACCAAATATTGATTGTGATATTGAACGATTGGTAAAAGGCTGTGAAAATTGTGCGCTGGTTCGATCAAATCCACCAAAGGTTCCAGTTCATCCATGGCAAACTCTTGAAGAGAATTGGGAAAGGGTCCATATAGACTATGCTGGTCCATTTCAAAATTATTTTCTGCTAGTTGTTGATGCCAAGTCTAAATGGGCTGAGGTAAAGGTTCTCAGAGATACGCCCACAAGTTCTTCCACAATCTCTCTTTTAGAAAGCATTTGTTCAACTCATGGCTATCCTCATATTGGTATCGGACAATGCATCAAGTTTTCAAAGTGAGGAATTTAAATCATACTGCAAAGTTAATGGCATTTTTCAAAAGTTCATAGCTCCTGGCCATCCAGCTACTAACGGTCTGGCAGAACAAAATGTCCAGAGACTTTTTCGATACAGAGCAACACCACTCGTATGTGGAAAATCTCCTGCAGAATTGTATCTCAATAGAAAATCAGGATTCGCCTTGATTCAATTTTTCCCTACAAACCAGAATGGGTATTGATACCAGAGCCAAGACGTTCATTTCAAGTGGGGGAGAGGACCCAAGTGAGGACATTTTTGTATAACCAGCCTACATGGGAGTTTGGAACGATAAAGAAGAAATTTGGCTCTCATCATTATCAGGTTCAATTGGACTTTGCGAAATCAATTAAAAGGCATATAAATTAACTTCGTCCAACACTTTTTAAAAAACCTGAAAGTGAAAAGGGTGTTCCTGAATTGTTCGATGGTCCAAGGATTCAACAGAGAGTTAACAGAGAGCCAGAACAAACAAATGAAGAAGGAATATACTCCCGTCGCAACAGATCTGCGTACTCAGCGAATTTCCAAATCAATAATATAATAATAATAATATATGACAAGTTTTATAAAAATCTGTCCATAAACATAAGAATTATTTGCCTATTCTCCATAAGATTAACATGGGAAAGAGTGTACAGGTTAGCTGCTGTGAGGAACACTGAAAGTAGCCATTTCTACCATAAATAATTTTTATCTTAACATTTATACCAACTTTCATTAACATATGTCCATAAATAAAGGAGTTTGCCTATTCCCTATATGATTAATATGGGAAAAGAGTATGCAGGTTTGCTGCTGTGATAAACACATAAACTATGATTTTTAAGCATAAATGGATAGATCTCAACCACATGAAGCTAAATATCAAGTTTTGTCCAAAAATATTGATTAATATGGGAAATATTAATTTTTCCCTATCCTCTATAAGATTAACATTGGAGCCCCACCATACAACGTATTGTGTTTAGATTTTTTTTATATCTCGGTAACCATTGGAGATAGAGAAAAACTTTAAGGAACTTAATTGTGTAGTTTTTAAGCTGATTCCAATGGTGAAATATAAAATTAGAAACTTTTAAAAATTTCATGGAAAAAACGCAAAAAAACCCATTTTTGGGTACAAAACCCCCCCAAACTACCCGTTCCCATTGACCGATATGTCTATTTTACGAACTCTGGGCACCTAAAAATAATATGGTCCCGGGCTTAAGTCTTACCATGAGACCTACGGTAATAGCTTCTTCCATATGGGAAATTCGCTAAAATGAAGATAGACTTCCAGAACTAAGGAGATCAATAAGAAATAAAAAGACAGTCAGTGAGACTTAATGATTACGTAAGATTCTAAATTAATTTTGAAATCTTCTTTGTGGGGAAGAACTGTTGTATCTTACCAACTTATCCCCTAGTGTCAAAGACTGAAACAAATCATCTTTTGTTTTTTTTATGTTTGTATAGTTGGTATTTACATTGTTCTTCAAAATTGCACTTGCAATAAATAAAAGTTATTCTATTGTTCTTTTGAAAAGTACTCTTTATTTTCTCAGTTACAGGTATGTATATAAAATTCAAGGATATAACAATCACACAATCCAAATGTTACTACTAAGCTCCGTATACTATTTCCTCCCATCAATTTCTTCACTGCTCTCTCCATAGCTTTCATGCTATACTTCTCTTTTCTGTCTTTCTGATGTAATGTTGAACCTTGATAAACCTGAAATAAAGAATAAATACCCCCGTCGCAGCAGACCTGCGTACTCAGCGAATTCCCAAATCAACAATATAATAATAATAATATTTGACAAGTTTTATAAAAATCTGTCCATAAACATGAGAATTATTAGCCTATTCTCCATAAGATTAACATGGGAAAGAGTGTGCAGGTTTGCTGCTGTGAGGAACACTGAGAGTAGGCATTTATACCATCAAAAATTTTTATTTTTAACATTTATACAAACTTTCATCAACATCTGTTTATAAATAAAGGGGTTTGCCTATTCTCCATATGATTAACATGGGAAAAGAGTATGCAGGTTTGCTGCCACGATAAACACATAAACTATGATTTTTAAGCATAAATGGATGAACCTGAACCACATGAAGCTAAATATAAAGTTTTATCCAAAAGTATTGGTTAATAAGTGAAATATTAATTTTCCCTATCCTCCATAAGATTAACATTGGAGCCCCAAAATACAACGTACTGTGTTTAGATTTTTTTATATCTCGGTAACCGTTAGAGATAGAGAAAAACTTTAAGGAACTTTATTGTGTAGTTTTTTAAGCTGATTCCAATGATGAAATATAAAATTAGAAATTTTTTAAAACTACATGTGAAAAACGGAAAAACCCCATTCTGGGGTACAAAACCCCCCCAAACTACCCGTTCCTATTGACCGATATGTCTGGTTTACGAACTCGTCCGTGCACTTGTAGGAATACACGTCTCTACCAAATTTGATCTCGATCGGACCATTTTTACGAGAGTTATCGTGCTAACAGACACATATATATATATATACATATATATATACATATATATATACATATATATATAAAAATTTTAACGACTATTGTTTTTGGACTCTGGGCACCTAAAGAAGAAAAAATAACATGGTCCCGGGCTTAAGTCTCACCATGAGACCTACGGTAATAGCTTCTTCCCTATGGGAAATTCGCTAAAAAGAATAGAAACAATTTTCATTAAAAACGTTATATAAATTTACATTAAGAAAACCCAAATTCAGGGTAAATTTGACCAAATATAAAGATAGTTTACAATATTTTAATAAATAATGGTTTAAGTACCTGCCTTAATGATCCTGTTTTCGTTCGGGTCTCACGACGGCCATTTCGTCTATAACACCGCCATGGGCATATCAAACAGAAACAAACAAAGAAAGAAGGGTCCTGATAAAAGGAACAGAGAGTAGGGGAGGGGGAGATGACCTATGACGACACACGTCAGTCTTGACTCACCCGCTACTGGTGCTGTGACGCACATCACTGTATTTAATCTTAGCCAAGTAAATTATATGTAGTGTCTGTGTCGTGTATGTTCGTGTGTGAACCTTGTGTCTTCTTTGTGAATATGCGACCTCACCTTCGAGTGATACATTCAACTTTATGCACACCTGATGATGTGCCTACCAGGCTTCGAAATGGCCGTTGTGAAACCTGAAAACAGGATCATTAAGGCAGGTACTTAAACCATTATTGCATTTTTATGATCCAGGGGCTATCTATCCTGAAATTACAATAATTTACCTACTATTTACTATTTTTTTGTATTTTACTTTCTCTCTTCCTTATATTTTATATAACATACATTAGAACCATAAAAATAATCAATATTTACTTCCTTACTTTCTACTTACTCTCATGGCCATTTGTACCTCACGTGGTACTTGGCCTCGGCAACACACTGCCTCCACATTTTCTAGTCTCTGGCGGTGTCTTCATCCACTTCCATCCTCCTGGCCATGTCTTTTTTACTTCGTCCTTCCAGCATTTCTTTGGCCTCCCTCGTGGTCTTTGCCCCATCGGATTGCATTCCCACACTTGTTTTATTGCGTTTCCTTCTGCTCTTCTAATGATGTGGCCCGTCCATCAAAGTCTCCAGCTCTTAACCTCAGCTACTATGTCAAGTTCCTAATTTCTTTTCTGTATTTTTATTCAGAGTCCAGGTTTCTGCTTCATATAGATGAATAGGTCTTATATTAGTTTTGTAGATTTTAATTTTAGTGAGATGAGACAATATTTAATGAATATAACTCCAAATAAATGAGTAATCTTAATATAAAATGTATTTTACTAAGACCAGGGCACTTAACTAGCGAAAACCTGCCCCAGCCAGTATTCAAAAATTTGCCATGTTACCTTTTTGAAATTAATACTAACTTAATACACTTAAAAAAAATTTTCTCTATCTATGATTTATGTAATCAGATAGAGCAGAAAAAGTTTTATCTAAATATAACAATAACGTTAAGTCACTTTGAAGGAAAACATATTTTTTACTTTTAAAGGTAACTTACTCAAGAAACAGCCAATTTCGTTGTAGCTCCAACGCTGCTTTCCTTGTAAAACCCTCATAACTATTCCATAGGGGTGTAGGCTTTGAATGACTCAGACTTGTGTTATGCTCTAACCCTTGTTTAGGAGTTTAAGTGGATTCGAAAATGTGCCCGGGTCTCCCCATACATAACTACATTGCATAGGTTTTTGGTGTAATCTATCAGCTTCAAACTGAATTTCAGGGTAGTTTTTAATTAGAGTTATTTTTACTTTTTCAGACCTGACAGGTTAAACAAGTTAACAACGATTCCAGGATGGGTCCATGTCAAAATAGAATCTCTGACTGAGTCCCCTGAAAGTAAGGCTAGAATTATTTTTATCTCTATTGTTATGGATATTTAGTTGGTTAAGAATCAAAACATGGTTATAATTTCTTCAAAATTCTTTCTAGCTTCATATAATTAGATCTTTCATCAAAATTCCATTTAAATTTGTGAGTGTACAGGGTTGGTCTATGATAATTAGGAATATGTCAATAAAAAATTGTTTGATACGATACAAATACAATTTATTGAATTTTTGTATTTAAAAAATACCCCAGTAGCAGCGGACCTGCATGCTAAGCGAATTTCCTCTGATTTTGTTTTGAGGCACCGAGAGAAAAAATAATTCAATGCAAGTTGTAGCCTAATTCAATATCTTTTAGTGGACTTTTCTAACGTGTCTGTATTTTTAACAACACAAAATTTCTGGAGGTGGAGAAAGTCCTCCTGTTTTCAAGCGATTACCTAATAATTTACATTACAAAATTGAATGTTAAGTTACGGAATGTTAATTATATTATGTTTTTAATAATACTATACTTATCTATTATGCACAATACAGAAACTATTTTGATAATGGAACAAATAACCACAACACACATTAATTGTCTTACAGGTTCCTTTTCTTGCAATATTTTTTCAGATAGGTTGGCCCTCACATGCGTGCCCGCTAGGGGTGCTAGTATTGTGACATCATTGGTTACGACTGCCAACCTATCAGAAAAAAATTTCCTGAAACAAAAAATTGTGAACAAGACAGCTACTACAGTTATTTGTCTCAGGGTTGGAATCGGAATCGAAAATGATCGTCCAAAGTCGATTCCGATTCTTCGATTCCAAGCGTTCGTTGTTCCGCCGACAACAAACAGCGAAAGAAAGAAATATGTTCGTTTTCCTCGTCACGATGTTGTAATAAAATACAGGGGCCATTGTTTTGATGAAACTCAGATCTGGAAACCAATCGTCGCCCTGCCGTCTCAAAATTATCGTTCACTTTGAGTTTGTTGTCGTAGCTGCCAAAATAAAAACCAATATTTTATTTTAAAGTAATCAAATATCCGGCTCCGAAACGAAAGTTAAAAGTACCCAGTAGAATTCAATAAATATTCAAAATTACTTCTAAACCATATCAAAAATGAGAATTAACACTCAAACTTTACGTTTCAGATTACGTGTCAATACTAAATATCTGTGCTCGAACACAAAAAGGCAGACGACGAATTATGTAAATTTGTATCCTTTTTAAAATAATTTAAGAACGTCATTGGTCGGTTCAAGGTTGCAACATACCTTGTAATCATTCTTATTTCAGTTACTGATAAACTTCAATACGATATTGAATCTCGATATTGAAAATCGTCTTCGATTCCGATTATCAGAAATGACGTAAATTCGTACCCTTTTTAAAATAATGCAAGAACTTCATTGGTCGGTTCAAGGTTGCAAAATACCTCGTAATTATTCTTTTTTTTTTTTTTTTTTTACTGAAAGGGGCGGATTTCTCCCAAGGCACTTCTGCCGTAGCGGCTTTTTGCGCACCCCTGTGTGGGTTGCGGCATTATCACATAGCGAAAAGCCATTGGTGATTGGCGGGATTTGAACCCGGGACCTTGGGCACCAAAGCCCCGCGCTCTACCCCTTGACCAGCACGCTCCCCGTAATTATTCTTGAAAATTTGGTCATTCAGTATGAGCATGATGTCAAAGATTTGTACCCACTAAAATAACAAATAACTAAGTTTTTTTTTTACAATTAGGTTAATATTTTTCTTATTTAGCAAATTTAGTAGATGCAGTGGACAGGGGAGAACATGTTGTGGGTACATTAATGGATCTTTGTAAAGCATTTGATAGTGCTCTGCATGAAAACCTCATTACAACTCTTAAAAATATGGGATTTGTTGGGATTCCATTAGATTGGTTTAGATCATACCTTAATGATAGGGAACAATATGTGGAATCATCTTTTATAGATGAATTTGGTCAGGTTATATTTGCTAAATCTGAGCAAAAAACCATATTACATATACCCTCAAGGTTCAATACTTGGACCTGTTTTATTTTTGTGCTATTTAAAGGGATTGCCAGACACCGTGCCAAAGCAAAGTGCTAAGATGTGTTTATATGCTGATGACTCTAATTTGATTTTTAAGGATGAATCTTTACAAGAAATAGGAAATAGGAAATGTGATTCCTCCTGATATTGAAACTGAAAAAAAACAAAAATCAACCAATTGAATGAAACAAAATTTTTAAGATTGGTTTTAGATGATAACTTATCATGGGACCAACACATACTGTCCATACAAAAAAATGTATCATCAGGTTTATTTTCATTAATGAGCTTGTCAAAATTCTGTTCCATTGAAGTTTTAAAAAATGTTTACTTTGCCCTCATACATTCTCATATCTCGTTTGGACTTTATGGTGCAACTTCAGAAAAAAAATCTTCAAAGTATCCTCTTATCACAAAAATAGCTATACACATTATTTTTAATTTAAAACCAATTTACTCTGTAAAGGAACATTTTTCTAAATTAGGTATTTTAACGATTTATGGACTACACATTTTGGGAACTGTTTTAGTGGTTAGGGATGCCAGGGATGGACTGCAAAAATTGGGATCCCTGCACAAATATTCCACACGAAATAGAAATCAGCTAGCATTGCCCAAAATCAATTTCAATTTCAGAAATAAAAATCCATTAGTATCCGGTATCAAATTTTATAATTGCATCCCACAACAGATTTTGACAATTAATAATGACAATACATTTAGAAAAAAGGTCAGTAGGCCTTTGTATTCACTTGACGAATTTTATTTCATAAGTTAAATAAAACTGTGTAAGTAGATATAGTAAGAACAGATTAGTTTAGCTACAAGATTGTATTGTTTTAAAAAAAGGTATTCTGTGTATATACAGTAAGATAGTTTGACTACATTCAAGGATTGTGTGTATCACTTATGTACAATTTATGAATAAAGTTTGTTTTGACTTTACTTGACTTGACTATCCTTTTTCTACAAATTTAGGTTTTTTTAACGTTTTGATAGAGAACGGTCCAAACCCTGGCCTTTTCACCTAATTTCAACCTGTTGTTAGGAAGAGTTATTAGTTGTGGGATTAGATCCGGCGACTTAGAGTTTTGAAGCTGGATGCTATAACCACTGAGTCACCCAGCTAGTTTATTCTTATTCAATTTTGATTCTTATTTGGTTTTAATAAGTAAGTATCTTTCTTTTAACACTGAGCTAAACAAGCTGTACAAAGGACAGTTTTTCTACTAGTAATAAAAATCAAATGAATGACGAATGTACAACAGTTACTCACAGACAGTGCTACTGGAGGAGCGCTGGTCTAGGGGTAGAGCGTGGGGCTTTGGTGCCTAAGGTCCCGGGTTCAAATCCTGCCAATCACCAATGGCTTTTCGCTATGTGATAATGCCACAATCCACACAGAGGTGCGCAAAAAGTCGCTACGGCTGAAGTGGCTTGGGAGTAATCCGCCCCTTCCAATTAAAAAAAATAAATAAATAAGGTAGTGCTACTGCAAATAAAGGTCGTGATTGTATCATGCTCCCTAATTAAATATATGGCATATGGGTTTTTACAGATTGTCTGACATGTTCACTGGTGCCGTTAAAGCCGTTCAATGCAGCACCCAACACCGAAGTGACAGTAGAAATAGCAGAGTTGTGCCCAGAGCCTCAACCTTTTACATCATATCTTAACCACCTTTATGTCTACCCGCTGAGTCTGGCATTTGACTCACAGAAGATGTTTACACGTGCACGCAATATTGCATGTACAGTACAATTGAGGGAGGATGACTCTGATTTTGCCCAGCCTATTACGGTAAATCATATTGGGTTTTAAATCAAAATTATAAGTCAAAACTTTATATTTGTCATTTGGTAAGCCTAGTAGTCGCTTTCAACTATAAACATTAGCTTTATATTAATTTTCAGAATTAAAAGTACTCAAGAAGATTACACTAAAGCATTGAGTGATGTTTATGTGATGTATTGCTGAATGAGTCAAGTTGGATTAAACCTCATTTTGCTTTAAGCTTTATGATATATTCAGTCAAATTTAAATTTACTGTGGTTTATTGTAATTGGGTTATTCCATTCTGTTTATTGCAATTAAATAATTATATCTTTTTAGACAATTTTTCTATTAGGGAATAAGATATTACCATGAATGGCATGGTAAGAGTTAAACCTGGCACCATGTTATATTTTCATTTTAGGGGCAAAGAGGCAAAAAGCCCTTCGTTAACAATTATGTACACAGGGTGATACAAAAACCAGTCACTGGCATTACATAGCCATTTTCTGGAAGTAAAAATAAATAAACATGTTCAGAAATTTTTTTTATCCCAGGTTTGTTTAGCCGATGTCCCCTATTTTGCTTTTTTACCATACAAATGTTTTATTCCATAACATATTGATGTGTTGACTTGCAACTTGGTTTAACCCTAGAAGTGGCAAGCTTTTTACTCTTAACTGTAACATAAAAATAATTACTAATATCTTCTTGAAATACCAATGTGTAAACAAAAAAAGCTTAAAACATGCCCCCCCCCCTTATAACCACCAGCCACAAAAGCAAAACAGGTGTCCACTGCAATCCCAATTAAGCCTACAAATGCCGTCAACTTCCACCCAAGCCGGTCACCGTTTATTTAAGGTGGGCCCTCCACTTCGCTTTACCACACATTTGCAAGCCAAATTGGGATTGCTCATGGTCGGGATTCGAACCCTAGCACTTACGAATGGCTAGAACGTTACGCTCGTCAGCGTAGCGCGTTACCCAGCTCGGACAATCAGTGCCTAGGAGTAGAAAGCGCTTACTTGGTTATAGACCTGCCTGGTGGCAGGCTCGTGTACTACGAGAGCAGTTTCGGTTGTTTGCCCCCAGAGGGCAAGACGTTCTCGTAGGTGATTGTGTCTAACAAGTACACGAAACTCACAACAGATGCCTCCACCTGCCAATTCTTATTGAATATGTAAATGCGTTGTAAATTACGACTTTGCCATTTCTAGGGTTAAAGCTTTGTAACATACTTCTTAATAGAAGTTAAAATTATATCATAAATTAAATTAAATTAAATTAAATCATAAAATGTCAAAGGGCTCTTTACACTAAAATAGTTATTTTAGTATAAAGTTGTTAATAGTTTAATATTACAGTAGAACCCCTCAAATCTGAACAGTTCTCAAGAAATCAAAAAAAAGAAATAGCTGGAAATAAAAAAAAATTAATCACATAAACTTATTTTTCAAGGTTTCAAGGTTCGAGTCTGTTATCTTTAACTGTTGAAGGTAAGAAAATGTTCACACAAACTTAATTCCAAGCCACATCGGTTGTTAGCAATACACACTTACCAGCAGGTGAACGCTCACTAAACTAGACACAGACAGTAGACAGACGTGATACGCATCCCAGTAAGGGTGGGGGTAGGGGGAGAGTGATTTAATTTTAGCAGAGGCTCGACTAGAAACAATGGCAAGTCATGGGACGTACATCCACCCGCCAAGGTCACTGCCCTTATGAACTTATTAAGCACAGCCTGTTTAACCCCAATCACTGTGTCTCTTGTCGCTTAAATACAGTGACAAAATAAGTGTGTAATATTATTTCCAGGTAAGAACAGGCTTCAGTCCCAATTAGTTCGGATTTGAGGGGTTCCACTAATGAGGAAATCCAGAACATATTAAAAAAATTAAACGGTTTATTTATTTCCTTTATTTAGTTATATCTTTAACATTAGGATTTTTTGTTTTATTTGAGTGAAAATCCTGAAATAGGGAGATAATTACGGCAAATCACAGTTCTGTATTGGTCATATAACATTGTCAACAGGCTGTCAGAGCAAAAAGAAAGAATGACTTGAAAAAATCACGAATCTCAGTTTAAAAGGTTTTCACAGTGATTGAAAAATCACTGATAATCCCATCACTATTTGTAACACGACTAATACGAGCTTCATATTGGTATGACTATTTTGTTGTGTCAAAAGGAGGAACGGTTCCCTGATCACATAAGCTGCTATACGTGGATACGATAATAAGCTGTGAATGCACAATAATTTAAAGCCAGCAGGGAGATGGCTGGTTGCCTGATTTTCCTGAAGTCCTGGTGAGGTTGTTTTATATGATCATTCACAACACGCTATGAGTCAGTCTTACGTTCAGTATTTGCTGTACATCTGGGCAGTGTTGTAATACTATATTACTTGTAGAGTATAAAGCCTTTAATGGTCAGGTTTTATTCAATGTTTTCGGTGGGAGATGTTATATAGTTATATTTGTTGGCAACCTAGACTGGATAGTGGATAGTGACTTAATTTTTACTTATTTGTACCGTACCGAACTTGTACAAAAAATCTTGTACCGTACCGAGGTTTGGCACAAGGCTTGGAACCGTACCGTACCGATTTTTTTGGTGCACTGCAGACCCCTATTGAATACACAGATGCTTTATTACTCACTGACACAGTTTACCAATCACCAACACTATAACTTTTTTAATATCTTGCTGTCACTGATCACTGATCTGTCTCTTAACATGCACAGTATTCAACTGAACTCGTGCTGTACAGAGCGCTGGGTATTTCTACGTTTGGTGCCTTATAATGCACCGATTCTATAGAAATAAGATTCTATAGAATCTTCATTAACAATCAAGTATTCGGTTGTATTGTTTTTTGTTACGGTGTGGCGATCTCAAACGTTCTAGAAGCTTTTCGTGCTGGTGCTTTGTTGTTTCTGACGCCGTGTGACAATGAACCTTCAGGCTGACAAACTCTCCCTCTCACTCTTACAGCATACAGCTTTGATTGAGGATTGAGCCCCAACGTAATCTACATCACTGTATAGACTTTATGTTAAACCAGTATATTTTCCACATTATATATAGTATTTGTAGTATTTTCCACTTTACTGGAAAACGGATTGAGTAATCATAATAATAATAATAATATTTATTAAAAATATTAGTATTAAAAATTCTAGGTACTGTTTCATTAATTTTTAAATTTTAAGTTTTTCTGTATGAAAGACATAACAAATTATTATTTTGAATAATAACCTCTTTGAAATTATTATTCAAAATAAATTGTGGGAAATAATGAATGGTTGATGTTACCGCAGTGTATTTATGGACGATATGGTCTCCTGGTGGGTAGCGCCACATGTTGTGTTTTGCACCACACCACGAACCCGGCTTGGTATGACGAGATGAAACTCCGGTTACCAACCAAGCTGACACCCCAGCATCACCTTCTGTTCACCTTCACGCATATATCCATTGAAGGCTCCAAGAAACGAGACACTGGCTCAGAGAATCCTGTCGGCTATGCTTGGATACCTCTGCTACAAAAAGGAAGGTAAAAAACAATTCTTGAGCATGTTTGATGAGTTTGAACCATAAGTTTTTCAACTTGCAAAGTAGTAATTAATCAATTTGCATTGGAAACTGCATAGTAACATTATTATTTAGAAAACTGCGGATTGTAAATTGAACTTTACTCTGCCGCCATTTTTTCTTAAAATAGTAATTTGTTTGGGTTTTACTTTCTCCCCTTATACATAGGACATAATATATTGAGAAAGTTTGGTTTTTGTCAAAATTTTCGAATGAGTTGAGTGTGAATACATATGTTTTGAGGCTATACAGATCGGCCAATATTTATGGAATTTGGTTAACAGGTACACTTTGGCTATATTTTCAGACCATATTTTAAATGGATTTTTGGTTTTTAAGGGCAGTTTATCCCTAAAAACCCGTAAAAATGTATAAAATACAAATTTCTTTAAATCCACTTTAACGACTTTGATTAAAATTTCATGGTTTAGGCCCTATAACTATTTAAGTCCCAAATAATATTTTTCAACACTTATATTCTGTAAACCTAATGGTTCAAAAGCTATGCATTTTTTACTACGTAAAAAAATGAATTTTTTTAATTTTTTGGCAAAACGATAAGTTTGTAAATAATTTTACCATCTCTATTAAAACCATTTAAAAAAGCTAAACAAGTTAGTAATTTGAATCATTTGTTTACGACAAACGGTTCAAGAGAAAAGTTAAATTTACAGTCCGTGGTAAAGCGCCCAGCATTATTCTTGTGGAGGATATTAAAAAATAAATTTCTTCCTTATTTCTCCACCATTTACCATGAAACTTGGTATGTAATGTAGGATCATATTACCCAAAAAAAACCCATTAAAAAGTTTGTTATTACCGGGGGGGAGGGGGGGAGGATATAAACATTTTAACCCTTTCAGTGCCAGGTGTTATTCCCATAGCATGTGCAAGAAATGCCAGGTTAAAATAAGCAGTTTTTAGCTGTTTGAAAAAACTTTCATTGTTTCATTATTTACTGATAAAAATGGATAATTTTGGTTTTGTTTTGTTCATAAATAATTTAGGTAAATGGAACAGATAAAATAAATTTATTTAATATTTTTATACATAAAATAAAGTATAAAAAAATAATATTTTATAATGAATTTTTCAATTTGAATTCAAAAATTGCCAGTAGAAAATTCCTCACGCTTAAAATTTAGTTTTTTAAAAAGTATCCTCAGTTTTAGCTAATTTCCCATAGGGAAGAAGCTATTACCGTAGGTCTCATGGTGAGACCTAAGCCCGGGACCATGTTATTTTTTCTTATTTAGGTGCCCAGAGTCCAAAAACAATAGTCGTTAAAATTTATATATATATATACGTATATATATAAATTTTAACGACTATTGTTTTTGGTCTCTGGGCACCTAAAGAAGAAAAAATAACATGGTCTCGGGCTTAACTCTTGCCTTGAGACCTACGGTAATAGCTTCTTCCCTATGGGAAATTCGCTAAAACGTAATTGTCATCTCTTCAGACCAACGTGAAGACATTGAATTAGTACAGTTTTATACAAAATATAAATGTTAACAATATAAAACATGAACAAACATCCAATAGCACTGTTTACTGTTTGTCACAAATAAGTTCACTTGCTCTGTTCGACAGACTTAGTTGTCCACACGGCGTCAGTGCGAGGCAGGTTGTTCAACAGGTCAGTTTTTGAGTGGTGGGGGGGCAGGTTATCTACTCCTCGTGCGTGCAAGTCGACCTGCCAAGCATTTTGGCAGGCAGCTGGCCTATAAATTCGAGCTAGGTCGTCCACACGGGGAAGGTTACTTGACTCAGGTTACCTGCTTCGAGTAACCTGCCCGCCTACTGGCCTCGTGTAAACGCGGCTTAAGGGATTAAAAACGAGAAAAATCCAAATTTACCAAAAAGGTTTTAACTATTTTTATCACAATAATCTCATCAAGGACGTTTGGCTCAGCTATTTGGGAGGTGAAACTTCACCCGTTTTGCAGCACTGCGGACATAGGAGGAGGGCGTTGGATCCGTGGCGATGAAAGCAGACTTCACCCGATCAAGACTGACGCGTCGTTCAGTGCCATTGATGAGGATCGTTATAGTCTTGTCGTCCCGGGCAAAAATGACAGGGTGCGGGCCAGTGAAGGGTGGCTTCAGGGAACTCCGTACTCTGTCATCCGTAAGGAACACGTGCCCACAAGATGAAAGCTCTTGGAACACGAATGGGACCTTAGAGTTATGACGCATAGCTGGAACTGGTCGGAGTTGTGAAATCTGTTGACGGAGGCGGACGACGAAATTGTTGGCATCGTCATGATGTTTGGTGCCAGCTGCAGAAATGAGGAATTCCGATGGCAGGCGTAAGGATTCTCCGTAGATCAGTTCGGCCGGGGAAGCTTTGAGGTCTTCCTTTATGGCACTGCGCAAACCCAGTAAGACAAGTGGTAAGGCATCCAACCATGTCCTATGGGTATGACAACGGAGGGCGCTCTTCAGCTGACGGTGAAAGTTTTCGACCATCTCGTTGGCACAGGGGTGGTTAGCTGCAGGTACGACATCTTGTCATTCAAAAGGAGTTATCTAGGGCCCGAAATAGTTGAGACTCAAATTGTCTGCCTTGGTCAGTAGTAATGCAAACAGGAGCACCATAGTGAGAAATCCAGCAGCGTACAAGAACGTCAGTGACCTATTCGGCGTCTTGTGTGTGCAACGGCCAAACTTCAGGCCATCTGGTGAATCTGTATGAATCTGGCGTGACGATGGTTCCGGTAGGAATGTGCACATGCCGGGAGTTCTTGTTTCGCTGGCAGTCCAAACAGGTTTGTGTCCAGGCACGGCAGTCTTGTTGTACCAGTGGCCAAACGTAGCGTTGAGACACGAGCTTAGTTATAGTGCGTGTTCCGGGGTGGCTGAGACTGATTAAGGCGTCTAACACTTGCGGCGCATAGTGACTAGTACTTAAGGACGAGGTCAGCCCATTCCGGTATCACAATACAGTGATACTTCAGAGCCAGGAACTCTGATTACCTCAAGGTTTAGAGCTGAGCCATGTTGGAGCAGATATTGGAGTTCTGCAACATCCTTTTGAGCATTCGCAAGAGCGACGAAATCAATGGGGTTAGCTGCAGTTACGGAGTCGACGCGACTCATCTGCGAAAATGTTTTCAGATCCGGCGCTGAGACGAATGAGCAAGGTGAATGAGGTGAACTGAGCGATGAAGGACAGCTGATTCAACTGAACTGGAGCAGCTTTTCACGGGCTTGCAGAAATGTGAATGTTAGTGGTTTACGGTCGGTGAAAATAGTGCAGTGTTGAGCCTCGAGTATATGTCGAAAATGCTGAACAGCGAAGTAGACGGCGTGCAGTTTTCTGTAGTAGGCTGACCATTGTAATTCACGAGGATTTGGTTTTCTTGAAAACAGTGCTAATGGCTGCCAAGTTCCGTAGACAAACTGTTAAAGGCAAGCATCTATTGAATGAGCACTTGTGTTCGTGAACAAACCGAGAGTTGCAGATGGTTCTGGGTGTGTCTGCATGATGGTGTGACAGGGTCACGATTTTATTAATTATTATATTATTTATTATAATTATCATTTATTTATTATTAGTTTGTTTTACTATATTTTAATTATGTAAGGGGGAAAAGTGCTAGTTGTGGATGTCAGACACATCATATGTTTGTAAGCAGCTACCACAAGCGATACACTGTTTACCTTGGGCCTTGCTGGGTTTAGCATTCTTTCTAGTTTAAATAGTCGGGGAAGTGTAGGTTCGTGGTCTGTTGGTGTGAGGGGGTCAGTGTAGGGGAGTTGACTCCGGGGAAGAGCAGTGTTCCCCTGGGCAGCAACCTTTTTGGGTGAGTGTTTTGGTTGGTTGGGATTTCTTAAAGAGTCGGATTTGTTGGGGTAAAGAGTTTTGTGTTTCATTCAGGGGTTTAATAGAGGGGGAGATTTGCATTTTGGGTTTTGATTTAAGACAGATCATTTTTGGGTGTTGACTTGAAAGAGGAGTTTTTTTAGTTGTCATTGGATGTATACGTACAATAATCGCTTGTGGTGGCTGGATGTGTCCCAGAGGTTAGATATAGTTGAACATTGTTGTACATTGGCTTGTGTAAATTAAATTGTGAGTTAGTCTACCAGCACATCTATTATTCTTCCTTTTTGAGTTACGTCCCCATTGTAATCGAGCGAGGTCCCCAGGTTTAGTTGAGAGGACCAGTTTGTTGGAGATCCCGCTCGTTACAAATTGGAGGAGGCGCCGGGGTTTCATTACAAATTGGCGGAGGCGCCGGAGTTTTGTACTTTCGTACACAAAACTTCGATCCGGGTTTTTTTTTGCGCTCTAAAATTTTTGTTTGTTTCAAAATTATCATTTAATTTCAAGAAGGCTGGTACACTGAATCACAATGGTTGCCAATAAATTGTTTTGATGATTGCACAGTTTGTATCAACACATTCTGCAGGTGTAATGATTATTGAACTAGTTCATGTTTGTACTTTGGACAGGCTAGGTTGCCCAACACGGAAATAAGTGTCAACTGAATAGCAATTCGACACACTTATTTCATAATAGTGCTTAGGTTAGCGATCTTTAGCATAAACATTTAACATTCTTAGGCTATGTTAAGAAATTATTTTACTGCATAAATTTTTTTTTTTCTCTAGATTTGTTTTGTTATTTTTATAAAATGTTTATATTACGAAAATTTAAGTTATGGATCTAACGCTTTCGGACATAAAAAATTTGAATAAAGAACTTTAACAAATCTGATTCTTTAATAAAGCTATTGAATTATTTACACAGCTTAGACTACCAGTACCACATGGTACGGATTTAGAATTTTTGCGCTCAAGTTTAAGATTAATTAAGATAGGTGAGCAGCAGAGCGAGGGGAATAAGTTTTACGACGACATTGCAAGATGGAACTCGCAGGCTAGAGCTATGCAGAACGAACTCTCCGTTTCAGATAAAAATTTTAGAATTTATGAGAACGAGCACGAATATGAGGATATAGACAATTTTACTGATTCATCAATAGAACAAGAGATTGTAATCAAAAAACTAGTTGAGCTGGGAGGGTATGTAGTACCTTCCCAGGGACCAGTTAACACTTGTGTGGAAATTGATAATGTACATAATGATCAGTTCATTAAAGAGAACATTTTAGTTTTGAAAAGTAAACCTACTCCACTGGAGCAAAAACAGCTTCAAGTCATTTGTTTACAAGAGATGAGTCAATGGACTGCGAAGGTTAACATGCTGAATCGGAGACTAAGTGGAGTAGAGACTGGTGGCATTGCTGACACGACAATGTCAGCGACACTCAGCGCCGAGGTAGACAGTGTGACATGTCAACCTTGCTGAATCAGTAATCACCACTAGGCCTGGCAGGTCTGTAAAATTGGCACGTTTGTGTTCAACACGAGTGTGCAGGAGTCTACGGGGTATTCGCCTTTTTTCTTGTTGCATGGGTTCGTGGCTACTCAACCGATTGATTTGGCAATCCTGCCAAAAGTTCCAGAGCACGATGTACTTAAGGCTTTGACAGCTCTACATGAAATAAGAGCCAAGTTGCCGGAAGTTTTTGCTAAAGCTCAAGAACGTCAGAGTAAATACTACGATGCAAATAGGAGAGAAGTAACATATAAGGTGGGGGATGAAGTACTGCTTGAAACTCCCTTTACGGGCAAAACGGGCACAAGGAAGCTTGCTCCGTTATACAGTGGGCCATATCGTATCACCAAGGTAGTGAGTCCCCTGAACTACGAGCTCGAGATGGTCAAAGCAGGAAAATGGGCCAGAGATGTAGTGAATATAAACAGATTGAAAAGATTCTTCAGAGGGGATGAGATGTACAGAGATTAATGTAATTTTAGTATACTTAATTTATTTTTAGTATTTGGTTTAGAAAGATTGATTGAGTTTTTTTTCTGTAGTTGCTTTATATTTCTATAGGGATTTATATAGAGTAGAGCATTTGTGTTTTCCAGTTTACCTTTACTTATACTACTCAGGATTCTACGTAGAAGCTGAAGTGTCGCTGGTTACAGTAATGATATTCTGAACTGAGTAGGGGTATTCAGGACTGTGACTAGTAAGACATTCATATGGCAACAGTTGAATTTTGGCAGAAAGCCTTTGACAACGGATTTACTTGAGTAGTGTTTGTTTCCTTTAATTTGATAATAATAAGAAGAACTATGATTAAGGTTGTAGGGAATTGTGTATATATACTCTTTTGACGATTTCATTTATTTATTTACTTTATTTCTTTATCTCCTTATGAGTGCATTAAGTTAACATAGAGTATCAGTTATAAACATTGTTAAATTCTGTAATGAGTGTTAGGTTTTAGAATTATGTTTGTCTTACAGCTTTTATTCAAATAGTGGCAGAGATATAGAATATAAAACAAGTACTTGGATAAAAAAATTGTGACTGGGTGCACCAATTTAGCTACCATAATTTTTTTTTATTTTCCAAAAGATTTATGGGTGGGGGTTTTTGTTTTTTTTTAAAGATATGACCAACCAGAACACTTATTCACCACTGACATTTATATAAATGAGTTATTATAATGAAATTAAAAACTATTATTACTAGGCATAGTCTGTTTTGTTTGTATATAAGAATTATTTCAGTATGTATTAATGTGTTTTTTATGTTTTAGATTTTGGCGATGTACTTATTGTTTGGAATTATTCCAAGTAAATAAAAAAAAATAAATAAAATAAAATAAAATATATGATTTTAAGTGGAATTAATTTGTATTTCTGTAGTGGAAGCCAGTAGTGAGATGTTTGTTTACTGCTGAGCGCTGTTTGTATATACAACTGAGGTAGCTTGACCTTCACGGATAGGTTATATACTCTGGAAATAGGAGTCCATTGTCATTAACCAAGTGAATCTCCTTCTGAGATAGCTTCTCACTTTTTCTTTTTTTTCATAGTAAATACAGTAATATTTTTATACCTTTTGGTTCTTATATTTTGTTTCATAATATATTCTGTTTTATATTTATATTTGTTTTTATTATTACAAAATAGTTGAAGGCTAGATTAGGGGTTTCCCTGGGAGCCACTTGCGGCTGGAGCATGCACCTACGAGTCGTCTGATCTACGTGGCTGACAACAAACTCTTCCAACTACGGCAACATCAATAGTGCCTGCACCATTGAGTCCATTTGTGGATTCGTAGCCACCTGGAGGCTGTATCACTGGAGTGATCGACCACTACATCGAAGATGGCATCAAGAATTGGCAGAGACACCTGGGCTCGGTGTCACAAATATTGGATGGAGAGATGGCACAGGACTATCCAGGGTAGCTTTGACGGCGGTGTTGGTGGTGTTGGCTCTCCACTCTACTGCGAGGGTCGCGGCCGAGGAGGTGACCACGTGCTCAGGACAAGGATGACGCTCCTCCGGCACTCTTCGCAACATCTCTACCATGGAGAACGCCACGCATACGCAATTACACACTCAGGCCAAGCAGAGCGAGTTTGACGAGGAAATCGAGGATACAATCCCTGTCAACATCGGCGATAACGGCACTCTCATTCCTGACTACAACGCCAAGGACAAGGTGGGAACTATCATGCTGACCAAGAAGGATGGCGATGACTGTACCTGAGGGGGCTCCCAGGACTCTAGTTTATGTTAGACTGTCGCTGGGGACCAGCGACTAGAGAAGGTGGGGGGATGTGACAGGGTCACGATTTTATTAATTATTATATTATTTATTATAATTATCATTTATTTATTATTAGTTTGTTTTACTATATTTTAATTATGTAAGGGGGAAAAGTGCTAGTTGTGGATGTCAGACACATCATATGTTTGTAAGCAGCTACCACAAGCGATACACTGTTTACCTTGGGCCTTGCTGGGTTTAGCATTCTTTCTAGTTTAAATAGTCGGGGAAGTGTAGGTTCGTGGTCTGTTGGTGTGAGGGGGTCAGTGTAGGGGAGTTGACTCCGGGGAAGAGCAGTGTTCCCCTGGGCAGCAACCTTTTTGGGTGAGTGTTTTGGTTGGTTGGGATTTCTTAAAGAGTCGGATTTGTTGGGGTAAAGAGTTTTGTGTTTCATTCAGGGGTTTAATAGAGGGGGAGATTTGCATTTTGGGTTTTGATTTAAGACAGATCATTTTTGGGTGTTGACTTGAAAGAGGAGTTTTTTTAGTTGTCATTGAATGTATACGTACAATAATCGCTTGTGGTGGCTGGATGTGTCCCAGAGGTTAGATATAGTTGAACATTGTTGTACATTGGCTTGTGTAAATTAAATTGTGAGTTAGTCTACCAGCACATCTATTATTCTTCCTTTTTGAGTTACGTCCCCATTGTAATCGAGCGAGGTCCCCAGGTTTAGTTGAGAGGACCAGTTTGTTGGAGATCCCGCTCGTTACAATGGCGTTGGCGAGGTTGTCCTTGCAGGCCTGGAACGCGAGTTCCAATTCGGGTGTCCAAGGAAAAGACTGATTCCCTTGCAGACCAGATCGTGCTGTATTGAGGGCTGCTTGATATTCCGAGGCGCGAGCCAAAGACCGGCGATCATGCAAAGGAACTGAGCTACGCCTTTCACTGTCGACAGTCTGGTGTAGGAACGGAGGTCTATGATGCGGTCTGGAAGGGGCCGTTTACCCTGAGCAGATAATTTGTAGCCCAGGAAAGATACTTTATCAGCCCCGAGGGTACTCTTCTGTGCTTTTATGGGCAATCCGTGTTGTCTAGGCGCTTGAGCAGGATGCGGAGATGCTGGCAATGTTCTTCGTGTATTTTCATAAGCGATCTGGAGCAAGGCGACGTGGGCGACTGGTAACCGGTGGTCCCTGAGTTGTAAATCCCCCTGGGCTGAATCAGGTTAGGGAATTTGTTCAGGATGCCGCTGAAGGTGGAAGTCACGGCTGGCTGCACGAGTTTTACACTTAGCTATTCAGACGTACAATAAGTACAGCATGTGGAAAAGCCAGTCTTGGAATCTATTAGGCAATCTTGTCTTGGAATCTTGTCGGCGCAGTCCACAAGAAGTTTGTAGTATGCTAGGAAGTCTGAGCCAATGATTGGAATAGATATGTCCGCAGTTGACAGTCAAACTGTCTGCCTCTATCGGTCGTGATGAAGCGAGGAATGCCAAAGCGGGATATCCATGAATGAAGAATTGTGGAGGCAATTTCTTCTGCGGTTATGCTTGATATTGGGATTGCTTCAGTCCAACGAGAAAATCTGTCAATGATAGTCATAAAGTAACGGTATCCTCTGGAAGGGGTTAAAGGCCCAACGATGTCGATGTTTAAATGAGAAAATCTTTTTTGAGCGGGAGGTTAAGAACCAAGTTCACTAGAGGTATGACGCCATATTTTACATCGTTGACAAGGTATACACGTCTTGGCCCACAATGTAACATCACGTTTCAGCGAAGGCCAGCAGAATCTCTCTTGAACTAATTTTACAGATGCTGCAATTCCAGGATGGGATAAATTATGGATGGAGTCATATAGGGGTCTTCGGTAAATGAGAGGGATGAAAGGTCGTAGTTTGCCTGTCGAAGAATCACATACTAATTTCAGTCCATTATCCAGGTTTACAGTATGGAATGAGTATGACGATGAAACGGATTGCATGCTATTTTGAAGTTCTCTACATTTTTCTTGAGCACTGGCGATGTCTTGGAGTAAAATTGTTGGTGATAATACAATTTCTGCGATCCTCGAACAAGCATCTGCAGGTTGATTTTGTTTACCAGGAATATACCTGATATCAGTAGTGAATTGGCCAATGTAATCAAGATGTCTCAGTTGCCGAGGAGTTGCTTTCTCAGGACGCTGTTCAAATGCGTAACTGAGAGGTTTGTGGTCTGTTAAGATAACAAAATGACGATCTTCAAGGTAATGCTTGAAGTATTTAACTGCTTCATATGCAGCCAAAAGTTCACGATCGTAAGTGCTATAGTTTTGTTGAGTTACTGAGAGAACTTTGGAGAAGAAACCTATAGGTTCAGCGATATTCCCTCTTATCTGGTGGCAGAAGCACCGATTGCAAAATTTGAAGCATCCACTGGGAGGACTAGTGGGAGATTGCTGGAAGTATGGAACAGAAGAGTGGCATTGGCCAATTCAGTTTTCAACTTGGTGAAGGAACTTTTGGCAGTATCATTCCAGTCCAACTTTCTTTTATCGTTCTTTTTAGGAGTTGGGCAAAGGTCATATAAGGCTTTCTGTGTTGTGGCTGAGTTAGGTAGGGATCTTCTGTAGAAGTTCACAATTCCTAGGAAGCGTCTGAGTTGACCGACTGTTTCAGGAAGAGGGTAGTCTATAATTGCTTTCACTCGTTCAGGAAGTGGAAATATACCACTCTTATTGATGCGATAGCCAAGGAATGAGATTTCAGGGACAGCAAACTCGCATTTTGAAACGTTAATGCATAGACCATGATGGGATAAGGAATCGAAATGTAATTTAATATGTTTCTCATGTTCCTTTTCGGATTTAGAGGCGATTAAGATGTCATCTAGATAAGAGTATGCGAATGGAAGGTCACGTAAGACTTGGTGAATGAAACGTTGGAAAGTTTGACCTGCGTTCTTCAATCCAAATGGCATTCGAACAAACTCGAACAAACCAAATGGTGTGATAACAGCTGTTTTGTGTACATCTTCTGGATGAACTGGAATATGGTGATAGGCTTTGACAAGATCTATTTTTGAAAATATTGTCTTACCTTCGAGCTGTGAGTTGAAATCTTGAATATAAGGTATCGGGTATCTATCTGGAATAGTTACGTGATTGAGACCATGTTAGTCACCGCATGGGTGGCAGGAGCCATCCTTCTTTGGTACCATGTGCAGTGGGCTAGACCACGGACTTTTTGAAGGTCTACATATACCTAAATCAATCTTTTTTTTTTAATTTTTTTTTTTTTTTAGGGGATCGCGCTGGTCTAGGGGTTAGAGCGCGGGGCTTTGGTGCCCAAGGTCCCGGGTTCAAATCCCGCCAATCACCAATGGCTTTTCGCTATGTGATAATGGCGCAACCCACACAGGGGTGCGCGAAAAGCCGCTACGGCTGAAGTGCCTTGGGAGAAATCCGCCCCTTTCAGTAAAAAAAAAAAAAATCAATCATTTTTTGGAACTCTAACTTAGCTTGGGAAAGTTTATCTGGGGTTAAGTGTCTTGCCTTTGAGGTAGGGGGGTCCGTTAGTGCTGATTGTATGGAAGAAATCAATGTTTGGCGGTTTGTGACCAGGCATTTCTTTCAGTAAATCAGGACCTTTTGAAGTATATGAACATATTTGTTATTTGGATCAACAAGATAAATGTAAAATTAACAATTAGTTGGACTTTTCCAACGCGTCTTGTGTTTAAAATCTACACAACGTTTCGAGAGTTGGATAAACTACTCCCGTTTTCAAGTGCCTAACAATATTTACATTTGTACAAACAAAAGGTTATTTCTACGTATAAATAACCTTTTGTTTGTACAAATGTAAATATTGTTAGGCACTTGAAAACGGGAGTAGTTTATCCAACTCTCAAAACATTGTGTAGATTTTAAACACAAGACGCGTTGGAAAAGTCCAACTAATTGTTAATTTTATAATTAATAACCAACGCCATTATGAATTTTCAAAACTCTGAAAATAAATGTCTGAGCATACTGATTTTGGGGGCATTGAGCTGCGTTGAAAAAGAAGTGTTTTTCCGTCTATTAACTTACTATTTTTCATGTCAACTAATAAACTAATTTCAAACAGGAAATCCGCTCCGATAATTGGTTGTTGAACGTCGGCAATGATAAAGGGCCAACAAAAGGATCTGCGGAGTCCTAAGTCTATTTGTAAAAGTTTTGTACCGTATGTGTCGATGCTTGATCCATTTGCAGCAAAAACTAATTTACTGGATGGTTTTGGTTTGCCATGTGGAGGTATTACAGAAACGTCAGCTCTGGAGTCAACCAGAAATTTGATATTGGTCCGACTATCATAAACAAAAAGACGGCGAGGTTGTAAACTAGCACTATCTCCCACCGTGTTGAGATAATGCCTGACTGGTTTTCCGGATTCCCAGATGGGGAAGAATGGTAGTTGCATGGTGTTGTACATTTATGAGCATTCTGAGCAAAATTCTTATGGTACTAGCAGATACCAGATTGTGAGGTTGTATCATGTTTTCGAAACTGGTGTGATTGAGAACTAAATCTTGATTTGGAGCGCAAAGACGAAATTTGATTGGCTAACTCGGATATTTGCGTCTCCAATCGAGATAACCTATCGGGTTGTGCGCTAGTTGATTCGTTGTCTCCTAATACGTGAACCTGCTGAGAATGGATGGGGAAATACTCCATTATTTTGTCAGCCATAATAGATAATTTGTCTAGAGTCGGAACTCGATATTAATATCGAGCTAACGTGAAATGGAAGACGTTTCAAAAATAGTGTTTTTAAGAAGACGTCTTGAACTTGTGTACCCGCCAGAGTACGCATTTCCCTAAGAAGTTGAGAAGGTTTATTTGAGCCCAGTTCCAGTTCGTTAATTAGTTTTGCAAATTTTCTACTCTCCGATTCTTTTAACTCCAAGATTAGCCGATTACAAAGATATTGGTAAGGTGTTTTGCTTAGAGGTTTCTCAATAAAATCAGAAATTAATTCGTCCACATCAGTATCAAGGTTACCTAGTACGTAATGATACTTAGTTTTGATGGCATGATTTTGATACTTAGTAAAAATGGCATAAATGCCGAAACATGTTGCCATTAAAGTTTAAAAACAGGGTACTAATTGTTTTATTATTTATCATATGTTAATATGATAAATATGTTAAATATATGATAAATATCATATGTTTCGGCATTTATGCCATTTTCAAGCCATTTTTAAACTAACCTATATTTAAATTACAAATTTAAACAAATAACAATGCTTTTAACTTAATACAAAAGTACACTAAACATAATGAAACACAACTTGACAAATTTGACACTGTCCAAAATTTGACATAGGTCAAACTGGTCTTTCAATAAAATCACGCTTCAAAGAACACATTCAAGCATTCAAAAGTAACAACAGAACATCAATGAAATCAAACTTTGCAGAACATTTATTACATACAGATCACAGTTTTAAAGGCATACATGAAAACTTAAATATATTGAAACCCATGAACAAAGGACTAATAATGGACTCTACAGAAGAATACCTTATCTACAAAGGACATAAAGAACACCCACAGGACATATTAAATTACCATATAAACATGAACAATCCTATATTTGAAAAAATCAAAAAATTTGAAAGCACCACCCACTAGTCTGTCCAAAGTTAACATATGATACAAATCACATCTTATTAACTTAACATTATGAACACATTCGATAAAATTTGTAATTTAAATATAGGTTAGTTTAAAAATGGCTTGAAAATGGCATAAATGCCGAAACATGTTGGCATTAAAGTTTAAAAACAGGGTACTAATTGTTTTATTATTTATCATATTATCAAAAGTAGCCCTACATTGTGAATTGTTAAATAATTTAATACATATATATATATATATATATATATCGTATATATATATGTATACATATGTATATATGTATGTGTCTGTTAGCACGATAACTCGCGTAAAAATGGTCCGATAGAGACTAAATTTGGTAGAGACGTGTATTCCTACAAATTCTCGGACGAGTTCGTAAACCAAACATATCGGTCAATGGGAACGGGTAGTTTGGGGGGTTTTGTACCCCAAAATGGGGTTTTTTGCGTTTTTCACATGTAATTTTTAAAAATTTCTAATTTTATATTTCACCATTGGAATCAGCTTAAAAAACTACACAATTAAGTTCCTTAAAGTTTTTCTCTATCTTAAACGGTTATCGAGATATAAAAAAATCTAAACACAGTACGTTGTATTTTGAGGCTCCAATGTTAATCTTATGGAGGATTAGGAAAAATTAATTTTTCACTTATTATCTAATATTTTTTTATGAAACTTGATATTTAGCTTCATGTGGTTGAGATCCATACATTTGTGCTAAAAAATTATAGTTTATGTGTTTATCATGGCAGCAAACCTGCATACTCTTTTCCCATGTTAATCATATGGAGATTAGGCAAACTCCTTTATTTATGGACAGATGTTGATAAAAGTTGGTATAAATGTTAAAAATAAAATTTTTGATGGTATACTTTCAGTGTTCCTCACAGCAGCAAACCTACACACTCTTTCCCATTTTAATCTTATGGAGAATAGGCAAATAATTAATTCCCATGTTTATCGACAGATTTTGAACAAACTTGTCATATATTATAATTATTATATTATTGATTTGGAAATTCGCTAAGTACGCAGGTCTGCTGCGACGTTTTTAGAACTTATAAGGACCGGCCTTGTTTTTGGGACCAGTTTACTGACTTCTGCAAGAACAAGAATGCGCGAGAGACAGCCCTTGGCGAAATAGTTTCCGCTATGAAAAATTGAAGGTTTTGGAATAACTGAAGTTAAATCAAATCTAAAATAAAAGCTTTATGAGCCACTTACTCTGGTGAAATGGCCAAATCAATGAAAAGTGCAAAATCAGGCTGCGGTACAACCGATTTATACTTGCCAAATGTAAAGTGGTTGTATATAATGAAAGGAATAATGGAAAAAGGAACACTTCCAGTTCCACTTTTTCCAATAATATTTCACTTGACTCGCTTACAAATTCCAGTATATGATCTCACGTAATTTCTTGTATGTCATCATATGATAACACAGAAGAAGCACTCTCTGCCATATTCCACATTTAACTGGCTCGTTCACAACCCACGTCGTGTGGACAGGATCATAGGCAGGTCCCCGGGACAGTAACATGCCTCAGGTCACCTGCTCAGGTAACCTGCCCGCCTACTGGCCTCGTGTATTGCATCTTCTGTGTTATCTTATGATGACATATAAGATATTACGTGAAATCTTATACTGGAATTCATAAGCGAGTCAAGTGAAATACAGTAATATTGGAAGAATTGGAAAAGAAGAAACGATGGGTGAGAGAGTGGCTTAATAGGAGAGATACCCGTTAATAAATAGAAACTATTTCGCCAAAGGCTGTTTTGCGCGCATTCTTGTTCTTGTAGAGGTCAGTAAACTGGTCCCATAAACAAGGCCGGTCCTTATAAAGTTCCAAAAACTTTATTGTCATATCTTTAGACCAACGTGGAGCTATTGAATTAGTACAGTTCTATACAAAATATAAAATGTACACAATTTAAAACATGGAACGAACATCCAATAGCACTGTTTACTGTTTGTCACAAATAAGCTCACTTGCTCTGTATGACAGACTGAGTTGTCCAAAGGGCGTCAGTGCGAGGCAGGTTGTGCAGCAGGTCAGTTTTTGAGTGGTGGGGGGGCAGGTTGTCTACTCCTCGTGCAAGTCGACCTGCCAAGCATTTTGGCAGGCAGCTGGCCTGTGAATTCGAGCTTGGTCTTCCACACGGGGAAGGTTATTGCCTCAGGTTACCTGCTTCAAGTAACCTGCCCGCCTACTGGCCTCGTGTAAACGCGGCTTTAAAGGGTCTTGCCAGTACCTATCTTCAGCTTAAAAGTGCCAAAAAAGGGATACAAAAGTGATACATCGTTCCCCGGTAAAAAATATTCTTTGTGTTATTCTCTGTCACAATATATTGTCGTAGTTAGTTTGTTCACCACTATTATGTGTTAGTATTCTTTATGAACAATTTCTTTATGCCTTTATTTTTGTAAGCAACGTTATAGACGATTTAGGGTGGGCCTAATATTTTACTTTATAAGTGCATTGCAGTCTATCGAGAACTTATAAATTATTGATAGAGATGCATAAATGTAAGTATTTTGTCATTTGAAATAGGATATTTGAAATACTTTTAATAAAAGTTTTTTACCCTTAAAGCTATTTTTATTATATGTATTATTTTAAATTATATTCTTCTTCTTCTCTTCACAAAACAATCGAAGTTTTAAAAAAATTATTCATTTTTAGGATATTAACTTGTTTGTGACGGAAGTGAAAATGCAGAATTTTTTACTTGGCGGAGCCAATACGCTTTGTTTTGATTTAAAAAAAAAGTACAGTAGAACCTCGATCAACCGTCACCCTTTTAAACGTCAGTCTCTATTAACCGCCAACCTGCTAGCGCTAAAAAAATTATGTTTCCGCGTCAGCGCCGAGCCAGATAGTCTGTTGAGGCTCTATGGATGAGTATGGATGTGACAACTGTACTGCACAACAGCACTATGCGTGAATCATCGGCAGCAAGGGTAGTGTCCCAGCTGGTTAATCCCCTACCTACACTGTCTTCTGCATGCTACTGCTACTGTTTCATTTCAGTTCAGTATGGTGCGTGGCTACAGTGAACTGAAGTTATTGGCGATTTCGAGTGCAATGCCTACTAGTGTTTTTTAGTGTTTAGGGTTTTTTTTCTCTTTATTTAAAATAAATTCATATTAAATACTGTGCAGTAATCATGAAAATAATTAGGACTTAAATGCCACCATTATAATATGCTAGGCAGTGAATTCTGATGTGGCCACGCCAAACACTGTCCAGGTGCTAAGTTGTTTCGGCACTATTATTTCTGTTATCCGTCTATTTGGTTATCCGTCATGGTCTCGGTCCCGAGGGTGACGGTTAATCGAGGTTCTACTGTACGTTGTTATCATTGTTTTTGTTCAAAATTATTTTTTATTTTATTTTTATATATTTTTTTGAAGTGTATCCAATATTTGTATTTTTTCTTTGTCATGGCTTAAATTTATGCAAAGGTGTACCCAATCGGGTACACACTTACTAAAGGTCTTCTGCTAGGGTCAGAAACACATTTCAGCTATATTTAGTGTGTCCGTATTGGTCATCAACGGCATTAGGATACATAGTGCGTGTACCCGGTCGGGTGCATTGCACGTTTTAGTAATGTACAAAGGGTACCCCATCGGATACACAGCCGCCATTTAAAGAAGCACCCATATACCCCATTGGGCGAACTATGTCGTGAACGTGTTAAAGGAAAAAAACCTTTAAGGAGTTAACGGTTTTGGGGGTGAATTACGCTTCAAAACCAATAATTAAAACCACAAGGAGATATGATAGGTACACATATTTGTATACCAAAAATGTTACTAAAATCGGACCACTAGTATGAGGTCTGATTCTAAACCCATACATACACACATATATAGCCATATTTGCTTGGTTGCATTTTGATTTTATTGTATTATTTAGGCACTATTTGTTTATTAATGATGAGGATTATGATGTCATAACAAAGTCATTTGATTTACCAGATTGAATGTAGAAGAACAAACAGTTCCTGTAGCAGCCACTCTTCCTCCCGGTTACCTAGCAGTCCAGCCTCTGGGTCTTGGGAAAGGGGTAAGATGAAAAATTAATATTTAAGATTGTCCAGCTTTATAATACATAGAATAGTGAATTTTTTTCGGATTGGATAGCTTAGGTTCTGTTTGGGGATGTGTCGATTCCAATTTTTTTCGATTCTGATGCCGATTCTTTAAAATTGATTCCCGATTCTCGATTACGACTCCGGGCATTGATTGTCCCGCCACCAAAAAATGCAACGCTTTAACACTAGAAGTAGTATCCAATATATTTTCTTCAGTGTCACCAGGTTTATAGGGTTTTGCAAGCCTTTTTAAACAAATCTTTACTAATTCTTGAAATACTGAAAACATTAAGATATATAATTTTGTTCAGTACTAAAATTAAGAATCAAGAAATGTTAAAAGTATGTATAAATATATAGTTTTTGTTGAAATTAAAGAAAATAACTGTTGATTCAGGAAAAAATTGTATTGTGGCATTTTGCTACATTCGCAACTATCTTACAAAAACAAAGTTACTGCATTAATAATTATAACACAGCTGTAAAAAAACAGAGGAAAATTATTAAAATGACAGATAATCATATACCTTAACAGTTTTTTCATGGACAAATAAATAAACGCATACACATAAATGAAAATTTTTTTTTATACATACAGTAGGAAAACCTCGTTAATCCGGACTAATTGGGGCTCCAAGTCGTCCGGATTAACGAAAGTCCGGATTAAAAAATAATCCTAAACGGAGAAAGACAGTGATTTTTGGGTACCCCTTGTATATAATGAAACACCTTTTGCATATAAACTTAAATAGTATGTATATTCTGAATATAAAAATATATATTGTACAAACAGTATATACAGTAGTTTCATTTGAACAAAAATATACACTTGGTCTTCATTTTCTTTTGTATTAATTTCACAATTAAACAACGCAACTAAAACGTGCAGTTCAATTGACCTCCGTGGAGCAACTGACGGCCTGACACGAGCAGGAGAAACACAATCGTGTGACTGAGCTACTATTGGCTGACAGTAACCATGGTAACGGCACGTACGCCTTGCGCTGTGACCGCCCGCACTCGGCACACGCATACTCACTCACATCGCCGGGCGCAGTCGTACAGTGAAGATCGCATGCTACTAATCAGCGTTCTCCGCATTAAAACTGCAATCCAATGGCTGTCCGGATTAAGCGAAGTCCGTATTAATGGGGTCCGGATTAACGAGGTTTTACTGTATTAAACCTTTCAGCCCTATGGAATGATATATATTGTTCCTCGTCTATTACTTGCAGACTGCTATGGAACGATATATTGTCGTTGTATATACTACACACAGATAAATTATAGAGCATGCACGTTCAATAGTTAATAAGATTTGAAGTGGTAAAAATAATATAGTTTCAGCATCTCTCAATAATACCATAAAGGATAATAATAATAACATAATATCATAATCATAAAGAATAGTTAAATTTTTAAGAGTACATTGTGTCATATAAAACTTGAAATGTAATTAATTTTAAAAATCTATTAAACATTTTTAATATTCACCAATTTTGCTTCTCCCCTTATGGAGAAAGTATTGTTTTCCTCAAAATTTTCGAATTTGAGTTGAGGGTGGATATATCCGTTTTGGGGTCCCCTGAATCCAAAAAAGTGGGTTTTGACGTGATGTCTGTCCGTACGTGTGTCTGTGTGTGTGTGTGTGTGTGTGTGTGTGTGTGTGGTGTGTGTGTGTGTGTGTGTGTGTGTGTGTGGATGTGTACAGTGCCACAACCTACCCCGTTGGTCCGATTTAGATGAAATTTGGCATGTATATATATAGTCACCGTATCTCCAGGCGTTTTTTTCATTTTTTTGAATTTTTTATTTTTAAGGGTAGTTCACCCTTAAAAACCCTTAAAAAACGTGAAAAGTGAAATTTTCTCAAAAACAGCTCTAATGATTTTGATTAAAATTTGATAGCTTATAGTGCTCAGAGTAAAAAATAATTTGACACCACCTGCATGTCTGTAAAAATGACGGTTCAAAAGTTATAGGCTTTTAAATGTCAAAAAATCAAATTTTTAAATTTTCAGCGAAAACAATAAAAGTAAAGTATAACTTGACTGGTACTATTGAAATCAGCTTAAAAAACTAAACAAATTAGTATTTTGAATTATTTGTCTACGACTAACGGTTCCAGAGAAAAGTTAAATTTACTGTCCACGATAAACGCAGTACGTTGTCTGAAAGCGCCCAATGTTATTCTTAATAAGAATAATAAGAATTTCTTATGGAGAATATAAAAAAAATCAATTTCCCCTTACTTTCCAACCGATTTCCATGAAACTTGGTATGAAGTGTAAGGTCAAATCACTGAACAAAACCAGCTCAAAAAAGCTTGGTATTACAAGGGGGGGGTTTCCCCCATGCAATTTGAACAATAAATGATTAAATGATATTTAGAATACCTTTGTAGAACATGATAGTTTTATTACAGATTGTCTTTTTTCAATTTACTTAAGGGAGAAAGTATGTGTCAGTCCTTTGGTACCGTTTATTTTCAACAGTGTCGTCTCAGGACCTGAAATTTCATCCTGTCTTTAGAAGAGTTGGAACCTAAAACATAGCAAGAATGTTGTAAATATGTCGTAAGAGGGTGTCTGAAACAAATTTGTTGATTATTCTTGAAATACTCTACCTTTTATGTTATTTTAACCCTAGAAGTTGTAAGCTTTTTACTCTTAACTGTAACATAAAAATAATTACTAATATCTTCTTGAAATATAAAAGTTTAAACAAAAAAAGCTTAAAACATGCCCCCCCCCTTATAACCACTAACCACAAAAGCAAAACAGGTGTCCACTGCAATCCCAATTAAGCCTACAAATGCCGTCAACTTCCACCCAAGCCGGTCACCGTTTATTTAAGTTGGGCCCTCCACTCCGCTATACCGCACATTTTCAAGCCAAATTGGGATTGCTCATGGTCGGGATTCGAACCCTAGCACTTCCGAATGGCTAGAACGTTACGCTCGTCAGCGTAGCGCGTTAGCCACCTCGGCCATCCAGTGCCTAGGAAAAGAAAGCGCTTACTTGGTTATAGACCTGCCCTGGGGCAGGCTCGTGTACTACGAGCGCAGTTTCGGTTGTTGGCCCCCAGAGGGAAACACGGTCGCGTAGGCGATAGTGTCTAACAATTCCGCAAAACTGACGACAGATGCCTCCACCTGCCAATTCTTATTGAATATATAAATGCGTCTTAAATTACGACTTTGCCATTTCTAGGGTTAATCTTCATCCAGTCGCACCCGTGACAAATTGCCGCCTCTTTAAGTATTAGGGCATATTTGGTCAATAAGTGCATCAAAAGCTTCAGCTCGGGTGTATTTCTCCCCTACTATTGCTACAATGACGGGGGAGCATTTTATTCATCTTACTGTTGCCATCTAGATCTCAGTGATGGTTATTAGTTCACAGAGTCCTGATATGCGGCTAGATTTGCGCAGGAAAATATGTTTGCAAAGGTCGCTGCAGTGTTACATGCAACAACTGTAACAAAATAGAATATGAACATGTTGATAAGGAGTAGGCTAAAGACCAAGAATAAACTGTAAATTTCTTCAGATAATGTGTTTTGTTATGATATCCTAATCTCATGTAAGTTAGTGAATTTTATTGCTTAAAAATACAGTAAAACCTCGTTAATCCGGACTAATTGGGGCTCCAAGTCGTCCGGATTAATGAAAGTCCGGATTAAAACAAATAATCCTAAACGAAGAAAGACAGTGATTTTTGTATATAATGAAACACCTTTTGCAGATAAACTTAATAGTATGTATATTCTGAATATAAAAATACATATTGTACAAACAATACATACAGAACTTACATTTGAACAAAAATATACACTTGGTATTTACGTCCATCCAAAAAATGAGACAACGAAAAAAGACAAAATTACTTTGAACATGAGGGTTGAGGTTCGTCCTCAAGTGACTGAACTGGTTTGAAGAAGGAGTTGAACTTTATTTGCCTTTCTTTTGTGTTAATTTCACAATTAAACAACGCAACTAAAACGTGCAGTGCAATTGACCTCTGTGGAGCAACTGACAACTGACGGCCTGACACGAGCAGGAGAAACACAATCATGTGACTGAGCTACTATTGGCTGACAGTACCACTGTAACCATGATAACGGCACGTACGCCTTGCGCTGTGACCGCCCGCACTCACATCGCCGGGCGCAGTCGTCGTACGGTGACGATCGCATGATACTAATCAGCGTTCTGCGCATTAAAACTGCGATCCAATGGCTGTCCGGATTAAGCGAAGTCCGTATTAATGGGTTCCGGATTAACGAGGTTTTACTGTAGTTTTGTAACATTAACTGTATCATTAATATAACAAAACACTCACTCATTCTTAACTACCTGTCTTACTTTTTCACTTCACAGTATGCTGGTCCCGAGATAACGTGGATAGACAATCAGAAGCCAATATTCAGTGTCAGTTTCCAGCTCTGCTCCACAGTTTACACTCAAGATCAACACCTGCAGAACTTGTTTCTTCATGCTGAGCGACTTCACGAACCCAAAACCGGAGCCAGTCCTCCACCTGAAACTGAGACGTGTAAAATTCTAAAGGTGTTGCAAATATTTCTTCACATTTAAAAAAGTTTTCATCCTAGTTTTAGTCAGAGTTCATGCACAAATTAAATCTGCCTCCATAAAATTAACATTGAGGAATATTTTTTGTTTTTAACACAAAAATATTTTGTTTTTAGCAAATTTCCCACAGGGAAGAAGCTACTAACGTAGGTCTCAGGCAAGACTTCAGCCCAAACCATGTTATTTTTTCTTCTTTAGGTGCCCAGAGACCAAAAACAATAGTAATTAATGTATATATATATATACATATATATATATATATATATATATTTGATCTATATAGTTCACTTTTAAGGATTACTGTTATATTAAGTAAAGTTAAAATAATTTTAATTTGTAAAAATTTTTTAATTTTAATATTTTAATTGTAATAATTTTTGAATTAACTTGAAAATGGCCTTTAAAGGTTGAAACATGTTGTTAAAATAAAATAATGTTTGTCAAGGATACTCAGTTAATTATTTTAACTTTACTTAATATATATATATATATATATATATATATATATATATATATATATATATATATAGGGTACTCTGGCATTCTTCATTTCGTAATAATTATATTAGTAAGCTTAATAAGTGAACGATCAATAAATAATATATATATATATGTATATATATATATGTATATATATATATATATATATATATATGTATATATATATATATATATATGTCTGTTAACACGATAACTGGTGCAAAAAATGGTACAGTCAAAACCAAATTTGGTAGAGACATGTATTCTTACATTTGATCGGAGGAGTTCGTAATCCAGACATATCGGTCAATCTGAACGGGTGGTTTGGGGGGTTTTGTACTCACAAATTGAGTTTTTTTTGCGTTTTTCATATGTAAGTTTTTAAATATTATCTTCAACCATTCTTTTATCTTCAGCTTAAAAAACTAAACAATTTAGTTCCTTAAAGTTTTTTTCTATCTCCAACGGTTACCGAGATATTACAAAAATCTAAACACAGTACATTGTAATTTGGGGCTCCTCTTATGGAGGATAAGGAAAAATCAATATTTCAATTATCAATCAATATATTTGGATGAAACTTGATATTTAGCTTCATGTTGTTGAGACCCATCCATTTATGCTTAAAAATCATAGTTTATGTATTTATCATGTTGCTAACCTGCATATTCTTTCCCCATGTTAATTACATAGAGAATAGGCAAACTCTCTTATTTATTACTGATATTGATAAAACCTTTTTAATTGATTTGGAATAATCGCTGAGTACGCATGTCTGCTGTGACGGAGGTTTTTGCTTCGTGCTAGATTTCCCGCTTTAGCCATACAATGTTAACTATGTATTGCACTTAAGGTGTTAACTGGCAAAAAAGTGCATATTTATTTTTACTTTTTTTCGTAATAGCCTAGGCCGTAAGGTATCAGGGAACCCCCTTTCTTCCCATGTTAAAACTAGTAGTTTTTTGTACACATACATAAAATAAATCATTATATATAGTTCTGTGAAACATTTCCCTAGTGTTTATGGGTCCTTTGTGTATTATATTAACCTATTATCATATCTAAAACTGATATTGATTTTGTCCCCATAAATTTAAAATTATGTCTTCAAATTACAGAAAAAATTTATTTATTTTATTTTATTTTTTTTCAGTTTAATCATGTTTTAAAAATAGGTCTATAATAGAGTTTACACATATAAAAATGTATAAAAAAATCATATTGATACTGCTGTTAGTTTCCAAGAAAATGGTACTTATGTTCACAAAAACGTGATTTTCCGCCACGTCTAAAAAACAAAAAGACTTCAGAGAGTGGACAAATAGTGTAAAGTTTTATAGATTATTTTTTATTTACAACAATAATTTTTTCAAGGCATAATTGTTGTATATTCATGTGTGCGGGATAAAATTCTTAATAAAATAGAATAAAAAATATTTTTTTAATTTTTAGATTCCCAGTTACCTTAAGAATCTGCTAAGACTCTTTTAGGAAAAGCATAAACTTTTTACCACATTGTATTAGTAAAAGTTTAATCTTTTTTCCACAGTAAATTTCAGTGGGCACTTATTTTAAATAGGAAATAACCTATTAATTTCATTTTATTATTTTCTTGAGCAGTATATCATTTGTTCTTCAATACAAACGGATTACGATAATGGCTTAGTTCACATATCAGATGCGCCTACTAGGGGTCTGCGGTACAGGAAATTATGAGGTCGGTACGGTACGGTACAAATTGTTGTACCTCGGTTCTCAGTACAAATTCGGTACGGTACGGTACACGATAATAATGCCGCTAGTAACATTGACTGATCTCATCCTCTTATTCATAAGTATTTTCCAGAACTTAATTAGTGAAAACATTGAGAAAGGAATTTAAAAATACCCCCGTCGCAGCAGACCTGCGTACTCAGCGAATTCCCAAATCAATAATATAATAATAATAATATATGACAAGTTTTATAAAAATCTGTCCATAAACATGAGAATTATTTGCTTATTCTCCATAAAATTAACATAGCAAAGAGTGTGCAGGTTTGCTGCTGTGAGGAACACTGAAATTAGACATTTCTACCATAAATAATTTTTATCTTAAGATTTATACCAACTTTCATCAACATCTGTCCATAAATAAAGAAGTTTGCCTATTCCCTATATGATTATTATGGGAAAAGAGTATGCAGGTTTGCTGCCATGATAAACACTTAAACTATGATTTTTAAGCATAAATAGGAAGATCTCAACCACATGAAGCTAAATATCAAGTTTTATCCAAAAATATTCTTTAATATGAGAAATATTAATTTTTCCCTATCCTCCGTAAGATTAACATTGGAGCCCCACAATACAACGTACTGTGTTTAGTTTTTTTAATATCTCCGTAACCGTTGGAGATAGAGAAAAACTTTAAGGAACTTAATTGTGTAGTTTTTTAAGCTGATTCCAATGGTGAAATATAAAATTAGAAATTTTTAAAAACTACATGTGAAAAACGCAAAAAGTACAAAACCCCCCAAACTACCCGTTCCCATTGACCGATATGTCTGGTTAACAAACTCGTCTGAGCACTTGTAGGAATACACGTCTCTACCAAATTTGGTCTTGATTGGACCATTTTTACGAGAGTTATCGTGCTAACAGACACATATATATATACATATATACATATATATATATATATATATATACATAAAAATTTTAACGGCTATTGTTTTTGGACTCTGGGCACCTAAAGAGGAAAAAATAACATGGTCCCGGGCTTAAGTCTCGCCATGAGACCTACGGTAATAGCTTCTTCCATATGGGAAATTCGCTAAAAGATATACAATGTCAAAAGAAATATTTTACTGTACTAATTTTCAAACTGTAATATGATTTTTAAATCCATTCTTTAAAAAACATATCACATTAAACATATTAATAATTATTAAAACATTATAATTTATATTGTAACTAATTAATAAGAGGAAATAATCTTCTCAAGTCTATATGAAACTAAGGATGAACAAACAAAATAAAAAACTAAAATGTATTTTATTGCAAAACAAAAAATACAGAAAATATACTGAGTCAATACCCCCTAGCCAAGAACTTTTTTTTATTGTCCTGGTTTATTATTTTTAATTTAACCAATCACAATAATTGTTCAAATTAAATCAAAAATTTTCATAAAATGTCAAAGGGCTCTTTAGACTAAAATAGTTATTTTAGTATAAAGTGGTTAATATTTTAAAATTACAGTGGAACCCCTCCCTCATACCTGAATATGTTCTCGGTAAATCAAAAAAAAAAAGAAGAAATACATGGAAATTAAAAAAAAATTTAATCACATGAGCTTATTTTTCAAGGTTTAACAAAGTCAGGGGTTTTCGCTTAAAGTCTGTTACCTTTAACCATTGAATTTACATAGTTCGTAATTATAAAATCTATACTTTAACTGTTGAAATGAAGAAAATCTTCACACGACCGTAATTCCAAGCCACGTCGGTTGTTATAGATACACAATTATCAGCAGGTAAACGCTCACTAAACTAGACACAGACAGTAGACAGGCGCGATACGCATCCCTGTTAGTAAGGGTAGGGGGAGAATGGTTTATTTTTAGCACGGGCTCGACCCGCCAAGGTCACTGCCCTTATGAACACACAGCCTGTATAACCCGTCGGTTATCGTGCGAATACAGTGACGAAATAAGTGTGTAGTATTTATTTCCCTGGAAAAACAGGCTTCAGTCCCAATTAGTTCGGATTTGAGGGGTTCCACTAATGAGGAAATACAGAACATATTGTTAAAAAAATAAAAGTTATTTATTTCCTTTATTCAATTATATCCTTGACATTATGATTTTTTATTTTATTTGAGTGAAAATCCCGAAAGAGCGAGAACAATACGGCAAATCACAGTTCTGTATTGGTCATTTAACATCATCAAAAGGCTGTCAGAGGAAAAAGAACGAATCGATTTAAAGAATCATGAATCACAGTTTAAAAGATTTTCATCGTGATTGAAAAATCATAAGTATTCCCATCGCTATTTGAAACACGACTAATACGAGCTTCATACTAGTACGACTATTTTGTTGCGTCAAAAGGAGGAACGGTTCCCTGATTGCGTAAGCTGCTACACGTGGATACGATAATAAGCCGGGAATGCACAATAATTTAGATCCGGCAGGGAGATGGCTGGTTGCCTGTTTTCCTGGTGGCTGGTGGCTATGAGTCGACTTACGTTAGTATTTGCCGTACATCTGGGCAGTGTTGTAATTCTATATTACAGTACTTGTAGAATATAAAGCCTTTAACAATCGGGTTTTATTCAATGTTTTCGGCGGAAGTTGTTTCACATATGTGATGGCAACCTAGACTGGATAGTGACTTAATTTTTACTTATTTGTACCGTACCGAACTTGTACTGAAAAAATTCTAATACCGTACCGAGGTTCGGTACAAGGCTGGAACCGTACCGTACCGATTTTTTCGGTGCACCGCAGACCCCTAGCGCCTACCCTGACATACGCTGAGCTTGGGCAAAATAGATTGCGACCTTTGTCACTCCCTTCAATAAATTCAAACATAATTTAAATTCAATAAAAATTATGTTTCGGGATATTGATTTCTTTCTGAGCTTGGGCAAAATAGATTGCGACCTTTGTCACTCCCTTCAATAAATTCAAACATAATTTAAATTCAATAAAAATTATGTTTCGGGATATTGATTTCTTTCGTTTAGAAAGTTGTTATTGAAAAACAATAAAGTAGTACCCATAAATACAGTAGGTATTATATACAGTTTTAAATACAATTCTAGTTGTAAACATATTTAACGTTCCCACAACAACAACAAAAAAAACTTGTCCCAGGAAAATAAATATTTTCTAAAGTGTGATTTAAATAATAGTTGTTGAACTTACTATTAACATTTTCTTTTTCAGAGCATTCCTGAACTGGAAATCTTCAGTTGGAAGACCTAAGCGGTTTTGAACTTATAAAATTTTTCATTCTGCATAGTTTGTGAAGAACTTTAATAAATTAAACAAAATTATCATTGGCACTTGCACAGGGCAGTTTTTGTGAACCAAAATTCCACTACTATCAACAGTTTGTAATCCGTTTTCCATAAAGTGATAGTGTTACAAACCTATGTTAATTACAATTGTTATTAGTAACAATTTGTACTTTATCCTAAGTGACCGCTAATACAAATGGTTCATTTTTGGTAATCTAAAATTGAAACAAACAAAAGTAACATGGGTCTAGTGTCATGTTAAAAACTATTTCGTTTATTAATCTTAAATTATTATTTTTACTATAATTTTAATCAAATACTATTATCTTGGATAACATTTTTGAAACATTAACATGTTTACTTTGGTTTGGTCAGCTCTCATTCTCATTCGAAGGGGCGGATTTCCCAAGGCACTTCAGCCGTTGCGGCTTTTTGCGCACCCCTAAAAATTCTCTTTCCTGGAGAATCAGGAATCTTCTAGATGAAGAGACCTGTAAAACTGCAGCATCCTGTCAACAAGCTCGTCAGGAGGCAGAAAACTACCCCTTACCAAATTGCCCAGAGTGGAGGACCTTACCTCTACCAGCTCTATACAATCAAAGAGTAGATGATCTGCAGTTTCCTCCTGCAGATAACATTTCCTACACAGAGGGTCGCCGTTGAAGACCCCCATGCGTAGTTGGTGCTTCCTCAGATTACCGTGACCAGTGACGATACCTGTGACAAGTTTGGCATCCTTCCTGCCAAGTTTCAGGAACCTCTTTGCAACTTGACGAGATGGAGAACGAAGATTAAGCTTACTAACTCTATGCAGGGAAAGTTCAGCCCATCTTTTCTTATGACAATCCCTAGCCCAGGAATTGATAGTCTGAAAAACCGCAGCGCGGGAAACACCACAGAAGGGTTGAGGACCACAAAGGGGGGATGATGCAGCCCTATTGGCCAACCCATCTGCCACTTTGTTACCATCCACCCCTGAGTGCCCTGTAACCCAACAAAGGGTGACTTAATTGTGTCTGCCTACACAGGACACAAGCCTAAAACAGGCCCACGCAACCCTACCGTTGAACTCTACCGAGTCCAAAGCTCTAAGAGCCGCCTGACTGTCAGAGAAAATATTGATAGAAAGGCCCTCATGACCCAGCATCAAGATGTCTCTGGCACATTCCATAATGGCAGTGATCTCGGCCTGGAAAACAGTGGGGAAAGTCCCCATGGAAATACCTGACCGTACGTTGTCCTGCACCCTGTAGATGCCTGCTCCTGTGCCCCGACTGCTCTTGGACCCATCAGTGTACCACTCCTGATCACAGGGTGGTAGTGGTAGTTGGTCAGCTCTGAACTGAACATTTGTTTTCAGGCTTCTCATGCTGTTGACCTCAACTCTGCCCTCAGTTTCATGCCCACACTTCTCAACCAGCTGTTTGGCCTGCTAGTCACCTCTCCTAGTCCTGATGTTGGTTTGAATATAATACGCTTATTGGTTCATCTGGTTCATCTAGTCCAGGAGGCTGGAAGGGCTGACATCCTGGCTACTTATATCAAGGTACAGAAGCGCTCTTGGATACCTTCCTTGTAATCCCTTTTGATCAGGATATTACATAAAAATAACACAAAATATCCAAGTGTACATAACAAACGCTATCTCTTCTAAATTTGGATTCATCTGTGTACAGAATATTTTTCAAAAACTGAGAATGTTCAATTTTGGCATTTATAGCCAATGACAAAATTGAACTCTCGGCACATAATCTTGAGGTTCCATCCAAAATAACACTTTTTTACATTTGGTCTGCAATAACTCTGTTATATTAGCAATAAAAAACATTTTTTTGAACAAAACCTGTCGATAATTTAATTCTAAACAAAATGATATAAATAAAGTGAAAATTAAAAAAAATTGCAAAGAAAACAAATTTTTATTTCGAGCATACTACTTGTACAATTGAATTATGTGTATGAAACGAGGTTTGGTTTTACTAATTACCCTTAAAACTTTGAGTTTCTGAGTGCGTTTAAAATGCGCTGAGTCCCACTCAGCGTAAGGCTGCCCCTGTAGTCATGTTACACTTTACCGCGTGTCTACTGTGGACAGTTAAATTATCTATAGGTTTTATTTCAAAAATTGATTTATTTATTGCAGACAGAGGTATTGTAGACCAAATGTAAAAAAATGTGTTATATTGGCTACAGTATTTGTGTTTTATGCCATTTTCCTGAAAAAATCTCTTTACTTTTAGTTCAGGGTTCTATTAAATTCTTTAGTTTTACTGACTTTTTCAGTTAAATTTACATAAAATACACTAAATTTATCACTTTAACACCCAAAAAATCAGTACAGCATCATTTTGACGGGGTACTGGAATCCAGGTGAAATATTTTGCTAGATGTAACTCACTAGAAAGCATTTCTGAACCCATGTTTATAAAAAATTGTTTCACTAGTAGAACCATTTTTTCCTATTTCTTCATCAATCACCATGTATGTTTTGTGACTTTTATTTTGTCTCTTCCCTGAGGTGTCTGCTTTTTGTAGTTTGTGTTTGCTGGAGAAACAGTAACTTCTCGCACTGTCCATGAGGAATTGTGTTGTCATCTACCTGATTTACTCAAACCTGAAAATACAGATTTTCTTCTTGTCAACAAGTTTTTACCTCATTCTGGATTTTTCTTTCAAATAATTGTGAAGAGTATGGCACAACACCTACTGACAACAGGGAGGATCAAAGTAAGTAACAAAATTCATAACCTTGTTTTTGACTTATTAATGAAACTTGTCCAACATAATTTTGTACACTAATTTTACAGAAGTGAAGTAGGAGTAAGAAAATAATCTTGCCTTCTTGTCTAAAGTAAAAAACTCAGTGAAACACTTTTTGTGAAGAAGTATTTCTAATGTAGTTTTTACTTCTTATACTATATTCCTTTACTACTTCCTTAATTTTTGTTGTTGTTTGAATGATGAAAATAAAAGCTATCTATAAAGATTAGTGATGGACGAATTCCATTGCTGGCTAATCCTCAATCTCAGTGGTATCAAGAAATTGTCGACTCTTCATACCCTGGCCTTTGCACTTAATAGCGATTATAAATAGTGACTTAATAGCAACATTTAAACTATTATTGCGAAATGTTGCACCATGAGCAATAAAACATTGTTTCACGACATTTTGGGATCTGAAGTCTGTTCCCGTCCTCATGTGAGCTGGACTCTGGAACATAACAATATTAGTACAATACTGACATTGTTGAAAGACAAAAGACTACCAGATACTTCTAAAGCACCAGAAATGCTGTTTATTCTTTGTTTTATTTATTGTAGCCATTTTTAACAAAAACAATATTTATTCATTTTTATTTATAAGCCTCCTGAATTGGTGTATAATAAATAACAGACCTGGGTCACAGACGATAGTGACATATAGAATTGGATCGACGGGATACTAAGGTTAGTAACCTGTTATTTAAAAACAATATTTATAGAACAATATTAGTGTAGAAATATTTCTGAAAGCTATAAAAAAATCAAAATTGCTCTTTTTTATATAATACTTAAAAAATACTTACTAAACAGAATGATTGATGTAGGCCTAGCTCAAACATAAGTTAACTGCTAAGGTTAATCTTCAGCTTGGTATCAATCGTTCAATGAATCTTTCACAATGTGTTAGAATTACACTAAGGGCTTTCCTTTTTTCAGATGCACCGGAATGAGAGGTTTTCTACAGACTTCCTAAAAAAATTGGAATCAGTAATGAATGTCCTGACTCCTTATTTGACCTCAAAGTATCGAGATATGCCTCAAGAAATGCATCAGCTCAATTCTAACATTGCTCACTTTTTAAAGGTAATTTTAAGTTGCATATTCATTCAGTATCATTTGACTTAAAACAATCCAATTAAAAAAGAAAACTTATTTGGGCTGTGCGTTCATATGTTATGAAATCTTCATTAGTGACTTGCCACAGCAAGTACTGTGGTGCATATTAAATTTTAAAGGTGCTCGAGATGAAACTTGCATTTTAATTTTATTTATTTTTTAATTTAATCAAATTTTTTCAATTTTTTTCAAATTCAAGTCCCCATCACCATAGGCCTAGAGCCTGTGCCGTGAATTAAGATAGTGAGGTACCATAGCGGCATGTTTACATAGGCTTGCCAGAGGTGACTGCTCATGATCTAACATCAGTCATCAGCCGCTAGTTTTGATCCAGCAACATTTAACTTACTAGGCCAGAGCTTTACCCATGAGATACCGTGCCAGTAATTGTTATTACATTTTTTAACTTAATCCGGATAAGCCGGACTTTACTATAATGTATGGGTAGGAGGATGGTAAAATTATTTTTGTACTATTGTTTTTAGCGTTTTTCATGTGCAATTTTAAAAATTTAAATTTTATCTTCTATCATTAGAATCAGATCAAAAAGCTACACAATGTAATATTTTGAGTTTTGCTCTATCTCCAACGGTTACTGAGATAAATCTCAACACATTATGTTTATTATGGGGCTTCTATCTTAATCTTATGGAGGATAAGGAAAAATTAATATTTCCCTTACCAACCAAAATTGTTGCATTAATCTTTGTATTTAGCTTCATGTGGTTGGGATCCATCCATTTATTGTTAAAAATCATAGATAATCATGGCAACCAACCTGCATACACTTTTCCCATGTTAATCATATAGAGAATAGGCAACCTCCTTTATTTATGGGCAGACGTTGATGAAACTTAATATAATTGGTCAAAATAAAAATTGTTTATGCTAGAAATTCCTACTTTCAGTGTTCCTCACAACTGCTAACCTGCATACTCTTTTCCCATGTTAATCATATAGGGAATAGGTAGGAGTTCTTATACCAGACGTATGGGTCAATTGGAATGGGTAGTTTGGGGGGTTTTGTATTCAAAAATTGGGTTTCTATGTGTAATTTGACGTATAGTTTTTAAAACATTTTAAATTTTATCTTTCACCATTAAGATCATCTTTAAAAACTACACAATTTAGTTCCTTAACCCTTACTGGGCGGCTGATGAGATTTCTCGCAGCACAGTAGGGTCTCACTGCTCGGGAACAGAGTTTTTTTCACTTTCAGCCATTTCGTCACATTTACTGCGCTGTAGTTCGCGAAACAACCAATATAGTGCATGGTAATGTTGCTTTAACCTCTATGAACTAATAAAACCAATATGGCAGCTTTGTTGGAATTTCTAGTGACTGAAATTAGATGTTATGCAACTTTGGCCTGTATTCTAGTGCTCGCGCCACTACAACTAGCCATATTCACTGTTCCAATCGTTGTTTGTTGACATCCATTGACGAGTGTTTATGTGTGTTGTGTTGTTTGAGGAGTATATAGATAATGTAGTGTGAATGTTTGTGACTATAAAGTAAAATATAAATTGAACCATGACTCATCTGGACAAACACACAATCCAGATTTTGACAATTTTGTGAATGGACTTATGAATGCTTCATTTTATAGTGCAATGAAATTGCAAGAACAAGAAGAGCTAGAAAATAATTTGTTGCACAATTTTGGTGGTAGTGAATATGAAGATGAAATGAAACATCACATTGACATTGGAACTGGTGTTGATGGTGGCGGTGATGTAAGTACAGTTTCAAATAGGTCTACCGCATTAGGCATTGAGGATGTGACTGCAGATGAGGGATGGTATGATGTAACTGATAATGATCCTGGGCCAAGCCATACAATCCCGATTTATAATATAAAAAAAGGACTATGTTTACCTACCAGTTTTGATGCTCAAACTTCGCCTTTGGAGTATTTTAGTTAATTTTTCAGTGAGGATCTGTAGCTTCAAATTTGCAATGAAACGAATTCATTCGCTGAGAAATAAAAAATGATGCAAACTCACCTCATGCTAGAATAAAAAAATGGAATGAGCTTACCTTACCAAGCCTAAAGGCCTTTTTGCATGAACTTGCATGAATTGCCTAAAGGCAATTGAAAAAATGAACTTAAGCGGAAGTGTAATTTACAAATCCAAACAGATATGTGCATATGCGGATGACATTGCCCTGGTTGCAAGGAACATGAATGCCCTAAAAGAAATGTTCTTAGATCTAGAGAAGGAATGCAAGAAGATTGGGCTGACTGTTAATATCGAAAAGACAAAATATCTAAAGATTTCTCAAGCAGAAAGTAGAATAGCTCCTGATGGTATTAAAATAGGAGAGCATGCCTTTGAGGAAGTGACAGAATTTAAATACCTAGGAACGACTCTCAACTCAAAGAACCTGATCTCAAATGAAATACGAAACAGGATAATGGCTGGTAACAGAGCTTTTTATGCCAACTGGAAAGTTTTGAAATCAAAACTTATAACAAAGAATACAAAAATTAGACTTTACAAAACGTTGGTAAGACCAGTTGTCGGTATCAGTATGGGTCAGTATGGGTCGGAATCATGGGTTTTAACCTCTGAAGATATAAAAGCTCTGCGAATCTATGAAAGGAAAATGTATCGAAGGATGTGCGGCCCAGTAAAAGATGGAGAGGTTTGGAGAGTCCGACATAATCACGAAATAAATCAAATAATTGGGTCGGAAGATATTGTTAGATTTATTAAATCATCCAGAATACGTTGGATTGGCCATGTAGAGAGGATGAATGAAGATAGGCTACAGAAAAGAATATTGAACAGTAACATAATAGGAGTGAGAAAGAGGGGAAGACCTAGAAGAAGATGGGAGCAAGACGTAGAAGAAGATCTAAGAAAATTAAATGTAAGAAGATGGAAGGAAAGAGCAAGAGATAGAAATGTTTGGAGGCGCATTGTGAATGAGGCCAAGGTCCACGTCGGGCTGTAGCGCCAAGGAGTAAGTAAGTAAGTAAAGGCCTTTTTAGATACAATCATAAACATGGGCCTTATACCTTTACCAGACGTTGAAACTTATTTTTCAACTCACTGGGCTAAAAGCATTCATTTTTATCGTCGTATTTTCACGGAGGATCAGTTCATAAATATTTTTCATAACTTGCATTTCAATCACAATACTGAGGGACAGCCTAGGCCCAAAGGGTTTCTTATTGGGCCTATTATTAAACATATGCAAGAAAAGTGCAAACTATTTCACACTCCAGGCGACCAAGTGGCAGTTGACGAAAGTGCGATTGCATTCAAGTGTAAGGTTTCCTTCAAGGTGTATAGTAAAAATAAACCAACAAATTTGGTCTAAAAGTTTTTGTTTTATCTGCTTGTGAAAATGTATACAATATACATATATAATTTTTTCCATACTTTGGAAAACAACAGATCATTCCAAACTTCAACCTACTAAAAACAACTCAAATAGTAAAATCTCTAGTGGAATCAGTTTTATATAAGGACTCCGAGAACTCTATACTTGGACTTCACGTCTATACTGATAGATGCTATACGAGTCCGGAGTTGGCCAGAGAGTTACTGAAAATGGACTGTTATGACTAATAGACAGGGTTTACCCCGAGGCTTGAAACAAAAGCAAAAATTGATGAAGAAAGGAGATCTATTTGCTAAAAGAAATAAAAATTTGTTTGTTGTTTGTAAGTATGTTGTTTCATGGAAGGATAAGCGAGTTGTCTCAATTCTGAGTACAAATAACAAGGGAAGCATGTCAGACACCACAAATGTACCCAGCAAATGGCCTGACCTACATTACATTTCCAAGCCAAACGTAGTGCTTGACTATATGAAGCATATGGGTGCTGTAGATAGAAGCGATCATTCGATTTCTTTCTACTAGTTCCTACTTAGGAAATCGAAAAAATGGTACAGAAAATTCTTCTTCTGGCTCTTGGAAGTCGCCCTAACAAATGCATATGTACTGTATAAGACAGTACAAGAAAATGAGAACCAGAAATCACTCTCTCATTCAGCCTTCAGGTATTCTATCATCTCAGACCTGGCAATGGAGAAGCTTTCGGAACCACCAGCAAAGAAGCGGGGCTCGGCAACGACAAGGTCCACCTAAGCAGCGCCTGGATAAGAACCAGCACTTCATTGGAAAAAAGAGAAGGGAGCAAGATGTGTTGTGTGTTCCAAGAAGGGAGTGAGGAGGGATACAATTTACTTTTGTAAAACCTGTGAATCTAACTCCACCCTTCATCCTGCTGACTGTTCGAGGCATATCACACGATGCAAAACTATGCTTAGTGGTAATGTAAAATTTTTTTCTATATTTACATATTTCTTCTCTTTGTTTTCATGTTTAGCATCAGTAATGTTTCATTTATTTGACCATGTATGTAAAACTACAAGTTTTATTATATCAAGCGCTCAAAATTTTTTGCAAAAATAATTTTTTAGATACCTGAAAAATAGTGTTATAATGTTCTATAAATAAAAATGAAGCATATTTCTGTTTTCTACTTTATTCAAGCTAATTTAGCTAATATAAAAGCTATCTAAATCCAAAAAGAACATTGGGAAAATATAATTTTGATTTTTTAAACCTATACCTGTATGAGCGGGGAGTGTGATTTTCAGTAGCGCTTTAAGGGTTTCAGTTATTCTCTATCTCCAACGGTTACTGAGATATTAACAAATCTAAACACAGTACATTGTATTTTGGGGCTCCAATGTTAATTTTATGGAGGAAAAGGAAAAATTAATATTTCACTTATCAATCTATATTTTTTGGATGAAACTTGATATTTAGCTTTGTGTGGTTGAGATCCATCCATTTATGCTTAAAAATCATAGTTTATGTGTTAATCATGGCAGCTAACCTGACTGCTCTTTTCCCATGTTAATCATTTCTCAATTTCATACGACAACTTTTAACAACGGTTTTATGTAAAAAATAAAATGTTTAAAGGGAGCACAAGTTTATTTAATTTAATTATTACTATATTAGCTGCCCTTGTTTGTGAAATACATAATCATATATATATATATATATATATATATATATATATATATATGGCTATATATATTCACAAGTAAGGGCAGCTAATATAGTAATTATTAAATTAAATAAACTTAAAAGAACTTGTGCTCCCTTTAAACATTTTATTTCTTACATTATACACAACACGTGTTTCGAAACATAGTTCATTTTCACAGCGTATTTTAACTTAAATTTATGTAAATAAATAAACAAATATCAATCATGTTATTTTTTAAAACATATGTAAATTATAAAATTAAATTTGAACTTGTGATTTTGATTAAGTTGTAGATTGATTATTCCTAATGTTTAGTATTATATTAAAAATAGTGGTTTTTTTAAGTTTGCTATATTTAGCATGTTTTCTTGATACATTTTTTTATTCATGTATATATATATATAACTCTTCTTTTGTGTCCATTTTTTCCCTTTCTTTTCAAAGTCTAAAATTTGTAAATCTTCATTAATTCCTTTATATTTGTGGTCAGTTTCCAAAATGTGTTCTGCAAAAGATGATTTTTGACTTGTTAAATTGTTAGATTTCACTGCTTGTATGTGTTCATTGTATCTTTATTTATATGTTCTTCCAGTTTGGCCAATATAGTATCTGTTACATTCATTGCAATTTTGCAATGGCTTTTATTTATTTATTTACTTTATTTATATATTTAAGATCGTTGTTTATTTTTTTACATAAATTTAAGTTAAAATACACTGTGGAAATGAACTAAGTTTCGAAACCTGTGTCGTGTATAATGTAAGAAATAAAATGTTTAAAGGGAGCACAAGTTCTTTTAATTTAATAATATATACATTTAATACATACACCACTTGATAATGGACTGAGTTCTGAAACATGTTGTGAATTTTTTAAATAAAATAATTTCTCACACAAAAAAAGGGTACTAAGTTGTGCATAATTATTTAATATATATATATATATATATACATTTGAGTTGGTAAATGAGAGCTACTATTAATATTAAATAATTATTTATAACATAGTACCCTTTTTTTTGTGTGATACATTATTTTATTTAAAAAATTCACAACATGTTTCAGAACTCAATAATGAACTTGATAATGGACTGAGTTCTGAAACATGTTGTGAATTTTTTAAATAAAATAATGTATCACACAAAAAAAAGGGTACTACGTTATGAATAATTATTTAATGTTAATAGTAGCTCTCATTTACCAACTCAAATGTATATATATATATATATACATATATATACACGTCTCTACCAAATTTGGCCTTGATTGGACCATTTTTACGAGAGTTATCGTGTTCACAGACACATATACATAAATTTTAACGACTAATGTTTTTGAACTCTGGGCACCTAAAGAAGAAAAAATAACATGGTCCCGGGTTTAAGTCTCGCCATAAGACCTACGGTAATAGCTTCTTCCCTATGGGAAATTCGCTAATAGTTCATTTTTAAAATGTGTACTTTCAGCGTTCCACACAGCAGCAATCCTGAATAACCTTTCCCATGTTAATCTTATGGAGAATAGGCAAACTCTCTTATTTACACGGATATTGAGCAAACCTGTTATATATTATCATTGATTTGGAAATTTGCTGAGTACCCAGGTCTGCTGCGACAGGGGTATTTCACACTGTTCCAGTATCTTCTCGTGGGCCTTCCTGGTTGTCTTCCCCCATTCAGCTTCCGTTCTACTTCCCTCAATAATGATCCTCAGTCCCTCCTCAAGACATGCCCTACCCATCTCAAACGTCTAGTTCTAGCAAGGGCTGTGATATCATAATTTCTGTATAGATTCCTTAATTCTTCATTAGGTCTGATTCTCCATTCTCCATTGTCACATACTGTTCCAAAAATCTTTCCTAAAATTTTATTTTCAAAAACAATGAGCCTTATCTATTTAAAAAAATCTAAAATCTATGTTTCTGCTCTATATATAAAAACTGGCGAGATAAGTTTTGGCCAATACTCTTGTATTATACGTAAGGATTCTATTTGTTTTTTGTTTCTTGACTGTTGTTGAATTTATTAGAAGAAACCATAAAGAAGTGGGATATGCAAAATACCCCCGTCGCAGCAGACCTGCGTACTCAGTGAATTTCCAAATCAATAATATAATAATAATAATAATATATGACAAGTTTGGTCAAAATCTGTCGATAAACATGAGAATTATTTGCCTATTCTCCATAAGATTAAAATGGGAAAGAGTGAGTAGGTTTGCTTCTGTGAGGAATACTGAAAGTAGGTGTTTCTACCATAAATAATTTTTATTTTTAACATTTATACCAACTTTGATCAACATATGTCCATAAATAAAGGAGTTTGCCTAATCTTCATGTGATTAACATGGGAAAAGAGTATGCAGGTTTGCTGCCATGATAAACACATAAACAATGATTTTTTAGCAGAAATGTATGGATACCAACCACATGAAGCTAAATATCAAGTTTCATTCAAAAATATTAGATAATAAGTGAAAAATTAATTTTTCCTAATTCTCCTTAAGATTAACATTGGAGCCTTAAAATACAACGTACTGTGTTTAGATTTTTTTATATCTCGGTAACCGTTTGAGATAGAGAAAATATTTAAGCAACTTAACTGTGTAGTTTTTTAAGCTGATTCCAATGGTGGAATATAAAATTAGACATTTTTAAAAATTACATGTGAAAAACGCAAAAAACCCCATTTTGGGGTACTAAACCCCCCCAAACTACCTGATCCCATTGACCGATATGTCTGGTTTACGAACTCGTCCGAGCATTTGTAGGAATACATGTCTCTACCAAATTTGGTCTCGATCGGACCATTTTTACGAGAGTTATCGTGTTCACAGACACATATATACATATATATATATTTATATATATAAATTTTTACGACTATTGTTTTTGGTCTTGTAAAAGTCTTGTGATTTATACTCTAAGTGCTTGACAGAACAAGGTCAAGCACCTGACAGAGCAAGGTCTAGGTCAAGTGATTCAGATCACTTAAGACCGTTTCAATTAGATCATGACTCAATTGTGAGGAAAGAAGTAAGAGAGAATGTTTCGGATTTTAAAAATGTTTCCGAATTAAGAAGATCTGGAAGAATTGGAAACCAAAGACAGTGTTAACAAATTCTTAGGAATGGCATGTGTAGTATATTACAAATTGTATTCTACCAACTGTTCTAAACCCTTAAAACACCAACGGCCTGGCCTGCATTGCAGGCCCTCGGAGTCTCCCCACCAACACCTAAAATATAAGAAGTAGTTTAGAAGAAGGCCCGTGGTTGCACACACTATGATTTATTTTGTCAACTACACTATACAAGTTTAAATGCCCTATTTAAAGATTCAATTTACTATAGGTAGTTTAAAGTTATACAAATTTAGTTTTCTTCCTTGGATTGGGTGGTTTGTCTATTTCAGCAACACTGTATTGATAATAAAGTGATTCATGGTTATATATTTTTAAAATAATAATCCAATACAATATGAGCAAGGTTTGTATATATATATGTATATATATTTGCACACGGATCTCGAAAACGTCACTAAGGATTTTCTTTAAATTTTGGAAATAACTAATTTCTGAGTAGAAAATAAGTTCTAGATAGGTCTAATGTCCAGGAAAATTCTCTTTTTCTTGTAATATTAAGTTTAAAATCTAAAAATTTAACATTACTCTTATGGAGAATCAAATGTAAACAATACAAATCAAAACAGCTGTTTATAACCGTTTGACAGTTGTTGATTGAAGATGGTGGCAAACAATATGTGAATAGAGATTTGCATTAATATTTATTTTATGTATGTAATAAATGAAAAATTATCAAATTACTAAACAATTTGTAAAAACTAAAGGGTAAAATAACTGTGCGAAATAAAATCAGAGAAAATTATTTCCAAAATCTTTTGTGTTTTGAAAGAAAACGTATTCATTCTATTGCTTGAAGCTACTGTAACAAACCAATTAACTGGTGTAAATTAAATTTATCTTTTTCTTTTCAATCCTCATTCCTTTTCTAGCAAAATCAGTTGATCACAGGATAATAATAACAAACTGTATTGACATTTAAATTCAGTATAAGATAAGCTAAAACAATTGAGGTTGGCCAAAAACTCTTAAACAACGACGTGAACTTGTCGGACGCTGTTAGTAGCGCTCAGATCTCACGTACGTAAGGTCGCGTGATCGATCCCCACCCGAGGGCTATGTTTTTGTTCAGTATTTATGCCAAATTAATTAAGAGGTATGAAAACGGTTTTATTTAAACCACATAAATGTTTTCATTGAGCAGTAAATTTGTTTTAATTTTGCTATTTAACTTGTAAAAACATGTCTTATTCAATCTGAGCAAAGCTCGGTCACCAGATACTATAGAAAATGTGAAACTTGGAGAAAAAATAGAAAAACGTATGAAAATAAAAAATCAAGCAAAAACATTAGAAATTTCAATATTATTGTTTTTAATGATTTTTATATTATTTCTTTTAAAAAACAGCTCTTTAAAAAAATGTCTTTAACAATGAAGTAAAAAAAGTAGTCCCAGTTGCATATCACAGATGAATGTGTTTCGATTGTGTCACAGGTCTTTAAACGGTTTAAATGACCTTATAACTTCGTAAAACAATTTTATATATCATGAATATATAATCATGAGTTTATGAGATATGAGTCTAGTAAATCAACAATTATAATAATAAAATGAATTTTGTAATTTGGTGTAATTCACCAAAGAAAAAGTCTGTTAAAAACTATTTTTTTTTAAACTCGAAATTAAAACATAGGTTATTTAATATTGATAAATCTTGTCAATTATTTATTTATGAATCATAAAAATATGAATTGTGAATGTGTAAATAAAGAAACAAATTTATTGAAAATAAAATTAAATTAATCACACCTGGCCTGCTATGCAGCCAGGTCATTGGAGGATTCAGGCAAAATAAGTATGGATTGTAATAAGTATGGACATAACTGAATCAGATTTAAATGGAGTTATCAGGAATACGGAGCTGGCCTGCATTACAGGCCAGCGGAGTGTTTGGGCTAGTCTCTTATAATGTGGTCTAGTGCACTTCATAAGCAGGTTCAGTTGCTTGCCCCCAAAGGGCAACATGGTCACAAAGGTGATAAGTTCACTAAAATTGATGACCGATGCCTCCACCTGGCACATCTTATTAAATTTGTAAATGTATTGTGAATTACGACTCTACCACTTCTAGGGTTAATTAATGATGCTTCCTAACAACAGGTCGACATTAGGTAGTAACAAGACCGGGGTTTGGACCATTCCCCATCAAAACGTTAAAAAATGCCACTGCAATAGAAATACCAATACAAAATATATATTAATATTTTTCAGAAGTGCCTGACATTCTTGGACCGAGGTTTTGTGTTCCGATTGATCAACTCACATCTCACCTGTTTTGCCTCTGCTGAAGCCAGTGGCTTATGGGACCTTAAGCTCTCCTTCATGCAGATTATAACCTCTCATGAACACTACATTTCTTTAAACCTTCCTCTTCTCATTCGTACTGGTAAGTTTGACAAGATTATATTGAGAAAAACTGTTATTAACAATCTTCATAGTCTGATTTTTACATTTGATAAAGAAAAAATACTGTGTTATAAAAAATTATTTTGAGGAGTCAGTGAAATTATTATTTTTGATGACTTTTTCTAAACAAAAAGGAGTAAAATGTTGGAGTACTATGAAAGAAGTTTTCAGTGTTAGCTCACATCAGTCATCACTTAAGGACTTCATCAAGAACACATAACAGAAAAGGACACTAAACAGTGCAGTGAGTACCGAACGGTGCCCGGTTAAACATGGTAGACGCCAATTGGCACCTCGCGGAACATTACATTAGGTTCTAAAATATCAGCTGATAGTTTGTTTCTTGTGTTTCTGATAGATTGTGTTGTTGTTGATGAGTTTGATTATGTTTTGGTAGTGATTTGTTCATATGTGTTTTTTGTTTGTATGTGTTTTCAATAGTAAAAATTATAGATGACAATACATGGCCTTCAAACTGTAAAAAACAAAAAGGTATTACATAAATGGTATTGTTATTTTATTTATTATTATCTCCTTTCACTCCTGCACGGAGCATAGGGCCTCCACGAAACAACGCCATTGGACTCGGTTGGCAACCAAGTATCTTACTTCTATCCAGCTTTTCCCTCCATCTTTTATTTCTTTTTCTTTTGTTCTTCTCCAGGTCATTCTAAGCCTTCCTCTTGGTCTGTGTCCCTGGGGATTCCTGCTCAAGGCCTCCCTCTCTAACAGCATCAGGATCTTTACAGAGAGTGTGTCCAATCCATTGCCACTTGCATTTTAGCGAATTTCCCATAGGGAAGAAGCTATTACCGTAGGTCTCATGGTGAGACTTAAGCCCGGGACCATGTTATTTTTTCTTCTTTAGGTGCCCAGAGTCCAAAAACAATAGTCGTTAAAATTTATATATATATATATACAGGGTGTTCATTAAAGTCGGGGACAAACTTCAAGGGGTGATAGTACTCATCAAAATAAACAAAAAATTTCCTATAAACATATGTCGAAAAATGCTTCGTTTAGCCACTAGTCGCCATTTTGTATTTTTTACAAAAAACGTTATATATCACAAACTATTTAAGATACAGAAACCAAACTTCGCACACATATTTATTGGTCAAAGAGAAAAAGATTTTCAAAGTATCATTTAATTTGCTTTTATATTTTCAAAATGGCGGTAGTTAAAAATCTTTAAATTAAAATAACAAAAAACCCCTTAACTTTATAAAATTTTTACAAGATACAAAAAGTATTGCAATTTTGATTTAAAATCGAACGGTACTTTGGAGAATGAAATCCGTCCACGGATAACGTTACATTACAGGGATTTTCAACCACCGCCATTTTGAAAATATAAAAGCAAATTAGATGATACTTTGAAAATATTTTTGTCTTTGAACAATAAATATGTGTGCAAAGTTTGGTTTCTGCATCTTAAATAGTTCGTGATATATAACGTTTTTTGTAAAAAATACAAAATGGCGGCTAGTGGCTAAACGAAGCATTTTTCCACATATGTTTATAGGAAATTTTTTGTTTATTTTGATGAGTTAAGCACAGGCGTAAGACAGGGCGATGGTTTGTCACCACTGCTGTTTAATTTAGCTTTAGAAGAAGCATTACAAGAAGTAAGAAATTCAGAAGCTGGCATCACGATAGGAACCAAAATAAACGTCCTTGCATTTGCAGATGATGTGGCAATTATAGCGGAAAATAAAGAAGAGCTGAAAGTGCTGGTCACTAAACTCCTAAATCATACAAAATAAGTAGGACTAAGAATAAATGAAGGAAAAACCAAAGTAATGGAGTGTGGGAGAACAAACCAGATAAATAATGAAACTCATTTAGAAATAGAAGGACACAAATTTGAGGTAGTAGAAAACTTCACTTACTTGGGAGTAATGCTAACAAATAATAATGAAGAAGACATAGAAATACACCAAAGAATAAATGCAGCACACAAAAGTCTATCAGCATGCCACAAACTGTTAAGTTCTCGCCTGCTGTCATACAAAACAAAACTCCGCATATATAAAACCATTATCAGACCAGTATTATTGTATGGCTCAGAAAATTGGGTATTAAGTAAAAAAACAGAAAAACGTTTAATAGTATTTGAAAACAAAATTCTCAGAAAAATATATGGTCCAACCTTTGAAAATGGAGAGTGGAGAATAAAGCATAATGTGGAGTTGAGACAACTATACTTAAACCCAGACATAGTGGCCGAAGTGAGAAGTAGGAGAATGAGAAGGGCCGGCCATTTATTAAGGAAAGAGGACAACAGCTTAGTCAAGAACATCCTTGTGAATAGTCCAGAGGGCAGAAGACCACCAGGTAGACCAAAGCTCAGATGGCGAGACCAGGTCAGAAGAGACCTAAGAAGACTTGGCAGGGGGGAGGAGGAAGCAAGGAGCAGAGAAATCTGGAGGCAGTGTGTTGGCGAGGCGAAGTACCACCTTGGGTACCAAGAGCCACGGCAGTAAGTATGTAAGTAAGTACTATCACCCTACGAAGTTTGTCCCCAACTTTAATGAACACCCTGTATATATATATATATATATATATATATATATATATATATATATATGTGTGTCTGTGAACACGATAACTCTCGTAAAAATGGTCCAATCAAGGCCAAATTTGGTAGAGACGTGTATTCCTACAAATGCTCGGACGAGTTCGTAAACCAGACATATCGGTCAATGGGAACGGGTAGTTTGGGGGGGTTTTGTACCTCAAAATGGGGTTTTTTGCATTTTCACATGTAATTTTTAAAAATTTCTAATTTTATATTTCACCATTAGAATCAGCTTAAAAAACTACACGATTAAGTTGCTTAAAGTTTTTCTCTATCTCCAACGGTTACCGAGATATTAAAAAATCTAAACACAGTACGTTGTTTTGTGGGGCTCCAATGTTAATCTTATGGAGGATAGGGAAAAATTAATATTTCCTATATTAATGAATATTTTTGGATAAAACTTGATATTTAGCTTCATGTGGTTGAGATCTAGCCATTTATGCTTAAAAATCATAGTTTATGTGTTTATCATGGCAGCAAACCTGCATACTCTTTTCCCATGTTAATCATATGGAGAATAGGCAATCTCCTTTATTTATGGACAGATGTTGATGAAAGTTGGTATAAATGTTAAGATAAAAATTATTTATGGTAGAAATGCCTAATTTCAGTGTTCCTCACAGCAGCAAACCTGCACACTCTTTGCCATGTTAATGTTATGGAGAATAGGCAAATAATTCTCATATTTATGGACAGATCTTTTTTAAACTATTTGTCATATATTATTTTTATATTATTGATTTGGAAACTCGCTGAGTACGCAGGTCTGCTGCGACGGGGGTATTTAATCTTTATATCTACTAGTTCTTCATCTATAGCTTTCCACAGGTCTCTGTTTGAAATAACCTCGGACCAGTAGACCTTCAGTATTTTCCTCAAACAACTGTTCATGAAAACTTGGAGCTTTTGTGTCAATGATAAGGATACCTTCCAAGTCTCACAATCATATATTAACACAGACATGATGTTGCTTTGGGTTGGGTCGATTCCAAACATCTTTTCCATTGATTCTCAGGGTTGGAATTGCAATCAAAAATTATCGCCAAAAGTCAATTCCGATTCTTCGATTCCAAGCGTTCGTTGTTCCGCCGGCGACAAACGGCGAAAGAAAGAATTATGTTCGCTTTCCTCGTCAAGATGTTGTAATAAGATACAGTTATCATTATTTTGATGAAACTCGGATCAGGAAACAAATCGTCGCCCTCCCAACTTAAAATTATTGTTCACTTTCAATTTTTTGTCGTAGTCGCATAAATAAAAACCAATCTGTCATTTCAAAGCAATTGGATATATGGCTCCGAAACAAAAGTAATAAGTATGCAGTAAAATTCAATAAATATCCTAAATTACTTATAGGCTATAGAAAAAATGAGCATTAACACTTAAACTTTTCGTTTCAGATTACATTGTCAATACAAAATATCTTTGCTTGAATACAAAAGTGCAAACGACGAATGACTTAACACGATAATGTAATGACGATACGAGACAAAGGATACCAAGTAGCCTACACAACGTAGCGCCATTCTCGTCTATCCGTTGATTAATTTGCTAACATGATGCTAATTAGATGGGAATCTTTCCCATCTAAAAAAGGCTAAAATAAATGACTTCCTGAGGAGCTAGAAACTTGAAATCTTTTGTGAACATTCCTAAGAGGTTTCTCTAAATAATCGTGCCGTTGGATTTTGTAATTTTTAATTTTTACTATCCCCAAAAAATAAAATCCTTCCTAAACCATTTGTCCCACACTCCTATTCCTCCAAAAACTAGTGATTACGACAAGCGATTATGCTGACAACTAGAACGGGCCTGGGGGCGGAGCCCACAGCGAGTTTATATAATATACAGTGGTATACATTGAATTGCGGCATTATACTAAACTAAAGTTAACAGTGTTATTGAATTGACAATGTTCTTCATGTTTTCTATAACTAATTACTATAGTTATCAGTGTTCATCAAATTTGTATAGTGGTTTCTTGTCAAATACATTTTTTTCTTAAATAATTTCACATTATCTACATTCCTTAATTCCACAGGTAACCTTAATAAAAACCATTAATTTAACTAACTTATTTAAAAAAATACTTTTGATAAATTTTTAAATTGTGTGTATTTATTTTATTTATTTAATATAACAAACCTTAACACGTTAAAATGCATTCAATAGAGAGTGATATATATATATGCTAAAAACTACTTATGCTTTCACTCACCATTTGATGTCTTTTGATGGAAAACAGTTCAGAAATGCCATCCGTACAAAATAAATGAAATATCAGCCATTTTTTTGCAGCAACTATTGTTGCCTCCTGCACCTAGAGAGAGACGTTCTTTTACCGATCTGTTCACTTTTTTGTTCTAATATTTTTAAAATACCACCATTGCAGCAGACCTGAGTACTCAGCGAATTTACAAATCAATAACAATATATAGCAGGTTTTATCAATATCTGTAATAAATAAGAGAGTTTGCCTATCCTCCACTGGTTTGTATTTTTCATCAGTATAAACCACAATGTGAGCAGTGAAAATCTCCACATCCTGCATAAATGTAAGGAAGGCCCCTTGATGAACGCTTTAGAGTCGTTTGAAATATATAGAGCGATAAAAAAGTCTCCTGATAATGTCCTCAATGAAACATTAAATTTTAGCTCCAACATATTATTTGACAGGATCGAAGATATTGTTTGTGAAACGCCAAATAAAAACGATCCACAGTTAACCCCACCCCAAGGTCAAAACCGTCAAACAAGTATCGGCTAGTCGAGCCGTTGGTCATCTGTGTCATCAAGTGTTTTTAAAATTTTTTGTATGTCGCCAGACAATAATTTTAAATTTAAAAATCATATGTTAAATATTATTTATTTACAAAAAAAGACATCCTGAAATAACCTAAAGACACACTTCAAGTACACTTGAAAATAGGAACATTGTTCACAAAACTAGTAGTGTTAAAAAGAACATTGAATTGAAGACAGCAGGTACATAACACCTTATAATCTAGTGATATATTTTGATTTTGAACTCGTCCGAATAAATGTAGGAATACATATTTCATCCAAATTCGGTCTTGAGTGGACCATTTTTAGGAGAGTTATCGTGTTCACAGATACATATATAATTTTAAGGTACATATAATTTTCACAATATATATATATATTTATCTTTAAATAAGTCAACCGAGTACCCTTAGTAAACATTTTAATTATTTCTTCGACATATATATATATATAATTTTTAATGGCTATTGTTTTTGGCATCAAGGCACCTCAAAACAAAAAATAACATGGTCCCAGGCTTGCTATGAGACCTACGGTAATAGCTTTTCCCCATGGGAAATTCGCTAAAACTCACTGTTAAAAGGCAAAAACACATTTATTTGATTTTGAATTATAAAAATACTACACTAAAATAAAAATATACTATTTACCACACCGCCAGCTCACCCTGAAATGACTGCCAGTCACCAAAACACTTACTTGTGACACACGATCCCGGCTGGTCCACACACTTGGCACAATGCCAAACGACCTTTTATGGATATTTCTCTTGCTACATTTGTGGTACCTTTTATTGTTTACCCTTTTACCATAACTTGCCTTTTCAGTGATTCAACAAAACAATATTTACTATTTAGAAATGTTTACTCAAACATATGTTTCCATTGAAGTGTCTGAATCAAAAAATGAATCCGCCAAAAATGAAAGTAATATACCTCACCACAAGCAATAAAAAAGACGGGCACTGGAGAAGTGCTAACAGCTTTTTGACGTATTTAAGCAACAATGGAATGACAGCAACAATCTTTGCCACGTGCACCTGGGGAGAGGCTGCCGCGTCAGCGATCGTTGCTGCCCGCAGCAAATTTTTTAATTTGTATTATCAATTCATAACTCAGTAGAAATTTGCTGAATATTCGAGTGTGATGCCATGGTTATATTTTATAAATTCTCTTATTTTTTATTTTAGTTTTGGTTGTTTAACTAATGTTTGCCGTGTGACGGCTGCACAGCTCGTTATCTTGTTGCAGAGGAGTTTACACTGACTGAGGAGTTCTGCAAACAGCATTACTTGGTAGGGCTGTTGCTACAGGAGGTGCGAGCTGCGTTGTCCAATGTGGTGTCTGTGCGTCGTGCCGCCATCACCATATTGCGTGACCTCATAGCCAAGCATGAATTGGACGACCGTTACCAGAATAAAGTAAAAGCTTATTATATTTTAGTTGATAATGGTGTTAATGTGGTTTCAGGTTTCACAAGAACACAAAAAACATAAATATTTGCGCAATGGGATAGACAAACTCATGAAAATAACTATGATAAGAAAATGGTATAGGATTTATTAAAATGTCTCTTTGTAATTGTGTTCCAGTATTTTTCATAGCTATCCCTCTAGGGTTAATCTCCTGCCCCCAAAAATTAAAAAAAATTCTTTCCCCCATATGACCACTTGATCTATTTAAGCAGAAAATAACATATACAATGTATGTTCAAAAAGTATCCGACCTTACTTTTAATGTAGTAATCCAACAACCTCATTGAGCTGCAACATGGTGCATAGATGGAGGTAACTGTGAACTACATCACGTAATCTTGATATGGCGTCAATGGCGTCAGTTCTTTTTTGACCGCCAATTAAAAAACTATGTACATTGTGTTAAAAAAATTGCGGAACGGATAAAACGAGATACTGTAATTAAATTTTGCCAAAATCTGGGTGACTAAAGCCCTAATTATCTTAAAATTCAGCAAATTTTTGCAGAAGACTATGTGTGTAACATAGATAAAAGAATGGTAAAACAGATTCAAAGTTGGCTGAACTTCAGTGGACAGCGAACCTCGTCTGGAAGACCAGTATTAAGTGATGAAGTTATTGATCAAGTTCAAGTTTTACTGATGGAGTGTCGACGTATTACTGCTCGTGAACTAACTACGGAAGTGGGAATCAGTGTTGGTTCAGTTCATTCAATTTTAATGGAAGATTTGGATTTACCCGATAGAACTTGGTTGATGAATAAAAGGAGCAGCTTGAAGTCGCCCAATAAATGCTCGAATACATTCAGGATGGCCCAGATGTTCTCAAAACAGTTAAATATTGTGATAAGTCTTGGGTGTATAAGAATGATCCTGTAACCAAGGTGCAGTCTTCTCAGTAAAAAACAATGCTGCGGCCAAAAAAACCACTCCTATTTTGAAGAAAATCAAAGTTACGCTGACTCTTTTTTTCTATTGAAATGGAGTAGTTTATCATGAATATGAATGTGAGGGACAAAACATTAATAAAGAGTATTACTTAGAAGTTCTACACCACATGTGCTATGCAGTGTGTCACAAGCGTCCTGATTTATGGGCCATAAACTCTTGGTAGCTTCATCAGGGCAATGCTCCAGTGTGTTCTTCCTATCTTGTTCAAGACCTCTAGGCAAAACATGACATTCCTGCACTACGCTAGGCCCCCTACTCACTAAACATATCCGTTGAGTCAGTGACACCTCTTGTCCGAAGTCACATAATGCCATAGCCCCGTGTGACTGTTCTTCCTGTGGGCTGTTACTGGGACGGTGGCGACGTCGTGTAATCCAGTTACTTGGAGGTCACAAATTGTGGATAGTTGTGGGAGATGGTCGTTGGATGTAGTGTCCTCTTGTGTGGACTAACGTCCGCACTATTGAATACTTCGTTAATCCGCAAAGACCATCCTCATAATTAGACCAATTCGTAATTCAGAAGCCTTGGTTTGGATTCCACGTTAAACTGTAGTTCCATTAGTTGCCATCGGCTGTTGGGCTATTAATTAACAGTCCTGTCTAAGGAACATGTCAGCCTTAGTCAGTAACAAGACTACAAGATCGTGCCACAATCATCCTACATTCATTTCTCATTCATACTTGGCTTAAAATACCTACTTGGGTAGGTCGCCATTTCAGTTAAAAGTATAAAGTACATTTCCAGCATTGTTCCCGAAAGTAACAGGAGCGTCGGATTGTGTGTAAATTCCAAAGAGGAGTATTTATAAGGAGATCGCATGTTTCAAAACAAAACTGATCAATGAATTATTCATTTCCTGAATAAGGTTGGATACTTTTTGAACAGACCTCGTGTAGAATAAATATGATATTTAATTATAGATATACAATACAATAGTAATAAAATATAATGATATAAATTGATTTGGCATCTGTGTATCGTATTACTTAACCCAGGAAAAAGTGAATTTTTTATACAGTTAAGAAAAATAGTCTGTTATATTGAAATAATGAAATCATAATTACAGATGAAGAAACTGAAGTAGTCTGTTATTTTCTGACTGCATATCCTAGCTCAAAAATTATTTATGGTGCGGTGGTCAGTTGACAAGGCCTGACATGTTGCTAGGCAACAAGAATGATGTTTATAAAATAAATTTTACGTTTTGTTTGAATTAGGAGGTTAGGATAATAAAGTCAAATTTCACGCTATCTATTTTTGTGTACTCATTACGCTTCAATGGTAAATCTGTTTGATTTACTGTCAACTTGAAGGGTTCAAGGTATTTTTTTGCCAAAAACGTATTCATTAGTTATTTAATAGAAGTAATAGCGGATTGATTCAAACTGGCCATAATGTAATTATGGTAAATAAATAATTACATTATGTAAAACATTAAATTAAAACGTTAAAAACATTAATTACATAAATGTAATTTATTGATTTTAGTCTTAGTTTTTATGGTGTAATTATATTACAGGAGATAGCTAATTACAACAAAAACAAGACAAAAAACCAATTTAAGCTAACATAACATGGGCGTCCTCCAAACGTACCATTTTCAAACTAAAAACACACTGACATAGTGCTATAGTAGCTATGGACTCGTCTAGTTTGATGTGGCATCACTGAGTTCAAATTAGCAACAGTGTTACAGAGTCCTCGGTATTGCAGGGTAATATAAAGTTGTGTGATATAAAAAAAGTCAAATAATGTTCTCAATTGTGCGGTTCACAACAGGGAAGAGTTTATGATGAGTGTTTAACTCAACGTACTAGCGCTAAGTTGTTGATACTTCTGGAACTTAAATTCATCAATTTTAAACTTATGACTGGTTGATCATACGTAAAGAGGACATTTTTTGATCCATGCAAATCTGGTATTTCCTGATTAGTAGGCACCTCATGGATACAATGGTACGTTGGTACGTGTAATGTACTGAGGACCACGAAAGTATCCTCGGAACAATTTTGATCCTCAACTGGTTGGCGAAAATACATGCCATTGTCCTCCAAATGTATTATGTACAAACACACACACACAAAGGATTTTATTACATTATACTGAGACTAATTACTGTATATTCATTAATTCACATGCCTAATTAGGCCTAAAAATAATCAGATTACAGATGCAGAATTAGCTAATTTAACTATAATAAAAAACTGTTAACCCTGTTTACAAATTTCACAAATTGTGAATGTTTACAAACTTCGTTAAGCATGAAATCTTCCGTAAACAGGAAATATACAACTTTTTAGTCTTTCAGTTTTTAATTTTACTTAAATGATTTGGTTATTTAAGCATATTCCAACGGTTGTGTTACATCTTTCCTAGGGTCAGTTGGCTCGCATAGCAACCCTGTACATGCCATGGTTGAGCCTGGTGCTGATGAATCTGCAGAGGATCAGTGTTGTGTCAGCAGCCTGCAGTAATCAGGAGCCACAAAGCAGCAGTCTCAGCACACCTCAACACCAGCCTGTGATTACCAGAGGTGGAGGGACCCGTGCCTCCGTCAACCTTCATCTCAGGGACTCCACCTACTTTGCAGCAATCGCTGGTCAAGGTAATGTTTCTCTTAACCAGGGATCTAAGAATTTTGCATATTTTAGTTCCTGAGTTTAAATTTAAATTACTGAAGTTAAACTATTTCAGTTTCAATGACTGAAAAAATCAGTAAATATTTCACGTCTTAGAGAACTGCAAAATGGAAAAGATATCTTTCGTATAAGATATTCCTGGGTGACCTTCAGACATATTAGGAATAAACATTATGGGAAATTACATAGAAAATGTGGGTGATCTCACTAAGGGTCTCATTAAATGAAGTCTCATGATGTCAAGTCCGAGATGCTGTACAAGTAACTCTCTACTCGGGGTGTACGCGCCTTGAATTTTAAGCTCAAACTAAGCCGAGCTTTTTAAAAAATTTCAAGCTTGAGCTTTTTCAAGCCATCATTTTTTAAACCATCAGATAATTCCCCTCCTCAAAAGCGACTGCTTAAAGTATGATTACGTTTACTATTTTAATACGAGTAATAAATTGATTAGCCAGTCAATCAGTAGGATGCTTATTTGATGTACATGCAGCCTGAAAATCTTTAGATTGACCCTTTGAGTGCTGAGCATCTCGATCCGAGATGCGCCCTTACCGTGGCTTGAGTGCCGAGCGTCTCGCTCCAAGAAGAGCTGTCAAAAGATCACTGTTTAAAGTAAGTAGCTGTTATTGACTGGCTTAAATTACACCAAAATCTCCACAAAGAAATAGGCTTTATTTTTATGCATCTTACTCTATGGCAGAATGCTTTCTGAGATTGTGTCATCATAAACAATCCTGCGACTGCTACTATGACCCATAAGAAAAGACGGCTCATTTGTATAACCAAATTTTAACATTTTAATGCTTATTATTAATTTATTGTCATTTCTACCACCCTATAAAATAGTGCGTATTGTAAATACTAGGACTGGCAATTTTAGCGCATCTCGGATTGACACGTTCAGCACTCAAAGGGTTAATGAATAGATAAAGATTAAGCCTATAAAGTGAAAAGTTATTTAAAATATTTAGAAATTTAAATTTAGTTGAAATAAAACAACTATGAAATAAAAAAATTGGAAATCATATGAGTTTACTGAATTTAAAAAGATCAAGTTTTCAGATTGTGTGGATCTAAAAACTTGATCAGATATGAATCTAGCCAGGCTAGCAATGAATGCTTCAGAGGTTAAATCAGACACAACTTCCAAATGCATAGCCTTAGATTAGATTAGATCATTGAAATGGCAACCATACTACAATGTAGGTATTTTATTTTAAGCTAAGTATGAATGAGGATTGAGTGTAAGATGATAATGGCGCAATCTTGTAATCTTGTTACTGACTAAGGCTGACATGTTCCATAGACAGGTCTGTTGATTAAGAGCCCAACAGCCGATATCAACTAATGGACCTACAGTTTAACGTGGAATCCGAACCACAGCCTTTGAATTACAAATTGGTCTAATTATGAGCATGGTCTTTGCGGATTAACGTAGTATTCAATAGTGCGGACGTTAATCCACACAAGTGAACATTACATTCACTGACCATCTCAACCAATATCCACAATTCGTGACCTCCAAGTAGCTGGATTACAGGACGTCGCCACCATCCTGAGTGACGAGACATATATAGACTTTCAGAGATAGTGCTCCAGTAGTCTGACAAATTTTATAGTGAATGGCCCAGCATAATCTACTGCAGACACATTATAACAATGGAAGGAATAACTCAATCAGAGGGGAGACACCCATCCTAGGAGTGGTTAGTTTGTGTTTTGCACGAAAACATCTTATGCACTTGAATACGTGGAAACAAACTACACTTTGTGCGCTAAGAATCCAAAAATTTTCTTGAAGTAAAGATTGCAGTTGCTGAGGCCCTGCATGCAGATTTATTTTATGGTAATGATCAATTAACAGGTTGACTGCATCGTGATTCTTTGGCAGGATTATTTAGTGTTTGTTGGCATATGCAAGATTAGAATGATTCAGACTGTGCATCATGCGTTTGAGCGATTTTCTTGTGCATGTTCGGTGCGGACATAAACACAAGCAGCATAACCTAATTCACTCGCATCAGCGAAGCCATGTAACTGTATGTTAATATCATTGTTTAACGTCATCATACCAAGGGATTCTTAGATCCCTCAAGAACAGAGACAATCAGCTACAGCTCACATCCAGAACAGCTCAATCCAGGAGTTAGAACTGAGCCTCATTGAAAACAATCTCTTTGACAAATCAGCTGAGGATACAACCAAACTGGAAATGGCCGCAAAAATTGGTTCTGTATTACTTACAGAAAATAATCTATTAAAGGAAAAAACTTGAGGCTCCAAGCAGACCTTTCGCTCCTTGAAGAGAAAATAGAAAAAATTAAGGAATCTGAACTCAAATACATTGAAAGATGTGAAAATCTACAAGACCAATTAACTGAGGTTAAGAACCAACTAAAAAAGGAAATTCAACTTTGTACAGAATCTGAAAAAATATTTGTAGAACACGATAAGGAAATTCAGCTTCTATTAAATGAGTATTTAGGAAAAAACAAACACCAAGAACAAATAATTAAGTCCTTAAAAGAAAAAAGAAAAAACTATGATGATGTAAGTGTTGAAAATGATGACAAAATGATGCCGACATCTTCTAATAAATGCCACGACGTAGAAACAAAAACTCACAAAGATTCCACAATCCCTGAGTCGAATTCTTTCCTACTCAGTGAGCTGATTCAGCTAAAGATGAGACAGGAAAAGATTGAGAGCACTGTAAATAACCTAGAGACACAGCTCAATCAAACAACTAAGCCCAAAACCACGACTGTACCAAACACAAAGAAAATAAAATCCTGCGTATCTCAGTTAGTAAATACACCCAAGACCACTGGTCATTATAAACAGGCCAGAACAAATGTTGACAATACCAAAACTAATGTATTTAGCGTCTCTCTACAAGTAACCAAATTTAAAAACAGACTCACACCCAAACAATACAACAGTGAAAATCAAATCTGCGGGAAAAGCAAACTCAGACAAAAGACAAATGTAGCATCAAAGTTAATAGAACGCTCAAACTCCCCTGATCTGGGCAACTTGGTAAGGGGTAGTTTTCTGCCTCCTGACGAGCTCGTTGACAGGATGCTGCAGTTTTACAGGTCTCTTCATCTAGAAGATTCCTGATTCTCCAGGAAAGAATTTTTAGGGGTGCGCAAAAAGCTGCAACGGCTGAAGCGCCTTGGGAAATCCGCCCCTTCGAATGAATGAATGAATGAACTCCCCTGATTACCGACGGACTAACCTACCATTTGTTTCCAGCTCATCTCGTAATGGACCTCGGAAGGTAAAACACAGAGTCGATACCGGTATACAATGCAGTATACCATTTGAATGCCAGGATGCACGGTGCGCTGAAATGAAGTCAATTATTAGCATATAGTCTTCGCATCACCATTGAAGTTCTTGAGGCCGAAAATCAATGTTTAAAAAATAAATCACCCTGCAATTGTAAATCGGAAGTAAACAAACAAAGTGAACACGAATGGGTAGAAGTAAAATGAAATAAAAATGTCCCGCTTAAAGTATCAAACTATTATGATTTGCTTAAAGAAAACAAAGATCAATCCCATGTTGAAATAAAATCAAATAATAAAACAAAATCCTCGATACAAGAAAACAAGTCTTTCAAGCAAAAAAATAAGACCCAGAGATCACAAAAAAACAAATTGATAACGGAAATTAAATTAAACTTTCCTGTAATTAATATTGAGAGTGACAGCCATGGGCGACACATTGATAATCTGGTGCAACAGATGGTTGACAAGAGGAAGACTACAGTAAATGGGTACTGCAAGTCTGGAGCGAAGCTGCTGAGTGTTATCAGCGGCGTGAACCTCCACCAGGAAGCTGCTCGGTGCTGATCGCTGGAACAAACGACCTTGACGCAGGCCAGCAGAAGAACATCTACAGGCACCTCGAACACCACATCACATCTCGCCTAAAAACGTCTAAGATTGTCGTTTCAATGTTGCCTCACCGTCACGATCTTCCCTCTGCCCACATCATTAACGAGCGAGTGGCCCTCGTAAACGCCTACATCGAGGAACTCTGCCTGAGACATCCAGGAGCACATGCCCTCGACATAAATAAAATTGGCCGAAAATGTTTCACGCGTCATGGCCTGCATCTCACGATGAGGGGAAAGCGTCTTTTGGCACAGCTGATTATGGAAGCTCTGTTGAGGGCAGATAACTCTGGACGAGCAGCATCAACACCACCACCACCATCACGACCATCGCTTCCACCACTTCAAGCCACCACCCCGTCAACTCTCGAGACGACCACCCCAGTGGAGCAGTCACCGATGATGTCCTACGCAGAAGCGGTGAAGTCCCCAACGCTGGCGCCATCCCCTACCAACCTGCAAAAAAACTCACCCACGCTCAGCGGAAGACCATCAGGGTAGATTCATCAGAGCCAAATTTGGGGGCGTCAGGTCAAAATTCTAGGAAATCTCAAATGAATCAAAACAATTTTTCAAAATTTTCAGTTTTGCACATTAATGCTCAGACAGCAACAAACAAAATTGATGAACTCACGATTCTCTCTGAGGAAACCAAGCCTGATATATTTATAGTGTCAGAGCATGGTTTCCAAAAAGAAAACATCCCTCTTTTCAAAATTAAAAATTATGAATAATATAACGATATAAAAAATTTAAGGGTGGAGGTGTGGTAATTCTCGTAAAAAATTCAGTAAATTATGAAATATTCGAAATTGAGCAAAGTGCTGATCTTGATTTTAAAGCCAGCGGGATCAAAATGAATTTGGACGCTCTTGGCAAAATATTTGTCATTGGCATCTATAAGTCACCCAATGGCTCAGATGACTCTTTTTTCAAAAAACTAGAACATCTTTTAAATTTTTTATTTTCAAACAAAAGTAAATTCATTTTAATGGGATATTTTAATATTGATGTTCTAAACCACACTCACCCAAAAACCCAGCGGTTTCGCGACGTCCTCAACACATTTAACTTAATCTGGTCCGTGAGCACACCGACTAGAGTTACAGCAACTTCGAGTACGGCCATCGACAATGTAATTACAAACATTCCGAAATCAGAAGTTTCTGTGGTAAATGCGGCCATTTCTGACCATTTCGCGCAGGAGATGATTGTCAAGAACCACCCACCACAAAAAAATCCTCCCGTCCTTTTGACCAAAAGGGCCACACAGCCTAGAAATGTCAATCTTCTAAATTACCCTCTTTCCAAAGAAACCTGGAAGTGTTTGGATGGAATTGAAACCATGGATGAAAAGTTCCAGGCCTTCGAATCTTGTTTCAATTTTCATCCAAACAATTGCTGCCCTTTTAAACAATCAATAGTCAAACCTTCATTTGAGAGAAGTGCCTAGATTACTCCGGGTATTTTAAAATCACGCGAACGACTTAAATTTTTACACTCCATTTTTATACGACTCAAAATGAAAATTTTATAAATTTTTATAAAAACTACAAAAGAATTTACAGGAAGGTAATCAGAGCTTCTAAAGCTTATGATGTAACTCACACATTGAAAAATTCTGAAAACTTTTCAAAATCAGCCTGGAAAATAATTTATAACTCATCTAAATTCACAAAGGCCTCCAAACCAATTCATCTTGAAATTAATAGTAGAATCATCGAAGACTCTCAAGAGGTCGCTGACGAACTAAATAATTATTTTGCATCTGTCGCTTTGCCAAACAATTCATTTCAGAAAACTTGCGTTAATTAAAAAAGTATTGGAGGTCCTGTTTCATCAATCTCCTGTGTGCGAGGCTGACGTGGCTCGGGTTATCGAGGGACTGAAACCAAAAAAATCATGTGACATCGACGGCAGGTCTGTGTGGTTAATCAAATGTTGCTACAGGCACATTTTGGTACCACTCACAAGATTAGTAATAGTAAATTTATCATTTCAATCCGGAGTTTTCCCTTGCCAACTTAAGCTGGCAAAGGTAATTCCACTTTTCAAAAAGAACGATCCTCTTTTCTCCAGCAATTATCGTCCAATTTCAATTTTGCCAGTTTTCAGTAAGGTGTTTGAAAAGCTTTTCCTCGAAAGGCTTATGAAATACCTAAATCGTTTTAAAATTCTCTCATCGCATCAGTTTGGATTTAGGAAAAACTTTTCCACGATTGATACAATCATAAATCTGTGTAACGGTTCAAATTCTGAAGGGGGTTACGTTTCGTCACGCTAGCAATGCAGCTGAACTAACCCACCAGCTCGCGCTGTGATTGGCGCAGCCCGCGGCCTGCTGACGCATCCCGATTAGTTCATTTAAGCGCCACCAGCCGGTCCTAGCGCCACCGTAGTCGCAGGCGGTGAGGGAGGAGACGAGGGCAGGAGCCTCACTCTTGGGTCTGGCGCGGAGCCGGCCACATCTCCTCCTCCTACTCCTGACTACCGGGACGCTAAGCCGATGACTTAGGAATATAGCAGGTGAATTGGATATCCACCTGATATATAATTTGTGTTGTTTAAATATTATTGGATTACCGTATATTTGTATTTATCCTTTCTGGCTTTCCAGTAATTGAATTGTGCCCTTAGTTTGATATAGGAGCAACGCGAAGTTGTGTTGCTTTGTTTATTTGAGATTCAGAGAATAACTTGTCTGTTTTGTATAGGGTCAGCTCGAAGTTGAGCCGGCGTAATAAAGTTTAGGAGCTTTCAGAGTCCATAAAATCATCGATTTCTATCAGAGAAGATTTGGAGTTTACCGTTAATCACAGGGTTAACTAATCTATTAATTGGTGTATTTCAGAGAGCGTTTGTTTTTTTCCACGGTGTGGAAGGAAGGTTATTTTTTATTTTAGTTATTAATAGTGCAACTCCTGTACCTCAAGGTAAGTGTACGAATTAAGCAAGCACCAATTTAACTCAACTAATTAAATTAGTTTCGGTCGATAGGGTGACCCGAAGTTGAGTCACAAAATCTAGACCTCAACCTAGGTTGTATTAGGAAGCGTATTATTTTCAATTAAGTTCTTATTATATTAGGCGTCGGTGCGATAGAGCACCGACATCGGAATTTTTGGTTCTTTTAATGATATTAGGCGTCAGTGCGAAAGAGCACCGACATCAGAATTTGTGGTTCTTTTAATTAATGATATTAGGTGTCGGTGCGAAAGAGCGCCGGCATAAGAGATAGTTTTTGGTTATTTGAACGCCAACGTGGCAATTTGCTTTCTTTTATATCAGGCGTCGGTACGAAAGAGTGCCGGCATCGGGAACCAGATAATTACAGGCATTTATATTTTACTTTCGTGTGTGCGATGATGAGTTACACAGATTGAGATTGAGGCTTTCAGTGCCATAAATAGACTCGACTGAGCGCACACGGAACGAATTAAACTTCATTGAATAATATTCAGTTCTTAGTATCACAAAACCCTGCTTAGGAATATAGCAGGTGAATTGGATATCCACCTGATATATAATTTGTGTTGTTTAAATATTATTGGATTACATTTGTATTTATCCTTTCTGGCTTTCCAGTAATTGAATTGTGCCCTTAGTTTGATATAGGAGCAAACTCCTAGTTAGTTTGAGGGAGCTGACCCAAAACACGACCACCACTACGTGTTGTGTTACATCTGATTGAAATAGTCGTCGATGTCTTCGAGAGGCGAGAACATGTGCTCAGCATATTTTCGAAAGCATTTGACTGTGTGCATCATGAGACACTGTTGCACCAGTTGGAGACGTACGGCATTTGTGGAGTGCCACTCAAATGGATCACTTCATACTTGGATAACAGAGTCCAAGTTGAAAACTAAATTTCTCAAAAAGTAAATATGGCCCATGGAGTCCCGCAGGGATCTATCTTGGGACCAGTTCTGTTTTTGCTGTACGTCAATAACGTTGGTTCATCGATCCAGAATGGAAGGATGATACAGTACGCAGATGACACGACCATCTGCGTAAGAGCTCCAACAAAACAAGAGCTGGAAGTAAAATCATTCATCGATCTCAATTTATGCATTCAAAATTTTCTGGAAATCAATTTGAAAACAAACAACTCCAAATCCAATGTCGTTTCATTTTGCCTCAGACAGCAGGAACAAGACCTGCCACCTGCTGTCATGGTGGATGATGTCCTCTTAGAGGAAGCAGACTCCGTTATGTTTCTAGGAATGCACCTGGATAGAGCGCTGACTTGGGAACAGCACGTCAACCACATTTGTGCCAGGGTTGCTTCCGGTATTTATGCCTTACGCAACCTTGCCAAGTTTTGTCCCAAAGACGTGCTTTTGATGGCCTACTTTGGCCTAGTCTACCCCCATTTTGCCTATGGAATAAGGCTTTGGGGTAGTTGTGCAAAATCGAGGCTAGATAGAGTCTTCATACTGCAAAAAAAGGCATTTAGAATCATTTCCAAATTACAACCAAGAGAGTCTTGCAGGAACGCTTTCAGGGAGCTTGGACTGCTAACATTACCCAGCCTCTATGTCCTGGAGGCGGCACTGTACTGCAGGTTTAAATGCTCACTTGTACAGGGCAGTCAGTTGCACCAGTACAATACTAGGGGCAGGGACACTTATCCACTCGGACAACACAGAATAGTGGCGTTTGAGCATTTTCCGTCACAGGCTGGAGTCAAGTTCCTAAATAAGCTCCCTGACAGTGTCAAGCAGTCTCAAAACGAAAATCAATTCAAAACTTGACTGAAACGCCTCTTGGTGTCTAAAGTTCTGTACTCGGTTGATGAGTTCATGATGAACCGCTGGGATATCTAAATTTTAGGAGTTTACGCGAAAATAAAAATTGGGCACTGAAGAAAATACCTAGTTCTACAGGGTGTTTCAGAATTCCCTACCAATACTCTAGGATATTGTTACTGGGTTCATTCATTCATTCATTCATTCGAAGGGGCGGATTTCCCAAGGCGCTTCAGCCGTTGCAGCTTTTTGCGCACCCCTAAAAAATTCTCTTTCCTGGAGAATCAGGAATCTTCTAGATGAAGAGACCTGTAAAACTGCAGCATCCTGTCAACGAGCTCGTCAGGAGGCAGAAAACTACCCCTTACCAAGTTGCCCAGAGTGGAGGAATACCAGCTCTGTGGAATCAAAGAGTAGATGATATGCAGTTTCCTCCTGCAGATAACATTTCCTACACAGGGGGTCGCCGTTGAAGACCCCCATATGTAGTTGGTGCTTCCTCAGATTACCGTGACCAGTGACGATACCTGTGACAAGTTTGGCATCCTTCCTGCCAAGTTTCAGGCACCTCTTTGCAACTTGACTAGAAGGAGAACGAAGATTAAGCTTACTAGCTCTATGCAGGGAAAGTTCAGCCCATCTTTTCTTATGACAATCCCTAGCCCAGGAATTGATAGTCTGAAAAACCGCAGCGCGGGAAACACCACAGAAGGGTTGAGGACCACAAAGGGGGGATGATGCAGCCCTATTGGCCAGCCCGTCTGCCACTTCGTTACCATCCACCCCTGAGTGCCCTGGAACCCAACAAAGGGTGACTTCATTGTGTCTGCCTACACAGGACACAAGCCTAAAACAGTCCCACACAACCCTAGAGTTGAACTCTACCGAGTCCAAAGCTCTAAGAGCCGCCTGACTGTCAGAGAAAATATTGATAGAAAGGCCCTCATGACCCAGCATCAAGATGTTTCTGGCACATTCCATAATGGCAGTGATCTCGGCCTGGAAAACAGTGGGGAATGTCCCCATGGAAATACCTGACCGTACGTTGTCCTGCACCCCGTAGATGCCTGCTCCTGTGCCCCGACTGCTCTTGAACCCATCAGTGTACCACTCCTGATCACAGGGTGGTAGTGGGCAGGCTCCATCCTTCCATTCGTCCCGTTGCGGAAAAAGAACTCGGAAAGACCTGCCAAAAGAAAAAGTTCTTGGAAGATAATCAGAGGGCATACCTAAAATGTCGCTCTGAACTATCCCCGAAATTCTGGTATGACCACGTAATTCACCTGGCCTATTCCAGAGGCCTTCTCCACAGAGACGGTATGCACCCATTCTGGCAGTCATCCTGATGTGAATGTCTATGGGCAAAAGATCAAGCAAACAGTCAAGAGTGGCCCCAGGAGCGCTGCTGATCGCCCCTGTGATCGTGAGACATGCCAGCCGCTGAACGGCTGCCAGCCTCTTCACAGCAACACCTGAGTCCATCTTGGTCCACCAAACCAGAGACGCATACGTCATAGTTGGTCTAACTACTGAAACATAGAGCCAATACATTAGCCCCGGTTTCAGTTCCCATGCTGCGCCGACCATACGCCTGCATGCAAACAGAGACCACTTACCCCGGTCAATAACCCGTTGTAGGTGAGATTCCCAGCAAAGCGTCCGATCCAGAATGATCCCAAGATACTTCACCTGGTTTTGCAGGTTGATCAAACTCCCCTGCAGTTTAAGCGGGCCAACCCCGGTCAGCTTTTTCCTCTTGGTAAATGGTACAGCAACCACTTTAGAGGGATTCACAGATAGACCGACCTCATTGCACCAACCATCCACAAGCCTTAGTGCAGAGTTCATGAGGTCAGTAACTGTATTGTTAAACTTACCTATCACAAGGATGGCAATATCGTCAGCGTATCCTTGAGCAAAGACACCACTGTCATTAAGCCTTCTAATAAGGCTGTCTACCACCAGGTTCCATAAAAGGGGTGAGAGAACGCCTCCCTGTGGACAGCCCCTTGTTGACCTGGCTACTACCTCTACTCCCTGTAGAGAAAGTTTCACATACCTATTGCGTAGCAGTGCCTCAATCCATCGGCAGATGACATCGCTGAATCCTCTAGATCTAGCGGCGTTCAACATGGCATCCAAGGCCGTGTTGTCAAAGGCTCCCTGAATGTCCAGGAACGCTCCAAGTGCCACCTCTTTATGGTCAATAGCTCCTTCAATTCTGCACACCAACTGGTGCAGGGCCGACTCGTAAGACCTACCCTGAATGTAGGCATGCTGGTTTGGGTGTAAAGGGGCAGACTTCAGCGAAGAGTCCCAGATATACCTTACCACCAACTTCTCCAGAGTCTTCAACAAGAAAGAAGACAATGAAATCGGCCGAAAGGATTTCGGGTCCGTGTAACTATTCTTACCCGGTTTTGGGATAAACGCTATCCTGGAAGTCCTCCATGCAGCAGGAACATGTCCCAGGGCCAAGCTCGCTCTAAAAATACTACAAAGAGCCGGGAGAATGATCTCTATGCCCTGTTGTAGAAAAACCGGCCGGACTCCATCCGGACCCGGTGACTTGAAAGGACTTAGAGAGCCTATAGCCCACCTTATCCTGCTGTAGGTGATGATCCTGCTGGCGGCACCCCACCTGGTTGCACAGGCCCTTCGCGACGCAGACTCACCTAATCACCAGTTTCTCCACCAATGATGCATCCAGGAAAGTGTACCTCAGCCATACGTTCCAAAACCTCCTGTGGTCTGTGAAATAACTCACCATTAGGTCCTTCCACGGAGCCCAGAGTCAGGGTTCTATCCTTGGCCAAGACCCTGTGTAGCCTGGAAGTTTCCTTAGTGCCCTCCAGCCCCGAGCAGAAAGTATGCCATGACTTCCTCTTTGCCCTTCTGACAGCGAGGTTATACCTGGTGAGCATGCTGTGGTAACAGTCCCAGCTGTTGTTGGACTTCGCCCTTCTGATTAGAGCTCTTACCCGTTTCCTCATGCTGGCCAGTTCAGAATTCCACCAGCTGCATTTGGCGGACCTAGCCTTTGCTAATGGACAGCTCTCCTCGAAGGAGGAGACAATCGAGTTCCCTAGAAGGCTTGCAGCCCTATCCAGTTCATCCGTATCCTTGGCTCGTAAAACTTGCACATCGAGTTTTTCACCAAGTTTTCTTTTGAAGACAACCCAGTCCGTCTTCCTAGGATTCCTAAATTCAGACAAAACAGGCACAAAGTCCCCTATAGCATAGAGGATATGACAGTGGTCAGAAAGAGAGGGTTCAGGAGAGACATGCCAACCTATGACCCTGTCCTGAAGCCCCTCAGAATAAAGTGTTAAATCTATCACAGAGTTACCAACTCGACTAGAAAAGGTTGGCACAGAGCCAACATTGGCTATAAACAAACTGCTAGATGCTATAAAGTCCAGAAGCTGTCTACCTCTGCGGTTTGTCTCCCTACTACCCCAGATGGAGTTGTGGGAGTTGGAGTCGCACCCCACAAGCAGGTCCACCCCCTCCAACGCAGCACGGTCCACCAGCGCCACCATTTCAGCCGGAGGGACTGCGTCTGCATCTCCGGGCATGTAAACGGACGCAAGGAGGAGCAGTTTGCCAGAAGACCCACATATCGTCCGAACTGCAACGACGTCCCTGGAACAGAACTCGAGAACTGGCGAATGGGCCAGGCCACTCCTGACCCACACACAAGCCCTCGAGTTGGAAACAGAACAAGAGATTAGATGCCCCCAAGGGCACCTAGTCCTGAAATTCTCCCATTCCGAACCCACGGTTCCTGAATGAGAGCAACATCCACAACTCCTCTAGCTGTGGCCTTGTGTAGGACTGCAGACGCAGCCTTACTGTGTTGCAAATTTACCTGGAGGAGGTTTAGTGTCATCCCCAGATGGTGCGAACCCCACACCTGAGAGCACCCTTAAGGTAGTTCTCGAGATCCCCAGGTAGGTCTGCCAGCCCCTCTCCTTCAACAAAAGAGCGCTGCATTCATCAATGATTAAAACTAATGATTGATGAGTTTTGTCCTTCCTGCAGCTGACCACCCGCCAGCCCCCAGTCAGAATTGCAGGATTCTGAACCTGCACAATCTCCAAAATCTTTTTGGGTTCGAGGTCGCAGGCGCGCCCTTCCGCCCGCAGAAGAACCTTGGCGGACCGCAGGAGATCCTTATAATCCCCTACAACCACCTTGGCGCCCTTCTTGAACTCAAGCCCGTCAAACGACCTCTTGACCCAGGACACCGTCGCATCACTGCCACAGGCGATGACAAGAGCTCCCAGCTCCTAATAAGTATTGTGGATCTGAACCGGTTCTGTCTGTTCGATAACCTTATCGAACATAATTCCTTGCAACAGACCACAATCTTCGGCAGACAGTTTCACCTCCGGAAACGATGTCGGGACAATGGCGATCTTTGTCATCATTAGGCGATCCTTGTAGGAACCACCTGCAGACGTTGACGCCATCGGAGCCGGCGTGTTCTGACCCTCCGCCGGGGGTTTGAGATCCCATCGGGGTTTCTTTCTCACAGGAGCAGCTGCCGCCTTGGTTGCCCTGCGCATAGGTGACACACCTTTATTGTCTTTCAGCTCCCCTTTGGGGCTGGGGGTTTCAAGCCGCTTCCTCTTCATCAGCTTGCGGTACTCCTCTCTCGGAAGCCAAGTCCCATCCTTGGTCTTTCTCTCCCTCACCAGCTCCAGCCTTCGAGCGTGCAGCCCCTTCCGCTGTTCCTTGGTGAGCGAGGCCCAGATCACATCGTCTGAGATGTCCAGGGCAGACTCCTGCTCTGGCTTTCCTTCTGATGTCGTCGTACCAGACACATCAGCCTTCGATGTATCTGAATCAACATCATTAGCGATGGAAGGTGCCTGGACAGCCCTGTGCGCCATCTCCAACACCTCCAAGGGTTCCAAAATAAGCTGTTGTTTGCCCTCCCCAGAATCCACGGGCAAGCCCTCCAAAGAGGGGTGGGATTGAGTGCCAGTGCACCGACCCACCTGGGGTAAATCCGTTGTTTTTCCATCAGCCATTTTTTTTTCGAGAATTGAGAATTTTTTTTTGTGTTAGCAGTTTGACGACCATTCCGCAAATATTGCTCCGCTCGCCAATATCTGAAGACTGGGCCCTTTCGGAGTTGCACCCCTCATCGTCCCCAGCTCAGTCCTGAAACAGCTGCACACATACCTGTCCCAGTCGGCAGTGCGGTGGCCGTTGAGTAATAACCAATCACTCCGCCCTTCCGCTAACTGAGTGTTAGGCCGTTCCAGTGAACCTCACCTCCGCCCCAACACTCTGCATGAGACGCTGCTCCCCGTCTCACGGGCAGTTTGTCGACCGCCAGGTCTAGATCCGCTGCCTTCTGCTAAAAACAGGGGCACCCCAAGTAGGCTGTGTGCAAGCACACAGCACGACCGGCAACAAGGCCAATCGGGCAGCAAAAATGCTGCTTCACAGCGGTCTTGCAGAAGCAGTAAGCCCCACGAAACTCGTGTGGCACTGACTTCTGCCTGGGGGCCTTACGGTACCCCCTCACCCCCTGTTACTGGGTAAGAAAGATATCTAAATATCATATTTAAATTGTCCGGAAGTCATTAGTCACTCACACAGCCTCCATTTTGTTTTTTTCACTTATAATATTTTTTCTGAATAATGGTTAAATGTACGGAGTTGAAACCTTGTACAAACATTTATGGCAAATAGACATAGCTACAAAAAAAATTATGACAATTTCTCAAATTCATAAAACAAAATGGCGATTTGTAATTACATTAGCTAAAAAAGGTTATTCTTGTAAATTTTCTTTCAAACCAACAGTTCACGAGTCATTTGAGAAACAAAATTTTAAATGGCCGCCATTTTGTTTTATGAATTTGAGAAATTGTCATAATTTTTTTGTAGCTATGTCTATTTGCCATAAATGTTTGTGCAAAGTTTCAACTCCGTAAATTTGACCATTATTCATAAAAAATATTATAAGTGAAAAAAACAAAATGGAGGCTGTGTGAGTAACTAAGGACTTCCGGACAAATTAAATATGATCTTTAGATATGTTTCTTACCCAGGAACAATCCCCTAAAGTATTGGTAGGGAATTCTGAAACACCCTGTATAAAAATGAACTCTTATATTACATGACCTTTGCAATGCAATGTATATTGATTGTTCTATTGCAATAAAGAAATTTATTTATTTATTTATTTATAGATCTTCGATTAAATGAAGTTCTTCAATTAGTGTTGACCATCGATCAGCAATTTAAGATGGGAGGGGTGCATCCCATTCTAAACATAATGCCCACACATGTTGCATCAGCGCCTTGCCCCACAAAGTAATTGGAGCGTGAATTGGATGTCTCCAAAATCTTTCAACTTGTAATCAAGGAATGTTTAAGAAATGTCATAACTACTTTCAAAACAAAAAAATGGTTTAATGTTATTTTAAGAATAAAGTCAAGTGGAAGTATTAAATTTCTTTTTTTTTAACACGTTTGTGAGGGCAGTGAAAATTCTGACTTTGGTACTTGATGGAGCCAATACATATAGGGTATATAAAAGATGACCAAAATTCGTACTTTGGGTTTTTTTTAAATTTTTCTTTGTTTTGATGAATAAAGTATGTTGTTATCATCATTTTTGTCAAATTTTATACTTCTTTATTGAGTGTACCTGAAATTTTAATTTTTTTATGCCTCAAAATGTATGTGAACATGAATCCAATCGTGTACACACTTACTAAAGGTCTTCTGTTAGAGGCATAAACACATTTCAGCTATATTTAGTGTGACGGTGTTGGTCATCAACGGCATTAGAACACACAGTGTGAGTGTACCGGTCGGGCACACTGCACTCTTTAGTAATTTAATATATGTACCCCATCGAGTACTCTGCCGCCATTTAAAGAAGCACCCATGAACCCTATTGGACGCACTGCGTTGTGAACACTTACTCGTTCTAAAACCACCACCAGATCACGGCGCTAACTACTTTACTCCTCTGAAACGAACAGGGCAGAAGCCAGGGCACAACTGCCTGAACTTTTCCTGTCTTACCTTGGGCTCTTTCCCCTTCATCCTCCATAGCCAAGCGGGGGATAACAGCTGATTGGCCAAAACCAGCTGGTCGGGGGTTGGCAGCAGTGACGTCACGGTGTCTACCGCCGACGGAACTACATCACTAGTTTGGAGGTTTGTTCAACGATGATTACTACCAATGTTGTTCCGGCCACCCTCGTAAAATACAATTAATTGTTTACAGTGGCTTTCACCTCCCCAATGGTAGTTAATCGGCCTCTCAGATGTTTCACCCAGTGTTTGTGTAAAAGTTCTTGTTGTTTAGTTTATGTGTACTAACTTCTAGGTTTGTGTTGTGTGATTAGTGTACTTACACTAGGTTTGATCTGAATGCTAGCGATGGAGCTCTAGCTAGCCTATGTGTGGGGCTATGTCCATACCAGGATGGAGGTATCGTATAATTAAAATCCTTAGACATAGAATCACCCCTCACAACCAATCACAATCAACCAAGGCTTTGGCTGCTATTAACCCTTGACTTTCTGGGTGATCTTTTTGTTACACTCAGCTCTGGGTGCGGTCTCATAGACTGTTGGAAATCATTTTATTAATCTAATACCTTATTTGAAATGATAACTACGTGCATAATATTAAATTAAGTTTATTAAGTACATATAATAGATGTTTAAAATGAAAAACTTGTACATAGCAAAATCTGATAAAAAATGTAAAAAAATTCTAAAACCATAAAAACGTAATGATTAATATGACAAAATGTTCTGTTATTGGTATTTTTCCATTCAATAGGATATGATGAAAGTAAGAAAATCATCGTCTTTAAAAACCCTTATATTAAAATAAATAAATAACTCAAGCGGTCTGTGAGACCGGACCCAGGACTTTAAGGGTTAATATCAAACACAGGCCCAAGCCAGAAATGGTACCACTTGGTTTAGTATTTTTAGGCTTGCATAGAGGGATTTTGTACCCCCCTATTTTAGCTTGTCACATTTTAAAGGAGTTCTGCAGGAAGTAGCCTATAATAAGGATGGGATTTATGTTAGAAATGGATTCATAATGCTTCATCAAATTCCACGGTTTTCTTGTTTCACCCTTAATTTTGATTTCTATTTGTCAATAAAACATCAAATGGTTTTGAAGATTATTTTTTTTGTATTATTTTTCAGAGTATTGTTTGAATGATACATTAGTAAAACATTGTATCAAACACATGTTTTTTCCTGATTTGATTTTTAATATTTACGATGTTATAAAAGTAGTAAGAAAGAATATTTACTAGCAAAATGACTATGGATTATCATTGAGGATTATTGTTTCAGGACTGCTCAATGGGGCAGGGTCAACAGGAAGTTTGGACTCGGAAGCTTCATCAATGTCTGGAGATGGCACTTCCACAGTTAGTCAAGAGACGGCTATACAGCGACCGGACTGCACACCTGTCTCCTCCAGGCACTGCAGGTGGAACAGAGAACACTCTAATAACTGCAGATGTTACTGGTTAAAAACCAATAGCCTAGTATTTCTAAATTATATTGTAATTTGGTAATAAAAATCAAAATTAAATTCCAATTATATTGTAATTACACTAAAACCTCGTTTATCCGGTTTTGATGGGACCAGGGACATTTCGGATAAGCGAATTTTTGGACAAACCGTTTTGCCGATTTTTGGAGGAAAAAGCCAAATAAACGCCTTTGGTTTTTTCTTTACCGCATTATATGGGAAAGCATTACAGTTGAGTTTATATGATTATAGCGTCTATACACAGTTGAATTTTTTCGACCGACAGTATTTTGAACGGTCGGCCGAAAACGCCACGCATTACCGGCCGAAAATGCCACATAGTACTGACCGAAAACGCTGTGCAAAGCTGACAGAAAACGCCGTTTAGTACCAGCCAAAAACGATCCGCAGTGCTGGCCAAATACAATCTGCGCCGTTTAGGCTGTCGCAAATCGTGCTGTACTTTTCTAGCAACATTTTTTATTTTTCTCTTTGAACCATTTCGGATAAACGAATTCTGGATAAATGAGGTTTTAGTGTATATCAATTTAGGGATGGACAAGTTAAAGTCTATGGTACACCGATTTATTGTTAGGCTATGGTTCAGAGGCAATGATCAAAATCAATTGGGTACAAATTCAGTTTAGGTCAATTCAGAGACAAATTGTAATATCAATACTCTCCATTGTTTATTTACTCTGATTTTGTTGTCCTCAAATTTCCTAATTTTCTTGTCGATTAAATAGCAATAAATGTTAAACAATATAACACCAAGAGTATAAATCTAGAGAGTTAGAATTGAATTCAGATATTCTTCATGCATTATGTAAACAGGTCAGTCAGCGGAACTCAAGTTGTGAGGTGTGACAGACTCCAGCCGATAGAGGTGAAGGACATCCTCGTCTGCTTTCTATTCATTGTCAAGCATGCCAGCCACGATCAGATGATCTCTTGGTGGCAGAATTGCTCACAAGCGGATGTTTTAAGCTTTTTCAAAGTCATTGAGTGAGTAAATGAAAGTATTAAAAAATAATATACTCTAATGTTTTAGATGAACGAATGAAGTGAGAAGATCTAGATAACATGTTGATTGCTGTTAGTGGAGTCTCAATATCCAGTTCAATGTCTGTGTGTGTGTGTGTGTGTGTGCATATAAATAAATAAATAAATAAATATATATATATATATATATATATATATATATATATATTAATAGATTATTAAACATTTTAAAAACCCTTTTTTGATCTTTTATTTATTTAAAAAAGGTTACTGTGTTTCAAATGCTTAATAATATAGATACAATAATAATATAGTAGCCTCCTTTCCTTAAATAAATTGATGACTATATACAGGGTGTTTCAGAATTCCCTACCAATACTCTAGGGCATTGTTCCTGGGTAAGAAACATATCTAAATATCATATTTAAATTGTCCGGAAGTCCTTAGTTACTCACACAGCCTCCATTTTATTTTTTTCACTTATAATTTTTTTTCTGAATAATGGTTAAACGTACGGAATTGAAACTTGGCACAAACATTTATGGTAAGTAGACAAAGCTACAAAAAAATTATGATAATTTCTCAAATTCATAAAACAAAATGGCGGCCATTTAAAATTTTGTTTCTCAAATAACTCGTGAACCGTTGATTTAACAGACAATTTACAAGAATAACTTTTTTTAGGTAATGAAATTACAAATCGATTGACATCAATTTGTTTTATATTAGACAAATATTAACTGAGATATGGTAGCTTTAGTGATAGGTGACCGCTAGAGCTTAGTTTCAGTGCTTTATGTGTTTATCATGGCAGCAAACCTGCATACTCTTTTTCCATATTAATCATATAGTGAACAGGCAAACTCCTTTATTTATGGACAGATGTTGATGAAAGTCGGTATGAATGTTAAGATAAAAATTATTTATGGTGAAACGCAGATCTGCTGCGACGGGGGTATTAATTTTATAGATGTTAAAGATTTAAATTAAATGGTTTATATACCTCTCTAGAACAATCTTAGTAGCTGAAGTGGCGCAACTATAGTTTCGGCCTAATTAGGCCATCATCAGGCACAAGGATAATAATTTCTTGAATTTTCACTTCATTAAATAAAACTTGAACAAAAACATAATCCAAAAAGTAAATAAACAAAAATAAAAATAATTACACAACTGACACAATTTTAAAAACAGCTGACATTTGACTACAAGAATATCAGCATGTTAATTCGGTATGTGGTTCCCCTCCTCGCTTTCCAGTATTCTAATAGCGGTGTTATAAATAATATTCGATTGAAAGAAAAGTTGATCGTTTAGTATATTGTTCCTGTCGGATTTAAAAGCTCTGTAAATCTTAAATTCTTCGAGTGTGTTAATTTTGAATTTATTCTGTGAATAATGAAGTAGTTCCATATTTTCATTAATACTATTGTAACTATGGTTGTGGGAAATTAAATGTTTTGCAAATGTTGACGTCTGTTTAAATGTTGTTTTTTTGGTATATGTTCTTTAAAATGTGTAATGAAGGAGCGGGAGGTTTGTCCTATATAATATGTATGGCAGTCTGAACAATTAATTTTGTATACACCTGATTTATCGTAATTCGTGGAGGATATATTGGGTTTTTCTTTGAATAACATTCCCAAGTTATTTCTCGTTTTGAAAGACATGGCGACATTTTCTTTTTTCATTATTTGTTTAAACTTGTTGCTTAAGGAAGAACCATAATCAACCAACAGGAACTGTTTAGGTTTATTAATAATTCTGTTGGTTTTTTTCTGGTGTTTATTTAACAGTTTATCAATTAATGTACTTCTGTATCCATTAGAAACAGCAATATATTTAATGACGTTAAGCTCTTCATTAAAATCATCTTTGTTCATTGGGATTGATATTAATCTATTAACAAAGCAATGATAAGCGGCCAATTTTTGTGAGTAAGGATGGTGTGAATCTGAATGGATTGTCTGATCAGTGCAGGTTGGTTTTCTGTAGATTTTAAATTTTAAACTGTCATCCTGTTTAGATATTGTGAGGTTCAGGAAGTTAATTGATTCATCTTTCTCTATTTCTAAAGTGAACTTAATATTTTTGTGAATATTTCATAAGTATGTGTTCAGTAAAGATAGTTCTCTATTGTTGCCGTTGAAGAGAACAATGGTATCATCTACGTAGCGGAAGTAAAAAATTATTTTATTCTTATATTGGTTTGAATCAGTAAATAAATATTGGTTCTCAATATGATTTAAAAATATTTCAGACTAGCTGACCCGGCGAACTTCGTAACGCCTGACAGTAAATACATGTTAACTTTAAGATTGGCCATGTTTGAAGTCGAATAGCAATACGGCTTCATTGTAAAAGGTTATTTATTCTGGGTCGCGGCATAGTGAATAACAATAACAAAACCATAAAACATATTAATAACATCCCAATAAAACAAATAAATCTGAGTGGATTAATTCACAATTTTCGAATCCAATCCAAACCCAAACGAAACCTATCTGTAATACGGCTTTTATAGGAAAGATATACAACAGCTGATTATTATAATAAACGTAATAATATAACCATTGTAATTATTATTATTATTATTATTTTTTTTTTTATTATTTTTTTTTTTTATTATTTTTATTATTATTATTATAATTATTATTATTATGTAATTGTAATTATTATTGGGGGTTGGCAGACCTGGTCTGCAATGACAGGAGGGACTTCACATTGCTGTGATTTTAAGTTTGAATATTATAGTTAACAGACTCATTTTGGTGTTGTGGTTGTGTCACACGCGATCTTATGGGACTTATTTTCGTATTGAGAAACGTCAAATAAATAGACTTTGTAAGTAAATTAATGTGAACTGTGACTAACATACTACTAGGTTTGGCGAAGGCTATTGCATAAACTTGAACTTTCTGCCAGAGACGAGTGCGCAGGCTCTAGGCGCACGCCTGTCAGCTCGGCCTTATTACCAACCTAGCGGCACCGATCTACCCGCCCGCCGAGCCGGCCATCTACGGCTGCGCCGGGTCCCGACACCGACTACACTCCGCACTGGTTTGCGCCGTACCGGCTGAGAACGCAGTATGCATTGCTGACCTGAATGCTTCCACCAATCTGCAGGCGCCGTGATAATACCAAGTTTCATCGCTGGACGACGTGGGACTTGGAACTGTCACTGTGGACTTACCCTTCTGCTTCACCGCCTTCACCTTTGAAGATTCGAATCAACTGTTTTTTCTAATATTGAACTAGTATTGAACTTTAATTGAATGTTTCACTAATATGTTGTTATGTTTTATTAAGGATTGTTTTTTAAATAATAATTGTTATTGAAATGAATAGCAACTAGATAAAATTGCTGATTGTTATTAAATAACAGTCTATGTGTATATGATTGCTGACTTTATTATTTTCCAAGGTTAAATTTATTTTAATTTTTGTTAATTATGAATGACTTTATTTATGAGTCATCCCCTGGTGGCATTATAGAAGAAGCTATCTGTAATGTATCTTTTGAGATAAACAAGTTGTCAGCCAATCATCCTGATGTTAATTTAGATGGACTAGTTTCTGTGATAAGTTCTTTGGTTCAAGCAGTTGATGATGTCAAAGTCGAAAGTCAGTCTTCAACTGCACTTATAAATAGCTCCATAAATGAAATAGCTACTTTGACTTCCAAGCTAGAGCTCGAGAAAGAACTTAGACACAAAGATATCAACCGTTCTTTTCAGGTTCAAGACTCAATTGAAGTTGAGAAGAACGAGTTGAAAAAAAAGCTTCTAAAAATAGAAACTGAAATAGTAAACTGCAATGCAAGGTATAATTGTTTGCTTGCAGAAAATAGGGACATAATTTCTCACATAAGTAAATTAAAAAAGGAAAACTGTTCTCTATGTGAAAAAACAAATCTTTATGTAACATAAACCATAACCTTAAATCTAAGATTGAAATTGTAACTAAGGAACTTGTTTCATGTCAAAATAAGTTATCATGGGACAGTGCCAAATGGCTTGATGACAATGTATTGAATGCATATTTCTCTTCCATGTTTGAAAGTGTAAACAATAGTGATATTGTTTTCTTAGGGCCTTCTACCTCTCAGATTTTGAAGTTTTCTGGAATTAAACATATGCTAGAGGCCATGAATATTTCATCAATTGACGAGAGTAAGTTTGTTTTCTGCTGTGTGAGTAACAGCAGAGATCCAGGAAAGGACGACAGTGGATCTCACTGGAGCCTGCTTTTTGTTGATATGCGGACTCGTGAAGCGTATCATCTTGATTCACTGCAGGGAGTAAACCATGAGGCTGCCACATTGATTGCAAGTAAATTAAATGTAATTGAGGAAAACTTGTCGGAAGTGACATGTGTTCAGCAAAATAATTCTTTTGAATGTGGTTTGAATGTGTTGGTAAATGCTAAACACATTTTAGCACACTATTGTGTTAGTAATGCATGTAATACTCCATTTCCTGATTGGTTCGATCGTGGCTTCACTAAGCATAGTGCTGAGGATGAACATGAAACGTGTATTTCAAACAAGACTGAAGCTTGCCCCCCTAGTATTAAGCTGAAATTTAAAAAAAGAACTGAAAATAGCTGGGTGGTTGTAAAAAATAAAACAAGAAAATCTCGACAAAAAACTAACAAGAACACAAAGAAAATCGTTTCTCATAACATATTTGAAGTACTAGATTCTGCTCAAAACAATGATATCCAAAACGTCCCCGCACCAAGCTCTGACAGTGTTACTACAAAAGTGGCAATATCGGATCGTGTTGGACATATTGTGAAGAAGGCACGATCAAAGAAAGCAGTCACCGCAAGAATACAGGAAACAAGATCAGTTGAAGAATCCCAGGGGGATTCAAAAAATTTCCACGTTCAGAGATCACGGTGTACAAATGATATAAATCCTGAACACTGTTCAAGGAATATTTTTTTCCAGGACGCATTGCTAAATAAGCCAATTAACAATGATACTGTATCAACACCCAATATTTGTAGGGCTAATAAAAATATTGAAAGTAAAATACGTATCTTGTCTGACAGCCACGGCCGCCACTTGGCTAAATTGTTACTTGGTAAGTGTTCGAACAATTATGATGTGCTTGGAATGGTGAAGCCTAATGGTAAACTTGAACAAGTGATCGAGAATATTGACTCTGTAGTTAAGGATATGGACACAAATGATTTATTGATAGTGTTTGGTGGTACAAACAATGTTCCCTTAACATCATGTCGGGAAATTTTATTACAAATTGACACATTGCTTTCTAAAACTGTAAACACTAGACTACTCATTATGGGAATTCCATATAGACTAGATCAGCCTAAGCTAAACGACAATATTGTTCTTATTAATAAGCATATTTCAGAAGCAGTTTCTAAAGCTACTCACGCACATTTTATGCCATTGGATATAGTTAATAGGTCTTATTTTTACACAAGATTTGGTTTGCATTTTAACTTAACTGGCAAAAAACGTATTGCAGGCCTAATTTCAAAGTATGTAATGCCAACATCTTCTTCTGAACATTTTCAAAACATCCCAGTTCTTATAACTTCTTCCACTCACCCTCCCACTGTCCCCCCTTCCCGTAATTATGAAAAGAGTGTTTTTTTAGGAAAAAATCATATAAAGAGATTGAACAAACCCGTGTGGAACAGCATGCGGTTTTGAGAATAGTTCATCAGAATGTCCAGGGTATTATAGCCAAACATCTCATGTCAGAAACTTTCATTGATTTAATGTCACCCAACATAATCTGCGTATCTGAACATTTCCTTTGTGAAAATGAATTCAACTTGTTTACTTTCCCGGGATATATAACTGCAAGTGGGTTTTGTAGGACGAATATGAAGAAAGGTGGAGTAGGCATCTTTGTCAAAGAGCCTTTGACTTTTAATGTGGTTGACGTTAGCAACTTTTGTACAGAGGGCGAATGTGAAATGGCTGCAATAAATTTTGAATGTAATTCTGAAAACGTTTTATATTTTGTTCTTGCTCTTTACAGACCACCCAACAACAATAAGGACAGTTTAAATATTTTTTTACGGTCTCTTCATGGCTGTTTGGAGTCTTTTGTAAGAAAAAACGTGAGGGTAATAGTTGCAGGTGACTTCAACATAGACATGTCTGTAAATAGCAGTTATTCCAATCAGCTTATCAATCTTATGTTGACTTTTGGATTACGGAGTACAGTTTTTTCTTATACCCGTGAGTTTAATGGATCTAGGTCTCTTATAGACAACGTTTTCTGCAATGTTCCAAAAACTTTTGCACATACTGAAGTCATTATTTCGGGGATTTCTGACCATCATGCTCAGTGTCTGGACGTTCAATTATTGACTCCAATCTCATCAAATTGTTCTCCAAAATTCTCTGTGAGAAGAATTTTTGATTACCAGAGTGTTCACATTTTTAAATCGCTCCTGAAAAGGGAAAACTGGGACAGTGTTTATTCAGCCGTGGGATTGGATGCCAAATTTGACACATTTCTATCAGCATTTAAATACTTCTTTGACATAGCTTTCCCTCTTAAAAAGACAAAGCTCAAACCAAAACAGTCTTTCACTAAAATAAAATTTAATTCTGAGCTGACTCAGTTACGGGATCATCTGCTTAATTTATACTATGCCTCAAGAGATTTTCACTCGGAACATCCTGTAAAGAGAGCCTATCAGGATTTGAAAAGAAAATATAGGGCTGCAGTAAAGTCAGCAAAAGCAGAGAATGTGCTTTTGCATCTCAATAGTTCTGATAATAGGTCCAAGGCAGTGTGGAACATTGTGAATGAAATGATTCCAAAAAAGTCCTCTTTAATTCATAAAAATATTAAGATAGGAAAAGATGATAGTTTGATTACCAACCCCTCTTCAGTCGCAGAATCATTTAATAAATTCTTTGCCAATGTAGGGAATGTTTCCTCTGGGGACCCTGTTGCATTGAGCCACTGTATTAAAACGCCTGGCTCTTGTTCATCTTTATATTTATATCCAGTCACCAATGAAGAAGTTATAAGTGTTATTAAGTCGCTTAAAATGAGCAATTCAGCTGGTGAAGATGGCGTGTCTTCCAAAATCATCAAGGAAGTGGCTGAGTGTATTGTTTTGCCACTTTCTCATATTTCAAATATTTCATTTCAGGAAGGATTATTTCCGTCTTCACTAAAATCAGCAATTATAAAACCCTTATTGAAAAAAGGAAACCCAATTCTTCAGGATAATTATAGACCAATATCTTTGACCTCTAATTTCTCCAAAGTTCTAGAAAAACTCTTTTTGAATAGACTTCTCCAGTTTCTAGCATCAAATAATTTACTCTTTGATAGGCAGTTTGGCTTCAGGAAAAACTATTCTACTGTGGATGCAATGTACAGTTTTGTTTCCAATGTGTCCAAGGCATTAGATCGTCAGGAAAAAGTTTTTGGAGTGTTTTTCGATCTTAGCAAAGCTTTTGACACGGTAAACCACAGCCTGCTAGTCAAGAAGCTCAGCCATTATGGTATTAGAGGGACAGCTCTGGATTGGGTGTGTTCTTTTCTCATTGGAAGAACTCAGTCTGTTGAGATTTCACATATGGATGAAAATGGCTGTCTCCTTAAGTACAAATCTAATGAAGTTGTTTTGAATTCTGGTGTACCACAAGGATCAGTCATTGGCCCGATTTTATTCTTGTTGTTTGTAAATGATATTGCTTGTAGTGTCCCTGGTATTGACCTCTGTCTATTTGCGGATGACACTTCTTTTAGTTTGTCTAACAAGTGCATAAAGTCTCTTGAAGTGAATTCCTTCATCAAAAGTAGCCAGCTTATGCAGTGGTTTCATGAAAATAACCTCAGTGTGAACGCAACAAAAACCCAGTTTATTAATTTCAAATTGAAAAATCCTGGTGGAACGTTTACTGAATCCAGCCTAATGATTGGCATAGATGTTATTGAGTCTAGTCAGCATACAAACTTTTTGGGCCTCGTTATTGATTCCGGACTTAATTTTTCTTTTCACATAGATAAAGTTTGCAAAAAATTGAGTAGTGCCATGTTTCTCCTACGTCGACTTGCTTTTTTTGCGAATAGAGAGGTTTTGCTTTCCGTTTATTACGGATGTTTTCTTCCTCACATGACATATGGCCTGGGTATTTGGGGTGCTGAAACAGCAAATCAAAAGAGGGTTTTTAGTTTTCAAAAAAAAGCAATAAGATTGATATTTGGCATAAAACGTTCTGGCTCATGTAGGGGGATTTTTTCAAAGAATAATATTCTGACATTTTCAAGCTTATACATCTTGGAATGTTTAACATTCCTGATTAAAAATAAACACTTATTCAATGTCCAGAGCACCAACCAATACAGCCTTCGCAACGCATCTCATATTTCCATTCCGAAACATAAAACTGCTCTATTTGAAAACCAAACGTATTACTCCTCAATTAAAATGTTTAATAGTCTTCCACCAAACCTGAGAACAGAAGCTGATGTTGGTGCATTCAGAAGGAATTTGAGACTGCTTCTGATTAAAAAAGAATATTATAGGGTTCAGGATTTTGTCAAGTGTTAAGTTTATCTTTTTTTATAAATGTTTTATTTGTATGTAGTATTTTTAGTGTTATGCATATACTCCTAAGAAGTATTATATTGACGAATTGTCCATGCTTTTGTAAGTTTCATGACAATAAAAGATTTTGATTTGATTTGATTTGATATTATATAAACACGTGACTTTAATCAGACAGAAAATAAAAATATAAATACATAATCCCCCAAAACCGAAACTATTAACGTGGTGAATAAAGCTGTTCATTTTTTACAGTACACATTTACTTCATAGTAGAGGTGTGCGGATAGTGAATTATTTTTTCGGATCGGATTCGGATCGGATAGTTTGGGTTCGGATCGGATAGTTTTCGGATTCGGATACTCGCAATAAAAAAGTGAAATTAGACTTATCTAAGAATAAATTAGAAAAATCAATAAAATGTTATCAAAATTATTAAATGGTACATAAAAAATCATTAATTCTTCATAGGATGAACAACAAAACTAAAAATTTTCCTTCACTGCATTTAAAATTAATAATAATAATAACAAGTTTATTCCATCAATAAATGCAAATTTACAAAATAACAATTACCAGTAACAAATTTGAATATGGCGTAATTCACAAATTAAATCAACAGAAACCTTATAATTCCCATTAAATGACATCAACTTTCTACTAATTCATCCATTCATTCTACTAATAATCAACTAATTCTCAATTTTATTTCACGATTCAATTATTTTATTTATTACAATGATAAAAACAAATCACCATTAACAAAGAATTAACAAAGTTTTTTTGGATGTAGGTGTGAAGCTAACTTTTATCTTCAAAAGTGTATGGTAGGCTAAAACAGAGGTGACTTTCTATAACTATAAAGTGCTAATTAAGATAAAAAGTTTTATGATAATTCATGATTTTCCATTGCTGGGCTGATAAGGCTTGCAGATAAGAAGGGACCGGTCAAGGTACAAGCTACTGACCTTCGTACTGTTAAGATAAGAACACCTGCCACATTAGTGTGAACACCTATCGCTGTTTACAAACATTGCTATCTTAAGACTGGCTTTCTTATTATTATTTAAAAAAGTCTAGATTTTTTATCAAAATATCTCTTAATAATTTGAATCAAATTTATTAAAAAATGGTTCAAAATATAAATATTTCTAGTCTGCCAAAAGGATGGCACAGAGAAGAGCATGTAAGGAAAAATGGATTAAGCAAGGGAAAGATAGACATCTACATTAAATCACCTAATGGAAAGCTTTTTAGGTCCAAAACTGAGCTTGTTAGGTATATAAAGGAAAATAATTTAAATTTTAAAATAGAAGACTTCAACTTTTCTATATCAAAAAAATTTGAAAATAAAAGCAATGTTTCACTTAATAGTTCAACTAGCTCTGGGGACGTGCCAAGTCTCTCTAATAACTGCATAACACATAATGTATCAATGAGTCCTACGACTGAAAAAAACCAATCAAATTCAGTTGAAATTCAGACTGAAAATTCTTACAACAGGATGATAATAACTGATGAACTACTCAGTTCCCAATGGCTCTCTGACCTTACCCTGCAGAAATATTTTGATCTTATTAATTCAAGATTTCTATCGACAAATACAAATTCGTGTTTGATTGTCAACCCACTTATATGTCACGCTGTCAAAAACTTAAGTGATTATGAACACTTTTTTGACTCACTTAAGATAAATGATTTCAAAACTTTAGTAATGCCAGTAAATGATTCTAAACAACTTGGTGGTGTGAGTGGCTCACACTGGAGTGTTCTTGTGTATTCAGAGCAAAATAATGGTTTCTACCATTACGATTCATTAGGGGATTATAATACAAATGATGCTAAAGTTGTGGCAGATAAAGTGGCACATTATTTGAATATTGCTGACTATCAGTTTAACTGTATTGACGGACCTAAACAAATAAACTCTTTTGACTGTGGTATTTATGCATGTTTATTTGTCGAGCATCTGGTTCTGGGATCTAAATCTAATGTTATCTTGCATATGGATAGACTGTCAGATATACTTTCTTTGACCTCCACTGATCTAATTAGAAAAAGATCACTATTAGCATATGTACTGAAAAACAGTGAAGTGTTGTCCAATGATGATATACGGTTATTATTAATCCATCAAGATATCTCAAGGCAAACTTTAAAAGTTAATAACAGCAATAATTTAACTCTTTTTCCAAGAACTGTAACATGCAGCGTAACTACACAAACAAATAGTAAGGATAAAAATAACACAAATTGGACAGAAGTGGGATTGAAAGCCTCAAATAAGGTAAATCTGATACATAAGGAAGCTGCACAGTACCTTCATTCAACAGATGGGTTAGCAGGAGTCATAGGTCTACTATAAAATTTAGTAACAACAAAATAGATACTTTTAACATTAACACCTCAAATTGATTTGAACCTCTTTGCAATATGAATGAGTCAACAGAAGCCAAAATGAGAACAAAACCTGAAGATACAGCCCGACTTAATCACGAAGTAAATAATAAAACTAAACCAAATGTGAAATTTAGTGTCCAAAGGGAAATTAAAGTGGAACTCTATGCCGACAGTCAGGGAAGAGGACTGCCAGAAATTATAGCATCTTGTAGTAAGGGCAAATTAAAGGTAAATGGAATAGTTAAATCTGGAGCAACAACACAGCATCTATTTAAAGAAGCCTCTAGATCTCAAGCTTGTCCCATTGTTTTATTAGGTGGAACAAATGACCTTAAACATAAAAAACCTATGGACATATATAATCAAATGGAAGGAACAATTAAGAATCTTGCTAAAAACGTGCCAGTTTGTGTTTCCACTGTTCCTCCATGTTTTTATGTCAGTCAGAATGACTCAATACATTGTGAAATTGAAATGGTGAATAACTATATTAGGGAATTGGTTTTGAGAACTGATCGAGTAAAGTTAATTGATTTTGATGTTTTTGAAAGAAAACATTTTTCAAGACATGGGATGCATTTAAATCAGAAGGGAAAACTAAAGTTGGCATTGCTAATTATTGATTTTGTAAAGCATGTATCCTCACATTCGAATGACCAGGTAATAAATGTCATTGATTCCCCTATGTATAAGATTATTGATCAGGCTGGTGGTGACAGTGTTCTGCATTTGCTCACTGTATCTCAGCAGATTTAGGTGATGAAAGGAACATGAGTGCCGGAGTTGCAAGGGACTTTAAATGTAAATTTGGGAAACCTCAGTTTAATGATTGTGTTGATTCACATTTAATTTGTCAAATAAAGGAGCAGTTGTGTATGGATTGGTCACCAAAGATAAATATTATCAGAAGCCAACAGTTAGAGATTATGAAGTAGCCTTTGAGCAATTAACAAATGACTTTAAGAAGAAAAGGCTAAACACATTATACTGCTCACCAATGGGATGCATTCGTGATGGTATTGATCCAACTATTTTCGTCAACAGTATAATTAAGTTTCAAACAATAACTGGGGCTAATGTAAATATAATATTACACAATGAAACATCAATTAAAAGATTGAGGAATGGCCTTCCTTTTCATGTATTTGTCAAAAAGCTGAGACTTACATTTGCAGCTAAAAATTGTCAACTAAATTCCCAACTACTGACATCTTTCTCTGAAGAATCCTGCTCTAACTCTTCTACAACAAGCCTTGGATTCTGCGCCTCCTCCAACATTGAAACCAACACTGATGACGCTGCTACTTCAGTTACTGACAACTCAACTACTTATACCCTGCCTTCATCACTGGTGTCAAGTTTGTGTGAGGAAAGTGTAGTGGCTCCGGGTGTTCTCACTTACAGTGAATGTTTAAAGCAGAGTAAACGTGAGAGTGAAAGTGTGGTGGGAGGTAAAAGCTTTAAAAATATTTCTCAGGAAGAATCTGTAAATATTACTCTAGGCACTAATATTGTAAATAGTCAAGAAATAATTAAAGAGGATGTGTTTTTTTTAGGAATGAAACAGCTAAATCAATAGACTTGTCAACTGGAACACAACCTAATGCTATATTTAAATTAAGTAAAAATAAAAAAGCTAATAATAATGAAAATTTAAATATCCTTCAAGTAAATATTCAATGTATTAGAAACAAGATCTTAGAATTAGAACATTTTTGTAACATTGAGCAGGTTCATGTAATTTGTGTATCTGAACACTGGTTAAAAGAAGATCAAAAAGATATTTTTGTTCCTAAGGGTTTTCTTGTAGCAGATATTATGTGTAGGAGGTTGAAAAATAATGGTGGAGCGGGAATTTATCTGAGAGGGGGGTTTAAATTTAATAAAATTGACGTTAGGCCTTTTTGTCATGAAGTTCATTGTGAATTTAGCTGTATTAAACTGATTGATTTTGATCTTATAGTTTTAAGTGTATATAGATCACCAAGTGGCAATGTTTCTTTGTTCTTTGAAAATTTTGATATTGTTGTAAAGAAAATTTTGAAGTTGGGTAAATTTTTAATTATAGGTGGGGATTTTAATATAGAAATGAAATCTATGGTTAAACAGTCATCCATAGAGTTTTCAAATTTATTACGCAGTCTTAATTTAGTATGTTCTAATTCAGGCCCTACTCGGGGAATATCTTGCATAGATAATATTATCGTGAATTTTTCTTTAGATATGTATAAAGTTTATATTGTGGGAGGATGTTTTGCAGATCATGATCCCATACTCTTGAATTTTTACCCTCCTAAGATTAAATTATCTACCAAAAACCAAAAAACATTTCAAGAAGTGTTTATAAGGGGGCAAACTCAAAAAAACATAGACACCTTTTGTAAACAGCTATGCCAAGAAAATTGGGAGATGTTTTCAGATTATTATAAGGGCAATATTAATGAAAAATTGCTCTTTGATAGTTTTTTGAAAAAAATTGTGGATTTATGGCATTATAGTTCGCCTTTAATTAAAATCAAACGAAATAGAAATTCAAAGAAAAGTAAACTCAATAATTGGTATACTGAAAAACTGACAAAACTTAGAAAACAGATGTTAGATTATTTTGAATTGTATAAGGGCTTACGTAGAACTAAGTCTCGTAATGTAGAAAGTGCTTATAGGGCATATATTAACTGTAAGAAGGTGTATAATTATGAGTTAAAATTGGCTAAAAGGGAGGCTTTTGAAAATTATATTGAGGGAGCTACCAACAGATGCAAGGCTGCATGGGAGGTCATTTCTGATGAAAATTCTCCTACATCGACTGAACCTGTGGTCTTGGATGCAGATGAATTAAATGATTATTTTATAGACTCTGTTATTGGTTTGGGACAAAAATTACCAGTATCAGATAGGACTGTTTCTGACTTTCTGAGCATTTCCCAACTAAAGGGTCAAAATTTTCATTGGAAAGAAGCAACATCAAAGGAGGTTGAGGGGGTTGTGGCTAGTTTCTCAAATTCAAAAGCCACAGATATATATTGGCTTTCAAATCATGTAATTAAAAAGACAATTAATTTAATAAGTGAATCTCTTGCTTTTTGTTTTGGAAAGTGTTTAAAGATTAGCTACTTTTCTGATTCTCTAAAAATTTCTAAAATTACACCTGTATTTAAAAAAGGAGATAAGAATCTTCCTAACAACTACCATCCTATTTCAATAGTTCCTATATTTTCCAAAATTTTTGAATGTCTCATGTATAAGCAGATGAGGAATTATTTTGAGTCTAACAATTTTTTTTTCACCTGCCCAGTTCGGGTTTCGAGAGGGGAAATCTACAACATCGGCTGTTTTAGATTTAGTTAATAAATCCCTAAGTGCTATAGAGAATAAAGAAACAGTTTCATTGACTTTATTTGACTTGACTAGGGCATTTGATTTAGTGCCTTTCGAAATCTTGCTCCAAAGCTTAAATATTATGGACTAAAAGATATGGCTTTACTAGTAATAAAATCATATTTATCAAACAGAAAACAGTATGTATCTGTTGGTGGCAAGGTATCTAAATTAAGGAGGGTTGTACCACAAGGCTCAGTCCTAGGACCTTTTCTTTTCCTGATTTCAATTAACGATCTACCTGGGTGTGTCGCTGTGGAATCTGTTATTTATGCAGATGACACAACTTTGATGGCTGCCCACAAAGATATTAACACCCTTAACCTGATTACCGATGAGGCAATTACCGCCGCAATGAATTGGTTCTCTGCTAACAAACTTTTGTGCAATAAGGAAAAAACACAAAATATTCATATAAGTTTGACACAGAAAATTGATGAGCATAAAGCAGTTAAATTGTTGGGATTCCATATAGATTCAACATTAAATTGGAAAAAAAATATTGAAATTATTTGTAAAAAAATTTCTAGAGTAAACTTTTTAATATGGAAATTGAAGGAATTTGTCAGTGATAAATATTTAAAAGCCACTTATTTTGCTTTTTTCAATCCCACATATCTTATGGAATATTGCTATGGGGACACTCATCCCATGTTCATAAAATTCTTTTATTACAAATAAAAGTCATACGCACAATATGTGGGGCTGGGCCTCTGGATCACTGCCGTCCTCTTTTTATTAGCCTTAAAGTAATGACAGTAGTAAATTTATAGATATATCATGTTTTAATTTATACCAAATCTAACCTAAGTGGATTGAAAAGCAGGGAAAATATTCATAATTATAACACCAGAACCAATTCCAAGCTAGATATTCCTATACATAGATTAGCCAAAACAAGCTACTGTCATAAAATCAATAGTATTAGATTTTTTAATAAACTCCACCATTCAGCAAAATTAGTAAATTTAAATAGATTTAAAGTTAAATTAAAGGAATGGCTTATTAAAAACCCATTTTATTGTTTGAATGAATTTCTTGATGGTACTGTAAATATAGACTTTTAGATAGGTTCCAGCGCACCAATTTTAATTTTAATTTTAATTGTATCATGTACACCTGATAATTTTTGACTATGTCTATTCCTTGTAAAAGGTCAACGACAATAAAGCTCATGATTCTTGATTAAGATTTGACAGACACCGTTGGCTCGATGCCATCGGCTATCTGCGTATCGGCAAGGGCAGTTGCAGTCGACAGTGCTATCAAACAAAAGTCTGTACGCAGGCGCAGAGTTGGAATATTTGGCAGATAAAATACCCCGATCGGCTGTGTAACAATATTGAAACTCGTGAAATTATGGTACCTCGTTGTAATCTAGTTAGTTATTCATCTTAAAATTATCTAAAAATGTAAAACTAATAACGCTTAAATTCATTTAACAAAGAGAAAATGTAGATTGAAAACAAGTGGAAAATTAGTTGGTTATGTGAACATTGAACGACGAAATAGGCCAAATGTAAATTTGGCAACACTTTATCGTATTGCTCAAACCCGGAGTAGTTGAGAATGCGATAACTAAACAATTGATCGTCTACGTAGACGATCATAATGAAGTAGTATTATTTTTGCCGGAAACCCCGTCGCAAAACGAGCTATTATGATGGTTTGTTACCAGTAACATTAAATCAACAATTCAAGTTTTTTCGTAGCCGAAATGAAATTTTATATGGAACAATATCAAACCGCAATCTGATACTCGGTGCAACTATCGATGACGCTATGCTTTGTATTTCAAAATGCAATATCGTGTTGAACTTACGGTTACTTAAATGCGTAGTTGAAGAATCGAATAATCATACCGCATCCTCGGACCGCCCAATGACGTTCTTACATTCCGATTGGATATGAATTGCATAATTTCGTCATCTGCGGTCGACATTCGTCATTCGAATCGCTATAAGTGTATTGCGTCTACCAGTCAATGACATTGTTTTGATGAAAGACTACGTAATTTCGTCGTCTTATCAAGGTTTAAGCAAAAATTATTCCAGCTTCGCGGGTATTAACTCGACGAAAATCTTGTTGTTTTTGTTCAAATTGCTGTATTATACAGTCTATCCGAAAATTCGGATATTTATCGGATCGGATCGGATATCTTAAATACATTCGGATCGGTTTCGGATATCCGATCCGATCCGAATCCGAACCGAATTTTCGGATATCCGCACACCTCTACTTCATAGTTTAACATTAATGAATGATTCAGATGGCATTGGATAGTAAAGCATACAGTATTGCTAATGGAAAGTAAACCAATCAGCTGTAGCTAAGAAATCAAATGTTTTCATTGTAGACAATTTGTAAACAAACTTATTCTCTATAAGGTTAACATTAGAAATTTAAAACGCCATAAAATGGAAACTTATGGGGTTTTCAAAAATATTTTTTCACTAAAACCTTCCCGGACACATATAGAGCAACTTCCTAAAATTTCATGGCGATCATAAAGGACATACATACATACATACAGACAGACATACATTCAATTTTATATATAGAGATAGAATACCGCAGCAAGAACCATACGATAAATAAATAAATAAATAAAGAAAACAACATCTAAACAGACGTCAACATTTGCAAAACATTTAATTTCCCACAACTAGGGGTGTGCGATGCAGCAAAAAAATTTTGATTCGATACAACGATGTGATACAAAGAATTCCGATACGAATCGATGCGATTCGATTCGATACAACACAACAAACACATAACACAATTTCCTGTAAAACAGAAATCATATAATAGAAGATAATAAAAAAACCATGGAATTAAAGCCAAAAAATATATTATTAGACTATTCACTAAATTTTACAGTTCATAATTAGTTTGATAATTTTTAGTTTGATAACTTTCAAGTTCCAAAGATTTGTGTTAAGGTATTTTATCTATGTATATTATATCAATAAAGCCAAGTTCACTAAAAGATTTCCAAGATTCGCTAAAATTTTTAATAACTTGGAATATGTATAGCTAGCCTTTACGAGACTAAACAAGAATTATTTAAAAAAATTAATGTAGGTCTTCAATTAGTAAAATTATATATCTATTATAAACTACTAAATAAAATAAAAATCTATTGTATGACAAAAACAAATATATCTCTAGTTTTAAAATTTTGATACAATTTGAAAATTCTTTTTTATAGTTTTTAAAAAATAACATATCTAACAAATTTGGAAATGAGAAAAATAAAAGATATTACAAGAGGAAATGAGTAGTATTGTAGTGAAAACTAGAAATAAAAATTTAAAAAGTAATAATATAGAAAATATAAAAACAGAAGTAAACTGTTATTTAAAAAAATAGTTTTAGTCATCCATTTCAAATGGTTAGTTTCTAATCAAATTCATATTTTAAATCTAAAAATATATAAAACTTTTAAAAATGAAGTTAGTTCTGGTTACATATTTATTTAAAACTATTTAATCGTTACTCTTATTTAAAAGTAAATTTCTTAATTAACGTAGCTTTTTTTCTCTCTAATGGCAATTTTTTTTTTTAAACTCAGATTATCCGAATATTTGATTATCCGAATGGGTCCCGGTCCCCATTAATTCGGATAATTGGAGTTCTACTGTATTACGTAGTGTTGAAAGACGTGAGTTTTACTTCATCCTGTAGCTTTTTTGTGATAAGCTATATTTTATACAGGAAAGGAAAAATTAGCGTACAATTATTTTCGTTAACTATTTTCTATAATTTTCTTTTTAACATTCATCCATGGACAATTTTATTTCTGTATAATATATTAAAACAGTATAAAGTAGCTTAAGCTATTAGATCCTATAATTTCATTTACACAGATTTCAGGCAGTGAATGCCTTCTAAGCGCATGATACTGCACGTTGTTGGCCTGCCGGCCGACGTGCTCTTGGTGCGAACTCACTTCTAGAGCGGATTATTTTTGTGATTAGGCGATCGTTCATAACCATGGCATTCACTCTTTTCACATTTTCTTTGATTTTTTTATGTGCTGGGGCATCTGGGGCGTTCGTTGTCTTCAATGTCTTCATAGCCATCACAATCAAAACATTTATACTACTTGTAAACACTTAGGCTCACCATAGGCCTTTGTTAACATTTTGCACTTTGTGATACACTTAATTTAATTTTTTACACAAAACTTAATACTTAATCTCTCGCTAACTCGAACTTCAATAACTCAAAATATTTAATATCCTGAATTATTTTCACTCCCCTAGGAAAAATCTTTCTATGTTGAAAAAAAACAGTACATAACTCAAAATAATTACAGTTATATTTTACCTCTATAAGACAAAATGACACAAAAATTACCTCTATAACTTGAATTTCAGTGGTTGAGTCAAATTCAATTTGCCCTTTACCTCCATAAGTCAAAGTGTACCTCTATATATCGAAGTTTTGTCAACGGATTTCTGTGAAACGCCGGGGTAAAGGTCACAACATGTCGGTGTCTGGATCATCATCTGACTGCTGTGACAGTATATTCTTACATCGTGCGGTGCTTGTGCTTTCAGTATTCGAGTGAGAATGAGTGCGAAAAGACAAGTGAAAACGTTGACTGTTGGTGAGAAATTAGAGATAATTAAGATTATGAATAAAGGGTGGCAAAAGAAGAAAGACGTAGCTACTAGGTTCAACATCCCAGTTAGTACTCTGTTAACTATTTTGAAAGAGACCAGGCAGAAATCGAAAAGTGGGATAGTGAAGGTAATTTTAAGTGTAAGAGGAAGAGAGGATCTGAGTTTCCTGTTGTCGAAGTGATTTAATCAATGCAGAAAAAAGAACATTCCTCTTGGTGGTCCAATAATCAGAGAAAACACAGAAAACTTTGTAAAGTCTATAGGTCATGACAGTTTTAACTCATTGACTATTGAAAAAATATACACTTTTGGAGCATGCTGGTACTGAATTATTTGAGCATTTAAAGCTTTATACTCAACTAGATGACCCAACAGACGTTGCCTTGTCTTTAATGTGAATATAAAATGTAATAAATAACAATAAATGTACAAAAAACATAATTAAAACAAAACAGTTTTTGTTAAATGTTAGATTCCAGCTCAAATTATAACACGTTTTATCTTGGTTATTAAAAAAGCTTTGAACTAAGTACAGTTTCTAAATCCTTCACAATGTAAAAACCAAAATCAAAATGAATAATACTTTTTAACTCATTCAAACCTTAGTATTGATAAATAAACCAATAAAAACAGCTGTATTTGAGAAATATTATATTGACATGGATATGTCTTAGCTCTGGGGGGGGGGGGTTAGTGATTTTTAAGATGGAAAACATGTAACAGGTTTCCATAGAAACTACCAGAAATATTGTTTTTAATTTTAAATATAAAAGAATAAGAACAGCTGTTTAGATGAACTTGAAACACTCCCTTTAGACATGTCAATGATCTAACCTATTTCCCACAGGGAAGTAAATGCAAACATTTTTATACAGTAATTAGATACCATTGAGTACTTACTACGTATTTTATACTAGCTTCTTTGGCTTGCTCAATGATTCAAATTAAAACAGCTGCTGTTTATATCTTAAAAGGTAAGATACATATGTTAGAAACCAAAACAAAATTATTTCCCCATAAGATTAACATGGGAACTTTAAAGGCTTATAGGGTAGAGATTTATGGGAAAATTGTCACAAAAACTATTAGACTCTCCTATTTTAGGCCTAAAGAATCAGTATACCAAATTTCAGCCTTCTAGGTATTTGGGAAGTGGGAGAATTAGTGATGAGTGAGTGAGTGAGGGCTTTGAATTTTATATATTAAGAAGATAAACACACAGAAAATTAACAATTACTCCCCATATCTCTAGCTGAATGTTTTCTAATTTGGTACTTACTTACCTTACCTATGTGGCCACTCAAACCGTAAAAGGTTTTTGGCCTCGCCAACAGCCGCACGCCATCCGTCTCGATCCTGCATAAGGTCTGGTGCAACATCAAGCTTCTGCACCTGATCCCACCACCATAGTCTAATTTGGTACTACACATATTTAAATGTTACACTGCCTATTTACTAGGGGTGTGCGAATATTTGAACTTCGAATATTCGAGTCTAGAATATCGCCGATATTCGGTTCGACTCGAGATATCTGACAAAGTTGGTGTCGGTAGAATATTCGAAGACGATAAATAATATAAAAGTGACATATGTCAAAGCAAAGCTATAGAGTTTCCATTTTAAAGTTCAGAATTAGCATCATTATGCAGCTAATTCAGTTGAAAACTAATAATATAACCAATGCTTTATCGTCTGACTACAGACGGATAAAGATACCGATTCTCGATCATCATCGATGCCGAACTGACAGCTTTCGTTTCCTTCCTTGCGCAGCATAAAAGTAGTCCATATTTTCACTGATAGTAGCTATTCCAAAAACACCTTTAGAGGATAATGCAACATTCAAAAGGGACAATTACAATGGATGGCTATTATTTCAAAAGTTTCATGGTATGGCTAGTCAAGATAAAATGTTTTTATTTTCTTAGTCTTGTTATTACCACGGCCACAGTGATCAAAAATCTAGGTTACACTTTTAGAGTGAAACAGCAAGTTATTATTGTTGCATAAAACATTGTTTCAATACGGTATTAAAAGCTTGGAGGAAACCATTTTTTGCAAACAGTAAAATTGTGACTCACAGTATAACGGGATGTATTTTCACAAGAGCAATAGACAATAGAGGCAGCCAGGTGGCCGGCCGGGTCAATGTTACAAAAACTATGACCTTGAGCTTTGGACGGGCAGAAGGGTGTAGGGGTTTGTTTATACAGTGGAACTTGGTTATAACGTCATTGAAGGGACCACACAATTAATGACGCTATATCAGAGTGACGCTATAAAAGAGGTTATATAATTTTAATTTAAAACCAAGGAAAAATAAGGAAACACATTTTTTACATGAAATTAAGACATTTAATGAAGGTAATTTTAAATACACCGGAAGTTTATGTTTATGACTGACTGACTACTCTACTATATAAAAATTTGAATTTGAAAATATTGCAATGAAGTTCGGCTTGGTGAATTCAACTGTTGGTTTGATTTTAAAAAACAAACCCGAACACACGTCTGCTATCTTACGTCCCTCCTCACACGCTCTTATAAGCCACACCTTTTCTTCAGCAAAACCTTTCTCTTAACACTTGCCATTATTTTTCAATACTGTATTCGTAAATTAAAATAACGAAAAACAAACTGTAAAAGACATACACTGAACTAACGATATCTACACGAACTGTAGGTACGTACGAACGGCATCACAGTGCTTTGATGCGACGTGAGTCACTGACACTGACCTTGATGACCGGCGACAGCGGATATAGGGTAGGGGGTTGGAGTAGTTAGCGGTAAGACAGCAATAAAATGCCGTTTCTAAAAATAGAATGTAGCTAAACAATAGCCGCAGCCCTCACGTTGCACCACCAACCGAACTTTCTCTATTTAGCTATATGTTGCCTTCATCTCGGCCCGATTTTCTTGACGTTATATACGAGGTTTGAGAATTTACTGACGATATATCCGAGGTTTTTTCCTATGTAAATACATATAGTTTGGCGGGACCTAAAAATAAATGACGTTATATCCGAGTTGACGTTATGGCCGAGGCCGCAATAACCGAGTTGCACTGTATTTGAACCAGGTTGTTTCAATTCATTTCTCAAGTCAAATATTTTCACTTCCCTGCCTATAACTATCTGGTTTAAACAAGTTATTTATTACGTTCTTACTAAAATAGATACTTTTAGCACAGTCAATAAAGTGTTAAAAAAAAATCTTTAAAAATAACTACATTAATAAATTTTATAATGTTGATCTTAATTAATTTTATAAATGTGAACTTGATAAGAAACTACTCATAAGAATTCTTAAACTAGCATTATAAATTAAAAGAAAATAAATAGGCTACTTTAGTTGGGTATGCAACTGTTGTAAATTGTGGATTATTAGTAAATTGATATTAATTTATGATATGATACCAAATTTTAATTTAAAATGAGGTAAATTCAAAATGAGGTAAATGAAAGTGAATTAATGAAATGAATATAAATGAAAATAAAATGAGGTAATTTTAAATTTAAAATTTAATTTAAAATGAGGTAATGATTTTTACCTCAGTATTTATATTACAATTTTGATTACTTCATCAATTGTCCATAATTAATATGTCAAATTTTACTTCTTTTTCAATATGTATTATTTTTTTAAAAGATTGATTTCCTTAATTGTAACAATGGTTAAATCTGTTTTTGTATTTTTACTTACTCCCCTTATACATAGTATATGGAGGAAGTATTGTTTTCCTCTAAATTTTTGAATTTGAGTTGAGAGGGGATGAATATATCCCGTTTTGGGGCCCCCTGAATCCAAAAATACAAATTCCCCCATACATTTTTAACAATTAATTTAAATTTGTCTCTCTTGTTTTTCTTTTCAGAAATATGATGATTATATTTGTAACAATAAATTATTAGAAGATATTTAGATTAACTTTGAAGAACTTGATAGTTTTATTATAGATTGTCTTTTTAAAATTTACTTAAGGGAGAAAGTATGTGTCAGTCCAATGATACCGTTTATGAATTGAGAGGATTGAATAGCAAATCATATATACAGGCCCTACATCATTTAAAAGCCATGCAATTACTACATTTTTTAAATTAGGCTGTTCACACCCAAGTTTTGAAGATCACCTAAATGGATGAAAATAAACGCTTACGCTAATATTCGATTTGAAAATATTCGATATTCGAAATAGTAAATAAATATTCGATTCGGGTTCGATTCGAACCCAAATATCACTATTCGCACATCCCTACTATTTACACTATATAATCCAAAAAACTTTTATGTTCTGTGACTGTTATCACTCAGATGTCCAGTTGGACTGTTGAAGGTTAGGCCTACTTTTAGATTATTCTACGTCACTTTCACAGCTGGAAACACTCAACTCATCACTATGTTTACTTTCCGAATTATCACTTTAATATAAAATCTGCTAACAAAATCAGAACAATCCTCAGAAACAAGGAATGTATTGCTGCGAAATGATCATTGTTGTCAAACTGCATACTGCACGACGATGTAAAGAAACAAACCGTAAACTCGGAAACAAAGAACGATATAAGAACAGTCGAGAGTCAAAATATAGCGATGCAATATTTTGAATATAAAAATCGAGAGTCTAATACCATAATACTACAGTCAAAGCCTGCAAAATATAAGAATAAATCAATAGTTACGTCAAACCGCCCATCATCTGTAGCTATGCGCTGGCGATCCTGTGACAGGCAGTGCCCGTCTATCGTAGCCAATGGGTTAAGGCGAGTAACGGTTGGCTTGAAAAATTTAAAAAGAAGCACAATGTTACATTTTAGAAAATTTTTAGTGAGAGTGTGGTTGTCAACAATAATATTTGTGAAGAGTGGAAGGATTCGTTGAAAAATATCTTGAAAGATTATCATCCGAAAAATATTGTCAAAAAAATGTCGTGGTGGCAAACATATTAAAGAAAGGGTTACAATTTTACTTACAACCAACATGACAGATTCAACCAAGCTTAAGCCCTTTGTTATAGGTAAAGCAAAAAATCCCAGATGCTTTAAAGGAGTAAAGTCCCTCCCAGTTTAAACACATCAAATAAAAAAGCCTGGATGAACTAAGAGTTTTTCTCTTGTCGTTGACTAAACTAGATTACACAATGGGAAAAAGAAGCGAACGATTCCCCTGTCTGTGGACAATTGTACAGCACACAATTTGATTCCTCCTCTAAAATGGGCTAATGGAAAATTTTTTGAAGGCAACAGCACATCAATGTTGCAGCCGTTAGATGCAGGAATAATAAAAAACGTCAAGGCACTCTACAGAACTAAAGTGGTTGGAAAATTTATTTCTGACATGGATTCGAACCAGACGAAAATAACGCTGAAACAGAAGTTGGACCAAAAATGGAAGAAGACCCAGAACTAGAGATAGAAACTGAAGTGGAACCTATCTGATTAAACAAGTTTTTTATTACATCATTTGACGTCCTTACTCAAATATGAACTTTTAGCACACTCATTAAAGGGTTAAAATAACTATACTGGAAAAAATTATTACATTAATAATTTTCTAATGTTGTATCTTAAATTAATTTTATAAACGTGAACTTGATAACAAACTACTCATAAGCATTCTTAAACTATTCATAATTTAGCTTTATTAATTTAAACAAGTATTTACAACTATTATAAATTGTAAATGTGATAAATTATTATTAAATTGCTTTTACTTTAGTAGTTGTATTCCAATTTTTATGATGTACTTAATCAATTTATTGTATTTATAATTTAGCATAATAACAAATTATTCATAAGTAATATGTCAAATTTTACTTATTTTTATATATTACTAGCTGACCCGGCGAACTTCGTAACGCCTGACAGTAAATACATGTTAACTTTAAGATTGGCCATGTTTGAAGTCGAATAGCAATATGGCTTCATTGTAAAAGGTTATATATTCTGAGTCACGGTATAGTGAATAAACAATAACAAAACGATAAAACATATTAATAACATTCCCATAAAACAAATAAATCTGAGTGGATTAATTCACAATTATCAAATCCAATCCAAACCCAAACAAAACCTAACTGTAATACGGCTTTTATAGGAAAGATATACAACAGCTGATTATTATAATAAACGTAATAATATAAACATTGTAATTATTATATAAACACGTGACAACAGAAAATAAAAATATAAATACATAATCCCCCAAAACCGAAACTATTAACGTTGTGAATAAAGCTGTTCATTTTTTACAGTACACATTTACTTCATAGTTTAACATTAATGAATGATTCAGATGGCATTGGATAGTAAAACATATTGCTAATGGAAAGTAAACCAATCAGCTGTAGCTAAGAAATCAAATGTTTTCATTGTAGACAATTTGTAAACAAACTTACTCTCCATAAGGGTAACATTAGAAATTTAAAACGCCATAAAATGGAAACTTATGGGGTTTTCGAAAATATTTTTTCACTAAAACCTTCCCGGACACATGTAGAGCAACTTCCTAAAATTTCATGGCGATCGGATGAGTAGTTTGGCAACGCATAAAGGACATACAGACAGACAGACAGACATACATTCAATTTTATATATAGAGATTTTTGAGAGGGATTAATGTGTTTAGTTATAACAATGGTTAAAACAGTTTTAGCGAATTTCCTTTAGTGAAAAACTATTACCGTAGGTTTCATTTAAGCCCGGGACCATGTTTTTTTGTCTTTAGATGCCTAGAGACCAAAAACAATAGTCATTAAATTTTGTATATATTAATATAAACAGGGTGTTCATTAAAGTCGGGGACAAACTTCGAGGGGTGTTAGTGCTCATCGAAATAAACAAAAAATTTCCTATAAACATATGTCAAAAAATCCTTATTCTAGCCACTAGTTGCCATTTTGTATTTTGTACAAAAGCGTTATATATAAAAAACTATATAAGATGCAGAAACCAAACTTTGCAGTATTTTATATAAGATACGGAAATCAAACTTTGCACACATATTTATTGGCCAAAGGTAAAAATATTTTTAAAGTATTATTTAGTTTGTTTTTATATTTTCAAAATGGTGGCGGTTAAAAACCTTTTAATTTGAATAACAAAATACCGTTAACTTAAAATTTTTACAAGACGTAAAAAAGATTTCAATTTTATTTACAAATATGCCGATTTTTCAGTGAATGAAATTCGTTCATGGATAAACGAGAAAATGCATAATATTTGTACACGGACCTCGAAAACAGCTCTAACGATTTTCTTTAAATTTTGGAAAGAATTTCTGAGTAGAAAATGAGTTCTAGTAGGTCTAATGTCCAGGAAAATTCCAGTTTTCTTGTAATATTAAGGTTAAAATCTAGAAAATTAACATCAGACTTATGGAGAATCAAATTTAAACAATACAAATCAAAACATCTGTTAATATCCGTTTGACAGTTGTTGATTGAAGATGGCGATGCACAATATGTGAACAGAGGTTTTGCATAAATATTTATTTTATGTATAAGTGAAAAATTATCAAATTACTAAACAATTTGTAAAAACTAAAAATAACTGTGCAAAATAAAAGCAGAGAAAAGTATTTCTAAAATTGTTCGTGTTTTGACAGAAGACGTATTCATTATATTGCTTGATATCACTGTAACAAACCAATTGTTTGGTGTAAATTAAATTTCTCTTTTGCTTTTCAATCCTCATTTCGTTTTTAACAAAATTAGTTGATCACAGGCTAATAACAACTGTTTGGATAACTAAACAGTAAATGATCGGCTAAAACAATTAAGGTTGGCTAAAAGACCTTAAACTGTGCCAATGGTTTGACAGACGCCACAGTTCAGTGGTAGCGCGTTGGCTTCATGAAACGGAGGTTGCGAGTTCGATTCCTATCCAAGAACCTTACTTTTTGTTCAGTGTTTATGCTATATAATTATGGTGTATTAAATTGGTTCTATTTTAAACCTCATAAATGTTTTTATTAAGTAATAAATACATTTAATTTTTCTAGTTAACCTGTAAAATACAAGTCTTATTCTATCCTAGCAAAGCTCGGTCACCAGGTACTTGTATTTAGGGGCTCCAATGCTAATCTTGGAAAAATTAGTATTTCCCTTACTAAACAATAGTTTTGGATGAAACTTTGTATTTAGCTTCATGTGGTTTTTGTTTATAGACTTAGTCTCCATGAGTTTAAGTACACAGGCCGTCGGCGGATTGCTGGGTCTGGGAAGACCCAGGGCAAAGGGGCAGCCAAAGCAATGACACTTCCTGCTCGTATGCAGCCACCAGACTTCTCTGGAGATTCTCCAGTCCTACTTCCACACAACATTCTTAGTGGTAGCAACAGCGTGGGCCGAGAGAACATGACACACAGGGGTGAGACCAAATTCGTAATTTTCACTATTTCAATAGGGGCTATAAATTATATTTAAAATATTATGATCGTCCAAAATTGCATATTGTATGTGATTAGACAAACAGATTAAAGAGAAAAATCTTTTATCAACCCATCCTGCCATACAACCAAGCCTGCTCCACCAAATCCTCAGTCAGTTGAAGACTATCCACCTCTACTGTTTCACCACTCAAGTACAGCTACAAGTAGCATAACCGTTGGTACTGCAACACTTAACTCCCCCTCGCCAGTAGTACCTTCACCAGTGTGCCTGCCCCGGACCTCCAGCTCTCTTGCATCTCATGTCACTACCGCTGCCACCTCTTCATCAACCTCATCTACCCCCCTACCACCTCCAACAGTGTCACAGTGCTTGAAGAATGGTGAAAATGTCAAAATTGGTGCGAGTGCCTTTGTGAGTGTTTCTAATGTAAATAATTGTAACGCCTCTTTTTTAGGAAAACCTCTGATGGGACATCCTGCTCGGCAAAAGGTCTAGCTTTAAATAGTTTAAAAGATATAAATTTAAATATCATTCAAGTCAACATTCGGTCTTTAAGAAATAAATTGCCTGAATTATCGATAGTTTTACAGGAAACAGAATGTAACATTGCGCTTTTAAATGAGCATTGGTTGCAAAAAAATGAAATAGACTTCTATGTTCCAAAAAGCTTCACCCTTGCTGCATCCTTCTGCAGATGGGATGACCCCCATGGAGACGTATCCATTCTGGTTAATGAAGGTATTTTGTTTGATGAAATTGATATTTCTCATATCACCCAAACAAGTTCATTTGAAGCTGCATGTATTTATGTCAATAGATTTAATATTGTTTTTATTTCACTGTACAGAACACCTGACTCAGATTGTAATATTTTTTGACCTTTTAGAAAATCTTCTGGCATTTATTTTATCAAAAAAACCTTTTAGTAAAATTGTACTAGGGGCCGATTTTAATATTGACTTTTTAAAGAATAACACCTGTAGTGAATCATTAGTAAGCATTATGAAGTCCTTTAATTTATATCATGTTTTTAAATACCCGACCAAAGGAGATAAATGTATTGACAGTATTGCAACAAATATTAATCAAAATGAATGTGAATACAAGTTTTGGAAAGGCAAAATATCTGATCATCCGATTTTATTTTTTAAACTTTTACTCAAAGATCCTGCACTGAATTTGTTTAAGGAAATTTCTTTTAGGAAACTTAATCAAGAAAACCTTGATATGTTTGCGTTGAGTTTATGTAACACAGATTGGGAACCTGTTTTTAATTATTTTGATGTCAATATTGCTTTTGAATTTTTCCTTGACACTGTGGTTTATTTGTTTAATTTGACCTGTCCTAGAATATCTATGAAAATACGACATGATTATAAAAGTAAGATAAAAAATAAATGGTTTGACGAGTCTTTAAACAAAATGCGAAATACCATAATTTTTCTTGCCGATTTAATTAAAGTACCTGATTTAGATTGTCATGATGAATTAAAGAAAACACTGTCATTATATAGGAAAGATTATAAACATAAAATTAGAGAGGCCAAAATAAAACATAATGAGAAATTTATTAATAGTTCAGATAATATGTGTAAGGCTGCTTGGCAGGTAATAAAATCAGAAAGTGGTTCATTATTCAAAAACAATAACACTGTTCCACTATTTTCAGTAGACGAATTTAACAACCATTATATAAATTTTGGTAAAAAAGTCGCAGAAAAGGCTCTTAATGAACAGAGTAGTGAGTTAGATTTCTCTAAATTTTTAAACAATGCTGTTCATTCTAAGGTTAAATTTTTGTGGAAATTGGTAACTATGGAAGATTTGATAAAAATAATAAGATCTCTTAACTCATCAAACAGTGAAGATGCCTACGGGCTGTCAAACAAAATCATAAAATTCATTGCTCCTTACATTATTAAACCGCTAACACATCTAATAAATATGATGCTACTCAGCTCAACTTTTCCAAATTGCTTAAAAGTCAGTAAAACTATTGCCCTTTATAAAAAGGGAGACAAATTTCTCATTTCAAATTATAGACCTATTTCAATGGTCCCAGTTTTTTCAAAGGTGTTTGAATCTTGTGTGAAAGTGCAGTTTGATTTTCTGAATTTAAATAATATTTTAAACAATAATTGGATTTAGGCCTGGCCTTTCAACAACTTTGGCTGTGGAGTCTGTGGTTTCAGATATTTTGGATACTTTTGAGTCTGGTGGTTATCTTAGTGTGGCACTTCTGGATCTCAGTAAGGTCTTTGATTCTGTATTGCATAACGTTTTATTGCAGAAATTGGATTTTTATGGAATAAAAGGACATGAGCTAAATTTATTTAAAACACCTCAATGGAAGACAACAATTTGTAGCGTTAGGTAAACAAATTTCAAATTCTAAAGAGGTCCTTGCTGGGGTTCCACAAGGGTCTGTGTTGGGGCCGCTGTTGTTCATTCTTTATATTAATGATTTACCTAGTTCTATGCCATGTAAAACAATTCTTTATGCAGATGACACATCTTTCATTTTATCTGCTAATGACTTTGATTCAGCAAACCAAGGCATAAATAATGTCATTGAATCCGGGAAGCTATGGTTTAAAAGTAATTTTCTTGAAATAAATGATGAAAAAACTGAGAAAATTTGTTTTACTTTATGCAGTCTTCAAGAACAAAATGCCAATTCTGTCAAACTACTTGGAATTACTCTGGACCCTAAATTTACTTGGGAAATACATTCTAACAATATAATTTCAAAATTATCGCGAGTTAGCTTTTTATTAAGAAAACTTAAAGATTGTGTCTCAAAACCTACTCTTTTAATGACTTACCATAGTTTATTCCATTCCCACTTGCTTTGTGGCAATATATTGTGGGGTAACAGTTCTGGAGCCAACTGTGTTTTTAAATGGCAAAAAAAGGCTCACAGAGTTATGTTTCAAATTCCCAATAGGGTTAGTTGTAGGCCTTTTTTATTGAAAATGAAATTATGACTCTTCCTAGTATTTTTATTTATCAAAATTTAGTTTATGTTAAAGAAAATTTAAATAAATTTGTTCCTTGCAACTCAATTCATGGGTATATCACCAGGCATTCGGAGGACCTACGGATTCCACAAGCCAGGTTAACAAAATTTATCAAAAGCCACAAATTTTTACAAATAAAACTTTTTAATAGGCTTCCAGTATCCTTTAGAAAACAGGAAAATATTAACAAATACAAATTAAAATTATCAAAATGGTTAATAAGTCGTTCATTTTATTCAACTGAGGAATTTTTTGATTGTTCTGATGTTTCATTACTTGAAGATAATGCCATGCAGTCTACATAACATGTTAGTTATATAAGATCTATATTGTTTTTTCTTTTGTCTTTCAATAATCGACTCTAACTTGCATTAATTTATCTAGTTTTGGTTTTTTGAATTTTTGTTTTCAACTGTATTGAGAATATTCAATGACTTTGTCTATTGTAATATGTGTTACCTAATGACAATAAAGATTTATTATTATTATTATAACTAGAGGTGTGCGGATATCCGAAAATTTGGTTCGGATTCGGATCGGATCGGATATCCAAAACTGATCCGAATGTATTTAAGATATCCGGTAATATCCGATAAATATCCGAATTTTCGGATAGACTGTATATTTCAGCAATTTGAACAAAAACAAGGAGATTTTCGTTGAGTTAATACTTGCGAAGCCGGAATAATTTTTGCTTAAAAGACGTATTACGTAGTCTTTCATAAAAACAATGTCGTTGACTGGTAGACGCGATACACTTATAACGATTTGAAACACTAAGCATTATGACAATGTGAAATATATCCCGAAAATATGTGTTCTTGAAGAGTGAATCTATCTACACTAAACGGTATATTTAGAAGTTTGGAAAGATCAGGATTTTGAATGATTTTAATTGGTTTAGATATTAAAATTAAATTTCAAATCATTATTCTGAATTAACTAATAGATAATAAACACTGAAATAGTGAATGAAACAATCGAATGTATCAAAAACTAAACCAAAGTAAGGTTACTGCTTCCTGGATTTTGTAATGTGTAGTAGACGCTAATAATGGCAAACACAGCGCTGCTGTGTCCTTTAGTGCACGATAACTAAATATCGCACTTCTATTGTGACCACATCTTTTTAGTACTCTTTACATTTATCACAGATATATTTAAGGATGATACATCCTTGAGGTAACAACTAATTATTTTTAACGAATTTTAATAATGTTTTAATCGGTATATATAAATACGATAATACGACTTTTACCGGTACCTACTTTGACTAAAGTAGTCTACGTAGACGATCAATTGTTTAGTTATCACATTCTCAACTACTCCGGGTTTGAGCAATACGATAATGTGTTGCCAAATTTACATTTGGCCTATTTCGTCGTTCAGTGTTCACATAACCAACAAATTTTCCACTTGTTTTCAATCTACATTTTCTCTTTGTTGAATGAATTTAAGCGTTATTAGTTTTACATTTTTAGATAATTTTAAGATGAATAACTAACTAGATTACGACGAGGTACCATAATTTCACGGGTTTCAATATTGTTACAAATATTCCAACTCTGCGCCTGCGCAAAGGCCTTTGTTTGATAGCAGCTGCACTGTCACTGCTCCTACCGATACACAGATAGCCGACGGCATCGAGTCAACGTCGTCTGTCAAATCTTGATTATTTGTTCATGGTGATTTGTTTTTATCATTGTAATAAATAAAATAATTGAATTGTGAAATAAAATTGAGAATTAGTTGATGATTAGTAGAATGAATTGATGAATTAGTAGAAAGTTGATGTCATTTAAATGCGAATTATAAGGTTTCTAGTGATTTTATTTTTGAATTATGCCATATTAAAATTTGTTACTGGTACTTTTAAATGCGGTGAAGTAAAAATGTTAGTTTTTTTGTTCATCCTATGAAAAGTTTATGATTTTTTATGTACCATTTAATAATTTTGATAACATTTTATTGATTTTTTCCTAATTTATTAATATAATAAATATAATATATAATATAATATATATATATATTCTTATATTATTATATATATGTATATATTATAATATAATATTAATATAATATAATTTATTAATAAGTCTGATTTCACTTAGTCATTGCGAGGATCCAAATCCAAAACTATCCGATCCGAAACCAAACTATCCGATCCGGATCCGATCCGAACTTGAGCTATCCGATCCGAAAAAATAATTCACTATCCGCACACCTCTAATTTTAACTGCCTGTATTGGCAGACCATAATTTGATGATTTGCAAGGGTATTTAAAAAAAATCTACATTATAATAGGTATATCATTTTCTTCACAATTTACCATACTTTAGAATAAAATATATTTTATGATGATATTTTTTATTTAATTTTCATATTTATAATTTATAAGTTAAAAAAACATTTTTTTTAAAAGAGTGAAGGAGGGAAGACCATCCCCCCAAAATAGTTAATATAATATGGTATAAATTTTATTTCCAAAATATACAAACTATCATAAATTTTATCTAGTTGTTATACTAATAACACCATAGCCGAGAATTGGCAATTTTTTTTTAATCGGCATTACCATAGTAACACTTTATAATAGTTGGCAAATTTACTCAATTTCTCACTCTCAAACAATATTTCTCTAATGTCACTAGATCGATCTAAATAGTCTCTATCCATTTCAACAAAAATGAAAATAAAACTTCACAAATATAATAGTCAAAACATATATTTACTTGTTCCAAGAAATAAGTAAGCAATTTTCACTCATAACCAAACTGAAACAAAAACTGCGGCGAACGTAAACAGATAGCTCATTGATGAACAACATATTTGAAAAGTAGCATTGTTTTCTTTTTCTCTTCTCCAGATGAACAAATTATAATTATTTCTCTTAAATGGTATATATCGATAGATCGTTTCATCCGTAATCGAATGATACCAATATATTGTTGACCAAACATTTATTTTACTATAAAAAGTGGATAATACGTAGCGATGTTTGAGAATTGTTGAGAGTGATAGACCGTCGCTTTTTCTATGGTCACCAGTTGATGTGTTAAACCTGTTTTAAGTGGTAACATTTGAGTTAAAATTTACATTTTTTTGTTCCCTAAACCAAGAAACATACTAATCTAGTCTACTTTAGTGATGATTTATAAAGAGAAAAACGACTATATTGCACTTATAAAACCAATTATTAACAGTTCATTAACCCTAGAAATGGCAAAGTAGTAATTTACGACGCATTTACATATTCAATAAGAATTGGCAGGTGGAGGCATCTGTCGTCAGTTTTGTGGAATTGTTAGACAATATCGCCTACGCGACTGTGTTTCCCTCTGGGGGCCAACAACCGAAACTGCTCTTTTAGTACACGAGCCTGCCACCGGGCAGGTCTATAACCAAGTAAGCGCTTTCTTTTCCTAGGCACTGGATGGCCGTGGTGGCTAAAGCGCTGCGCTGACGAGCGTAACGTTCTAGCCATTCGGAAGTGCTAGGGTTCGAATCCCGACCATGAGCAATCCCAATTTGGCTTGCAAATTGTGGTTTAGCGGAGTGGAGGGCCCACCTTAAATAAACGGTGACCGGCTTGGGTGGAAGTTGACGGCATTTGTAGGCTTAATTGGGATTGCAGTGGACACCTGTTTTGCTTTTGTGGTTAGTGGTTATAAGGGGGGGGCATGTTTTAAGCTTTTTTTGTTTAAACTTTGATATTTCATGAAGATATTAGTAATTATATTTATGTTACAGTTAAGAGTAAAAAGCTTGCCACTTCTAGGGTTAAAGAATAACCAAAAATAAACTAACAACACTTCATTAAACAAACAGAAGCATAACGTTATTGAACCTCTCCAGTTGAAAGATGAATAAAGAGCTTCGCAGTTAGCTGTTTCGGTTTTGAGTCTTCTGTAATGTCACTTACAAGTAGAGGTGTGTGGATATCCGAAAAGTTGGATCGGTTTCGGATCGGATCGAATATCCGGCTCCGATCTGAATGTAAAACAAGTATCCGAAAAAGTCCTATAAATATCCGAACTTTCGGATAGACTGTATAAAATGTGGTTAAAACCTAAAGATAAATGCTAAACTTTCAGTTTGAGATACGTCAGTGATACGGATCAACAGTAATGTTTAAGCAGATGACGAAATTACGCAATCCATAACCTATTGGAATGTAAGAACGTCTTTGGGTGGTCCGAGGATACGGTATGATTATTTGATTCTTGAACTACGTATTTAAGTTACCCATGAAGTTCAACACGATATTGCATTTTGAAATACAAAGCATAGCGTCATCGATAGTTGCACCGAATATCAGATTGCGGTTTGATATTATTTCGCATAAAATATGATTTCGGCTACGAAAAACCGTGAATTGTCGATTTCACGGTTTTAACCCTTATTGAAATGTTTGCAAGCGGGTGTTACTCAAGGTACTGTGCCGCTTTGTACTGTATTACGTAACTTTTTGAGATTTGATGTTATTAAAGTGTTAGTATTACAATCAAAATTATGTTTTTTATTCAATATCCGGATACTTTATTCCCCTCTCATATCTGTTTTTTTTGCTATCTGGATCGGCCAAAAATTATTTATATTTTTTTACATTTTTTTACAACAATAGCAAATTTAGGTAATAATTTTTCTTATCTTCTTCGGATTACATGTGTAGCATGTCTTTTTTATTCACTCTATCATCAACAGTGTCGGGTTTAGGCTCTTCTGCTCCTAGTACTCGACGGATACATGATGGAGTTCATACGTCAGCCTTGCATTCTGCCAAGGTCGCTCCAATTGAGGTTTCACCATCACCATCTGAATCTAATTCACTTCCTAAAGTGACATCGTACCAGTTTTCAAGCGTTTCTTCGAAATCTGAGTCCATAACACACAAACGAGACTAAGGCCGGGTCATGAATCCATCACGTATCATCCTGGGTCCGGTCAGTAAGACCGCTTACGACTAATAAATTTATAAATATCGCTAAGGACACGACCGGAAGAGAAGTGACAATAGGAATCAGTTTCAGTGGTGAGGAGGGAAAACTACCTGGCATGGCTGGGGTCTTTTGAAACCCTTAAATTAAAATAAATAACTCAAACGGTCAGTGAGACTGGACCTAGAACTATAGAGATTAAGAAATATTATCATGGAAAAATAATCACAGCTTACACAATTGGAAAATTCAAAAATAGGCATTCGTAAACCGCACCACATACGTCCAGGGCCCATACAGCCTTATGTTCTTCGTGGCCCGGCTTTACATTATTTATATGAAATTGCAATGAGCTGCCTTTGTAGCTTTTACAATTATTATTTTCAGCACATTTATTGTATATCTGTTTAAGAATGGTATGGTAAAAACAAAATGACTGGAAAATCTGACTGCTAATGTCATGTTTAATATTCATAGACTTTACTCTTTTGCAAATGGCTTAAATGTTCATAGGACAGCAATAAATTATATGGATAAATTTTTCTTTTTTACAAAATATTTTTTACCCTTAAAAATCTTTTAAACTATTAAAAGGCTTGGTTCTTATAAAAAACTAGTTATCAAGTTTTAATCATTTTTTAAATGAGGGAAATAAAAACTTAAAAACTAAAATATATAACATATTTTAATTTAACAAAATAAACAAAAATTTAAAAAATATTTAAAATACAGTAGAACTTGGATAATTCAAACCTCAAGGGACCAGAAAAAAATTTGAATCATCCAAAAATTCTAATTAGAAAAGTTTATGCCAGTGGTTGAAATAAACAATCAAACATCATGTTTTAACATTGTATATTAAAAAAGTTAGGTTAATAAAGATATTATTGATTAAAAATCCTAATTTTTGTTAAATGTCAATAATGTGTTTGGAGGGATCCCGAAACTAGCTATTACACACTTTTTCAAATCCCTTCTCTACCTCCTTGATCAACCTATTTATTACCTATTTACCTTACCTTATTTATTTATACCTATTTATTCTTGCAACGTCAGAGATTTGTAGGTTCGCTTTGACGAAGCCATGATACACACGACGTGTTAACATGAAAGCAGATGACGAATATCGGAACAAACCACCACCGATGATACACACAGATGTCAATGTTGTGATTTATGAGCAGTAGTGGACTAGTGAGTGGGGTGGGCGCGTTGATCTAGCTAAAAATAGTCTGAGGACAGGAAGCCGAACGTCGTTTCCTGGAAAATCGCACACAATGACTTGTTCACTTATACACACACTAAAGATTTCAGCTGTAAAAACCTCGAATTATCCAAAATATTATTCGAATTAACCAAGATATTTTAACATTGTTTTTATATAAAATTCTAGGGACCAAGACAAAACTTCGAAATGAAGAAGTTTTCGAATTACAGAAGTTCGAATTATCCAAGTTCCACTGTATTGAATATTTGAATTTGAACTAAACAGCGTGATAATCGTACAAAAACTGAATTGGAGTAAGAATTTAAAAAAATGTGATTTAAAATCCAATAAAACCAATTTAGGCCACATAGAAATTCGGTTCATGACAAGACTTTGCCAAACCCAGCAGATTAAATTTTGAGTTAATGAGTTTTGAGCTTATGATTGTCTAATTATTTCAATGTACTGATCATCATTATGTGAAGTGTTAAATGTTTTAACTCTGCTTGAAATTAATATAAACGCAAAATTCAAGTTGAGATATTTCATGTTTATTCGCAGTAATATAAAGTTTTAATAACTGTGTTTTAATAGACTGTTCAGACCTCAAGATCAAAATAAACTACCTAGTAATTATAAATATGATGCTGTTTTTTTACATTAAACTAAACAGTCAACGTCTGTCCTTTATTGTAATTCCAATTATTGCAGACTTTGTTTCTATTATCTAAACACTAAATGAAAATCTATTAAACATAAAACAGTAAAATGCCATTGGTAGTGTTCTGAATATCTTGTATTTATAAAGATTAATGTTTTGAAAGATTAAAATTTCATTGTAAAATTGTAAGTAGTAGTAGTGAAATATGAAAAGCTAACCCGATTTATCGTTGTCATTAAGATTTTTAAGGTGAGAGAAATTACTTATTTTTCAGTGTGCTCACAAAAATAGTATTCCATGTCCCCAATAATCGTAAATTGAACATGACAATTATGCACATTGGATACACAGTCAACATGTAGTGAGCTAGCTCAATATTGAATTTTATAAAAACAACCGATTTTAAGTTTATTCAACATTTGTTAAACTGTTAGGAAATTGCTGACACATTAACATGTCACCATTCCCACAGCGGTTAATCAGGGAAAAATATAGGCTTTTTTATCGTAGTTCCACTTTTATGACGTTGATAACATTTTGACAGTAATTTGGATGCCGAAACCGGAATCAGGGATACAAAGACCAAAATTAGGACTTACTGGTTTATCAGGGTTAAACTAAAATAATGTTTTACTGATATTTTCATCTAATATCTCATATCTCATAAGCAACACTGAGGACTATACTACATTTTCTTATAGATAATTTGTAAAATATAAATGGTTGATTGTGTTGGACAATGATAAATGACCTTGCTTAACCGACCGTAATGTAGGCAAATTACATTATAAAGAGAGCTTACAAAATAATTTTGGAATAATTTTGTAAGCAAACAAATTTTTTAAGGCGGCTTAGTATAAAAATGATGTAAAATATAAATGATTTGTAAATAACTGAATGATTTTAGTTCAATTACTTTCAAAGGAAGAAAGTAGGTGTCGGTTCACTTATAACAATTAATTACAATTACACTTTTTTACCACATTTTTTTACAAATGAGTTTTTTATAAGGGGGTTATTTTATTCATATTCCCCTTTAAGCAAGCAGTTTTGTAATCCTGTCTTGCTTCCTGTCAACCACAGAGAACGAGTCCAGCACCTTGTATCAGGCGTTATTGGAGGCCAACCTAGCAACAGAAGTGGGTCTTATTGCTTTGGATTCTCTTGGTCTCTACTGTCTGCACTTCCGTGACTCTCTGATGACTGAGGATGGAGACAACACTGTAATGAAGGCTGTATTCGACCTTTACCTCAGCTTCTTGCAAGTTGGCCAGTCTGAGACATTGTTCCGCCATGTGTTTGCGGCACTCAGGGCTTTCATCAACAATTTTTCATTGGCGTTGTTTCAAGGTGATTTCAACAAGTTTGTTTTCACGATTATAATATATACCTAGGGAGCCCACAGCTTCTTTTAGGATACACACCCTATGTCAGTAAATCCTCCTGGGCTTTGGGATATCTGACAAAGTTCCTTGTCAGTCGAATATTCAATATTCATAAAAATTTTTTTTAAAGTTTTTTTTTAAAGTTAAGTTTTAGTTAAGTTAAGTTTTTTAGTTAAGTTTTTTTTAAAAATTTTTTGAACTGTTCATGCACTTTAAAAAAATTATCATGGCTAAGAGAAAATCAAATACAAAAAGCTATTCAATACATTATATTTATGAATATGTAAAGTTTATTTAGGTCCAAAGTTTGAAATTTTCCATTGATAAACAAAAATAATACAACAGAATTAGTTTTGTTAAATCCATACTGGATTTTAATTTTCTAATTTCAAAAAAATAAAATATTTCTAAACCTTAGTTTTGGTAGTTTAACACATCAATGTGTTGACAAGGATCTATAAAATACTTTGTAGTTGGTATTTTGTTTTTAATAAATTTCCTTTACGAGCAAATAAAAGATAATTAAACCCATCCCAAATCAAGCATGTGAGCGCCTGGACTGACTCTTGCCGCCTCTTAAAACGTCAATACTATTTTGATGCAAAATACAGTACTCCTTAAAGGGTTAATCTGTCCCTGGAGACAATTTAATGTTTTACTACCACTCAAGGAATTAAAAAAAAGTTCCATTTAAACCCTCCAGCATCACCACATCAAAGAGGATTGTGGAAATCGGCAATAAAAAATAATAAAAAGAAATTAATAGGACACTTGCAAACCAACAATTTATTACTTAACCATACATACAAATACCTTTTAAAAACGTTTGAAAATGGTGTGTTTATTTCTCTTCTAATTTAATTTTTTTTTTTTTGTAATTCACTCTTGTGAATTCCGTCTTTCAAGTTATATAATACATCCAATACAAACAAATAAATATATAATGGTTTGTTTTTCAATTTGGTATAAAGAAAAGAGATAATAGTCAACAAGTTACGAGTGAAACTGGATATTAAGTCTAATTTGCCTTAAACTTATCTTAACATACATTATTATAACCAACACCCAATGATACAACACTACTTTTAGTTGTAAGATTAGTTGTAACCACTACAAATTTAACAGAACATTTGCTATCAGTAATTAAAATTGTATAAATATTTGGTTTTAAATTGTTCAATGACATTTTTTCAGCTATCAGGAAGCACAGCATTTAAGGCTATGCAGAGGTGTGTGATGTATGATACTAGGTGTATATGAGAGTTATGGTGTTTATAGGCAATGCAATGTTATGTGGCCGGCTGTGCCTTGAGCTGCTTCGATGCTGCAACAGTAGATTATCAGCAATACGACAAGAGTCCTGCGCCATCCTCTACCTCCTCATGAGAAGCAACTTTGAGTTCTCTAATCGCAAGGGACTCACAAGGGTACATCTGCAGGTAAGACATTTTAATTTAAGTGCCCCAGCCTTTTGTAGGTTTTCAATCAAATTTAGTATTTATGTATATATCTACTATATCTCCAGGTTCTCTTTGGTTTTTGTATGTTAAGGGTAGTTCACCCCTATGCAGAGCCAGATTTAGGCATGGGCCACATTTTCCCGAGCCGGGTCCACGGTGGCAAACCTTTAGGGGTGGCCAATTGAACATAGAAAAAGTTCTCCTCAGACATACAAAAAAGAAAATATAGGCATAGACGGTAATAACAAGAATTATTGGTATTGCACTAGGATTATTAATAAATTAAATATGCCAAAGCTTCGATAAATAGCTTATTTATTAATTACTTACGTCTTTACAGGCCACACAATAGTTTTATTCACTATATGTTTCATTGGACAAGTTTGCCTGAAATGGAATTTCAAATCGTAAATGCAAGGAGGTTATATTCACTATGGACTTATAATACTTTGAAACATAAACATAAACACATATATAATAAAAAAAAACAAAAACTATAAAAATCTGAAATCTGAAAGCCTACTTTAAGAGATTGTGGTCATTCATTGATGCTAGCTTATGCTTTTATTGTTTTCGTTTTAAGTGTTATAAATAAGTTTGTGTTCATAATTGTGTTCCAAATTATCCGGAGTCTATAGCGGATAGAATGTCTCCACATTGACACTTGACAATGCCATTTAAAGCATAATATGTAGTAGACAAACACTACTGTGTGAATTGCAAAGACGTAAGTCAATAATAAACTAGTCTATACCACACATTTCGGATTGCAATAATGGCTAAGTAGCTGTTTGAAAACAGCAGTAAATAATTAGGAACACTGTAAAAAGAGAGGGGATGAATTGACACTGGTGTTACAGTGCGGCAGACTAATTGTGCCTGCACTGCCGATGGATCCCTTCAGTATGTTGACAGAAGCCATTCACCTTGGTCCTTGGTCAGGGAGTGCGGCATGGATGCAGAGGTCGGGCTCTGCATTGCAACGGGCGACCCCCAGCACGTCAGGGATCCGGTGCTGGGCAAACAGAGACCAGGCCTCAGGGAACTGGGGTAGGGGCATGGTCCCCGAGGGTATACCCGCTCCTGGTTATTCTGGGCCGCCCCTTGCCGCACGATGCACTGGTACAAACATATTATGGATTGTCCAAACCCCCTCAAGAGCAAAACAACGAAGAACTCCATTACAGAAACAGGAGTTCAAGAGAAGGAGCTGTCGCCTTTTGCCCGCAGCTCGAAGATAGTAAGGTCACCTCAATCAACAACCAAGTCAGGAGTTCTTAGGACCTCTCTACCCTCAGCCCCTTTCAGGACACCAACAGGTGGAGAAGCGTCCGTGGAGACAGGTGGATCGGAGGACCCCTTACCTGGGATTGAGATATCTCCAACCACTTTCCCAGCGTTCAAGGGTATTCCAAAACCGAGAAGTCCCGAGAAGCCATTTGTGGACGTGGAAGTCCTGTGACGTCACATCGATGACGCTGAGACCGATGTTGACGCTTGTCTGAAGGCCATGGGTGTCACTCTTGCGTCCATGGTGGAGACATTTAAGGTTCACAAGAACGTGAACCAAACAGTTAAGACTGGCGTTCTGTCTCTACAGGAAGACCTTATTTACATCCAGGCATGCCGGGATGTGGCAGAAAGGGCGAGGGCTCAGGAAAGAGAGGTGGCAAACAGGATCCTGTCCCCACTCTCCCCCCCACAAAAGAGCCACAAAGGGAGGAAGAGGCAACGGAGGATGTCGACAGGGTCGGAGGCTAGTTCCCTTCACTTGGGAAACTTATCCCGCCAGAACCTGCCACTGAGGGAGGCGTGTCCTGACTGTGCTGATGCGCCTCGGAGGGAAATGGCTAATACACTGCAGCTGAAGGTGAGGCCCAACTCAGAGACCCCCTTCAAAAAGGTTGAGTCCCGTAAGGAAAAGCGGAGACGGACGCATGAGGAAAAGCGAAAGCTGCTCCCCGATCCCTCCCCTCAGAGGGGTTCCACCCCGAAGCAACTGGTACCCTCCAAGCCGGCTCCAGGGAAGAAGATTCCTCAGGGGAGGCCTGATGCCGTTCTTATCAGGCCGGCTCAGGGTCGCTCCTTCAGTGAGGTTCTGGCAGGCATTCGGAAAAAGGTAAAGCCTGAAACATCCGGGGCAGTCATTCGTTCTGGAGGAGAACCAGGGCTGGCGCGGTTCTGGTGGAGCTCGGAAGTGGAACCAAAGATAAGGCCGCCTTCGAAGACGCGGTCAAGGCAGCAGTGGGGGATGCGGGTTTTGTGTGTCAGCTGGAGCACAGGGTGGTAGTCTAGGTCCGGGACCTGGACTCCTGTACTTCCGATCAGGAGGTGACCGAGGCGGTTTAACCCTTTCAGTGCCAACGTCCGTATATACGGACGTCGGCAAAACGTGCAAGAAGAGCCAGCGTCCGTATATACGGACGTCCAAAAAAATTAATTTAAAAAAAAAAAAAAAATTTCAAAAATTTTTTTTTCAAAAAATTTTTTAAATTTTTTTTATGTTTGTGTTTAGGATATAAAGAGCACATAAAATATAATTATTTAAGTTAAAATGTTATTCTAAGTATTTTTGACTGCGGTCCACATCAACTTCTGTTGTTTGTTTACTTGTTTAGGTAGCAGTGAGACTTAAGAAGTTTGAGGTTATTATTATTGTTTGTTTAGTTTCTTTTTAAATTAAGTGTATTTATTATTTTTTATTAAGTGTATTTATTATTTATTAGTAAATTTTCCATGAGTAATTTGAGTGGGAGTGATGAGTTGTCAAGTTTACGCTTTGACAACTTGGGCAGTGATCCAGATTTTGGTCCTGATAATCAGAAACTCTTAAAAGTAATAATCAGAATAGTTTGAATCATTTTATTCATTTACTTAGCTATAGAACAAGTTCAAATTCCATGTCAAATGTAAAATATTTACAAATGTGAATAATATTTTCAGTAACTTATGGAAAACCCAAAATTCACGATATTTTCTAAAATAATCACAAAAACTTTATTTTTGAAGATAAATGTTCAAACTTTTTGCATTTATGTACAAAACTAAGTATAGTTCAACAAAAATACTCAATTTTAAGCATGAGGAATTTTCTACTGGCAATTTTTTTACTTCAAACTGAAAAATTCATTATAAAATATTAATTAAGTAATCATTTTTCATAATTTATTTTATGAATAAAAATATTAAGTATATTTATTTTATCTGTTACATTTACCTAACTTATTTATGAACAAAACAAAACCAAAAGTATCCATTTTCATCAATAAATAATAAAACAATGACAGTTTTTCTCAAACACCTAAAAACTGCTCATTTTAACCTGGCTTTTCTTGCACACGCTAGTGGAGTAACACCTGGCACTGAAAGGGTTAAAGCACCCTCGGAAACCTCGCTGAGGGTGCCAAAGTATTCCTCACAGCCGAGAACAGCAGAGGGCTGAAAATGGCTTTTGTGGACCTTGGGTCACGGGGGGCCACTCAGCTCTTGAAGGCCGGAATTCTGAAGGTAGGCTGGGTCATCGGAAGGGTCCGGCTCCGGACCGTGGTCACCCGCTGCTTCCGATGCTTTGGGTACGGACACCAGCAGTCCGTCTGCAAAGGACCTGATCGTAGAGCAAGCGGACTCTGCATCAAATGCGGAGAGCAGGGACATTTCAAGTCCACCTGCACAGTAAAGGCCAAGTGCTGTCTCTGTGCGGAGCAGAAGTATTCTCCTCTAGAGCACATCCCCGAAACTCGTGCCTGTCGTGTTTTTCGACAGGCTCTTGATGACTCCCAGCAGCGGCAGAAATAGATGATGAAAATCCTGCAGGGGAACCTCCACAGGAGTGTACTGGCGGACCACCTCTTGACACAGTTCGTCGGGGAGTGGGGTGTTGAGCTCGCCATCATTTCCGAGCAGCACCACGACCGAGACAGCCCGGGGTGGTTTAGTGACACTCTTGGAACGGCAGCTATCTGGATTCCGGATCTTTGGTATTTTCAGATTCTGGGTCAAGGTGCCGGCGAAGGCTTTGTGTGGGTGAGAGGCAATAGGTTCACGGTCGTGAGCTGCTATCTCACTCCGAACGACCGTGTTGCAGTGTTCCAAGCTAAGCTGGAGGCCCTTAAAGACTTCTTGGTAGGAGGAGCCAGCGGCAGTTTCATTGTCGCCGGGGACTTCAACGCTAGGGCAGTCGAATGGGGCATGCCGGAGACTGACACCAGAGGAAGAAAGATTCTGGAGTTTGCTGCCAGAACCGGACTCATCGTCGTGAATGAGGGCAACACCCCCACTTTCAGAAGACCAGGCTATAGGCCTATTCCCGACGTCACTTTCGCGTCGGAAAATCTCATGCCCTCGATTTCAGGCTGGAGAGTCGTTGAAGATTTCACGGGCAGTGATCATCAATACATTACCTTCATATGGTCGTGCGGATGCCAACTTCCCTACCCTACCCTACAACTTCGCTACCCCCGTCCTTTACGGTGGAACGTTGCTGGACTCGATGTTGTAACACTGTCGGCGGTGATCGAGGCCCATAAGGATGATGTGTTGTTACTCGAGGACCAGGCTGAAGTTGTGGCCGAGGCCACAATGCAGCTCATCAGCCAAGCCTGCGACTCTTCCATGCATTGGAGAAGAGCTCCCCGTCCAGGCAGAAAATCAGCCTACTGGTGGACGGAAGAAATTGCAATGCTCCGAAGGGCATGTCTACGATGCAGAAGGCGTCTTACTCGAGTCAGGAGGGGTATCCCCATCACTGGGGCCGTCGCCGCTCTGGAACATCGGGAAGCAAAGAACGCTCTGAAAAGAGCCATCCGACGGAGAAAGAGAGAGAAGTGGGAAGAGTTCAGAGAGGAGGTGGATTGTAACCCCTGGGGCCTCGGATACAAGCTGGTCATGGGCAAGCCCGGAGCCGGGGTCCCCAGTCCTGAGCTGGACCCGTTGTCAATGGAGAACGTCGTCGATGCTCTCTTTTCGGCACACCCAGTCAGAGCGGAGTAAACCCCTGTTTACTGCGGCAGAGTTGTGCGAAGCTGCCAGTTCCATGAGGAGCGGCAGCGCTCCTGGACCAGACGGAGTTCCAACAGAGTTGCTGAAGTCTATCTTTAGCACTTGCCCTTCAATCCTCCTGAATATGTTCAATCGGTGTTTGCATGAGGTTGTCTTTTGTCGGCGATGGAAGCTCCAGCGTCTGACACTGATTGGCAAGGGTAAGGGAATCCCGGGAACACCATCGGCTTACCGCCCTCTGTGTATGCTGGATACAGCTGGGAAACTCCTGGAGCGTCTACTAAAGCCACGCCTTGTAGCGGCAGTGGCGGACGCTGGTGGACTGTCGGTGAGGCAACACGGGTTCACAAAAGGCCGTTCCACCATCGGAGCCATCCAGTAGGTCGTTGAGGCTGCAAGAAACGCTCAGCGCGGAAACCACCATTCTCGCTGCCTCACGTTGCTTGTCACCCTTGACGTGAGAAATGCGTTTAACTCCGCGAGCTGGAGCGTAATGCTCCATGCATTCGAGCACGCGTTCCATGTCCCTGAGTATCTTCTTTGGATCCTTCGGAGTTATCTTAGGGATAGGGAACTTATTTTCCAGACTACGGAGGGCCTTCGTAGAAGGGCCGGTGCAGCCGGCCAAGGGCCGGATTTCTGGAACATCTCTTATGATGGGATATTGAGACTAGCCCTCCCTGAAGACTCCTTCCTCGTGGGCTATGCGGATGACGTTGCAGCGGTCATTGTTGCTCGCGACATCCAGCTTGCCCAATGAAAGTTGAATCAGGTGATGAGGCTTATCACCAGATGGATGGAGGACCACGGTCTGAGCCTCGCCACTGAGAAGACCGAAATAGTCATGATGACGGTACGCCGAATTCCAACGTTATGCGACTTTCGTGTCAACGCGGAGACTATTCGAGCCAAGCCGGCAGTGAAGTACCTGGGAGTGCGGCTGGATACCAAGCTCACCTTCAGGGACCAGATCCGATATGCCGTGGAAAGAGCAGGGACGACAACAGCTGCTCTTAGCCAACTTATGGCGAACGTTGGAGGCCCGACAGCTGACAAGCGCAACCTCTTTTTGTCTGTCTCTAACTCGATACTCCTTTATGGTTGCGAGGTCTGGCAGATGCGCTGAAGAAGGAGTGCTATCAAAAGCAGATGGGTTCGGTCCAGAGAAGGGCGGCCCTGAGGATAGCGTCAGCTTATCGGACCATCTCTCAGCCGGCATCGTTGGTGGTTGCGGGGGTCATACCTGTGGATCTTCTGGCCCAGGAAAGGAAGCAGGTTTTTCAAACCAAATCTGATCTTGGGGTCCAGGAGGCAACACAAGTGGTGAGAGAGGCCACAATGACATCATGGCAAGAGAGGTGGAACCGGGAGACGAGAGGTGCCTGGACGCGTCGATTAATCCCGGAACTGTCTGTGTGGGTCGAGCGCGGGTTCGGTGAGGTTATTCTTAGATAATTCTGATTTCACTTTGTTATTGCAAGTATGCGAATCCGAAAACTAAAACTATCCAATCCGAACCCAAACTATCCGATCCGAACTTAAACTATCCGATCCGAAAAAATAATTCACTATCCGCACACCTCTAAAAATCACAGTTGATCACAGGCTAAAAATAACGGTATGGATAATTAAATACAGTATAAGATCAGCTAAAACAATTGAGGTAGGCCAAAAACCCTTAAACGACAGTCTGAATATGGCCGACGCCATAGCACAATAATGTCAATAAGTCATCCACATGGCATTAAGTACGTTAATTGTTGTAGGATTTTTTTCCTCAATGTCTCGAAAGTACTGCTGTCAACTTCTTATCTGTAGAGAATTTTGAAATTGTTTATAATGCCTTGATCCAATGGTTACAGTTTTGTGTTTTACAGTTTTTGTTGAGGAACTGAACTTTTACGTGTGTCAGTGTTGGTGTATCTCCATGAGCGGAACAGTTGTCAAGAAACATCAGTATCTTCTTTTTAATTTCTTTATTTGATTATCAAGATCAGACAACCATTTTTCAAAAACGTCAGATTTTATCTATGCTTTTAGGTTGAAAGTATAGTCTGTAGGAAAGCTCTGGATCCCTTTAAACATCTAGGGTTCTTTGATTTTCCGATTACTAAAGATTTTAGTTTTACAGTTCCTGTTTGGTTTGCTCCACAGTAATTCTCTGTTTGCTGTTTTTTCCTCCATGGCATGCATCTCTTTTAAATGTAAGGGTTTTGTCTGGTAGACACTGATAGTAAAGGCCTGTCTCGTCAGCATTAAATATATCTTCTGGATTGTAGTCCTTTGTTAGTTCTGATAATTTTTCGCACCATTGTGCACATACTTCATTGTTTACACTAGCACTTTCGCCAGTAGCTTTTTTGAACACTACATCATTCCTCTTCTTAAAATTTACTAGCCGTTACTACCTCGAAAGTTAGGTTTGCCAGGCTGTTTTGCAAACTCTGTGGCTTTTTTCTGGTGTGTAGGTCCTCTTATTGGTAAGTTTTTGTCCCGACACTGCTTTAACCACTGCAGAATACAGTTGTCAATATTTTTTTGTCAGGTCCTTTCGTTCTTTTCAAAGAAGATGGTTGGCTCTTATACTTTTCTTTGTTCTTAATTATTGTGGAAAGAGTATTGGCTGGGATGCCAAACTATTAGGCTATTTCCTTTTTTTCTTATCCCCCGTATTTACTGCCTCTATCAACTTCATTATATCTTCATAAGACAATGTCTTCCACTTTGCCATTGTACAAACACATGCACTTTAATACACCACTAAACACTCGCACCAACTAAACTTCCCTACTACTTAAAATTAAGTTACTTATTCATTAAAATTTACTTATAGCGCGAACCTAACTGTCAACAATACCCGACGAAGTTAGACATGTGACTGGAAACGTGCGGGTGCAGACCTACAGTAGACAGGTTGTAACACAAATAACAGATGCTGTTGTTTTGAGTAACTTCAATATATATAGAGGTTTCTCAACAAATACTTCGATATATTGAGGGTGACTTCAATTTTTAGAGGTTTTTAAATCGTAACTTAATCGGCAAAAGTTCGTTATATCAAGGTTATAAGATCTTTTTCTTCGATATATAGAGGTAAAAATAACATTACAGGAATAGGGAAGTTCAAGGGGAATAAGAAAAATTCGATATATCGAGGAATTCGATATATCGAGGTCCAACTGTAGTAGATGCAGTGGACGGGGGAGAACACGTTGTTGGTATATTCATGAATCTTTGTAAAGCATTTGATAGTGTCCTGCATGAAAACCTCATTACAACTCTTAAAAATATGGGAATTGTTGGGATTCTATTAGATTGGTTTAGATCATACCTTAAAGATAGGGAACAATATGTGGAATCATCTTTTATAAAAAAAACCATATTACATGGAGTCCCTCAAGGTATAATACTTGGACCTGTTTTATTTTTGTGCTATTTAAAGGGATTGCCAGACACCGTGCAAAAGCATAGTGCTAAGATGTGCTTATATGCTGATGACTCAAATTTAATTGTTAAGGATTAATCTTTACACGTAATAGGAAATTTAGCAAATAACTATCTAACTTCAATTAATAATTATTTTGCCAATAGTAATCAGCTGTTAAATCGAGATAAGACTAATTTTATGTTATTCAAAACATGCCAGAAAAAATGTAATTCATCCTGATATTGAAATTAAAAAACAAAAATCAACCAATTGAATGAAACAAAATTTTTAGGATTGGTTTTAGGTGAAACTTATCATGGGACCAACACATTACTTTCCATACAAAAAAATGTATCGTCAGGTTTATTTTCATTAATGAGCTTGTCAAAATTCTGTTCCATTAAAGTTTTAAAAATTGTTTACTTTGCCCCCATACATTCTCATATCTCGTTTGGAATTACTCTTTATGGTGCAACGTCAGAAAAAAATCTTCAAAGTATCCTCTTATTACAAAAAAAGCTATACGCATTATTTTAATTTAAAACCAATTGACTCTGTAAAGGAACATTTTTATAAATTAGGTATTTTAACGATTTATGGATTATACATTTTGTGAACTGTTTTAGTGGTTAGGGATGCCAGGCGTGGACTGCAAATTTGGATCCCTGCAAATATATTCCACATAAGGTTGGCACTACTGGTGCAGAACAGCAAGCAATTGAGTTATATCGTCACTCATATTTCTCTAATTTTATATTATTTAAAGTCGTTTTGCAAAGAAACTTTTATTTAAATTCTCTTCAGTAGTAACCAGTTATCCCAATTAACGACTCACATACACTCAAAACGAGTTTTACTAAGTAATCAGTGGATATTTCGTGAGTCGTGATAACGGCGTGGCGAGTTATCAGTCGTGAGTAGGCAGTTACAGGACAACTAGCGTGAGTACCGTCTCGAGTCGGTCGAATCTGTTCGAACTACATCAAAGAACCACCACGCGAGTTTGTTAAAAGTGCGGTTAGTGTGTTTTGTCTATGTCGAAGAATATCGAAAATTATTTTACACCGACGTCAAACACTTCAAAACGGCCGAGAGCTCCAAGTACACCAGAAGAGGTTAACCTACACACTGACATGGCGGAGGAGACAACAACTCGTGAGCAACTACTCAAGGGGTGCGCAAAAAGCTGCAACGGCTGAAGCGCCTTGGGAAATCCGCCCCTTCGAATGATGAATGATGATGATGAACTACTCAAGGATTTTGGTAAGTTACTTGACGAAAAACTTGCCAATCTGGTCACTAAAAAGGACATTAGTAATTTAATTGACCAGGTGCAAGAGTTAAAACGAGAAAACGAAGTGTTAAGAGCAGAGTTTGTGAACTTAAAGGTTAGGGAGGAGAAGATATTAGATAGGCTAATCGATCTTGAGTCAAGATCGAGGAGAAATAATCTTATATTTAGAGGCCTAAACATAACAGCTCAGACTAGAGACTTCAAACAAATCATATCCAGATTCTGTAGTGAAAAGTTCGATATGGGTAAGGTTTGGGTCAACAGAGCTCATCCTCTCGACCATACCAGAAACGCTGTAATTGCACATTTTCCTGAAGACAACGATATCGAGTATATAATGTCAAACGTCAAAAATCTGAAAGGTACAGGTATCTCTATACATCGAGACTTCCCCCAGGAGATTAGGCAGAAGAGAGCGCGGCTGACGACGGTGCGGATGGAGGTGGAGCGTGTAGCAGGGCGGCGACAAATGCCGATCGTGTACGACCACATGTACATTGAAAACACGAGATTCACTTGGGAAGGCGATAGATTGATGTCGGGCGACGGGAACGGTGCGCAGAAGCTACAGGAACTTTTCAAACACAACTTCAATGAGTTTTTAGAGGAGCTAAAGTTAGGGAGGACACAACAGCGGGAACGGGAGCATGCTACTTAAGCAACGATAGCTGGGAGCAAGGCTGTTGTCCAGCCTCCGGACCCGACGGCGACCCAGGTCATCATCTCAGGTTGAGGGGGTGACACCAACCCTACAGGCAGCGAGGACGACGACAACGGACTACGGACCAACGACGCACCAAGGATATCAATAAAGGACAGTAATGTAAAAATTTTATGTTATAATGTTTGCGGCATTAACAGCATGTTACATAATTTTGAGTTTTTAGATATGTTAAATAATTATGATTTGGTAATATTTATTGAAACATTTTTGGTAGAAAGAGAGAGAGAATATATTTTGAGTAAGTTTAGTAATTTTTATGTATACTTTGTATATGCTAGGAGAGAAGAAAACTTTGGTAGAAGCAAGGGAGGTTTAATGGTATTAGTTAATTTAAATTCGTAATTTGAAAAAAATCTGAAATTAGTTGAAAATGATAGTTTTATTTTTATTGAGCTGATGAATGACAAATCAGGCTCCATTCAAAAAATAAATATATTACCTCTTTATTTGAATTTCAATGACTAGGAGTCAGATTTCGACCGTCTGACTAATTGGGTTAATCTAATTGGTCTGGAAAATATATTAATAGTAGGGGATTTAAATGGACGTATTCGATGTGAACAAAGTTTCCCTGATAATATAATTGTTAACTTAAACAACAAATTAATGAATACCAGGAAATCAAAAGATCAGGTAGTAAATTCCAGAGGGCGAAAATTGCTAGAATTATTTGAAAACTTAGGCTTAGTTATCCTAAATGGAAGAGCAGTGAATGATACCAAGGGCGAGTTTACATTTTTAGGAGGGATGGAAAATTCTGTAATTGATTTAGCTGCCATGTCTGTAAATTGTATTAGTATAATAAAAGATTTCAAGGTATTAAGTATCCCGGATCAGATCACATGCCCATAGAAATAAACCTGGGTTTATCAGCTGATGGGGAAGATAACACAACGGGAAAAGAGGTGATATCACTTTTGCCTAAGTTAAGATGGATAGAAAATGACAACAAGTTTTTTGGTATAAAATTAAATAGTGCGGTGTTACAACAACCAATTTTTCACGACAACCAAAAAGATGTAGAACTATTAACTAGTTGTATCATTAAAGCAGCAGATTTTAAAATAGATTCATATCAAAAAGGTCCTTTAATTAGAAAACAGCCTTGGTTTGATTACGAATGCGCGTCCCAAAGAAAGCTTGTTTTCAAGCTGTTGAATCAGTTTCGTAGAATAAATAGCGAAGAAGTAAAACTTCAGTATTATAGAGAGCAAAGAAGATTTAAATTTATGTGCAAAGAAAAAAAATTAGCTCATTACAGGAATTTAATTGAGAGTGTTAGACAAATTACAGACGGGAGGCGTTTTTGGGAGGCGATAAATAGTTTTAAAAAAAGGGAGGAAAAAAAGGTGGGTAAAATCGCGCCGGCTGAGTGGGTGAGACATTTTTCAAATCTACTCAACCCGCCTCTTTTAGCTGATAAGATAAGTTACGCTGAACCGTTCATTGTCAACGCGTACCTAGACAGTGATTTTGATTTATCGGAGTTGATATTAGTTTTATCTAAAGCAAAACAAAACAAGGCGCCTGGGCCAGACAGAGTTCCTTACGAGTTTTTCAAATACGCTCCTCAGCCATTTCTTAAAAAATTATTGAATGTTTATAACAATATTTATAACACAGGGAAAATCCCAGAATCATTTAAAACATCTATAGTCTTCCCGTTGTTCAAAAAAGGGGATTTTGATTGTGTTGAAAATTATAGGGGCTTATCCTTTATTGATTGCATTGCAAAGATTTTTACGGGTCTACTACTAAACAGAATTAACAAATGGATCGAAGGAGAAAATGTACTGACGGAATTTCAAGCGGGCTTTCGAAGGGGCTATTCTACTATAGATAACATTTTTAGTTTAACTTGTATGAGCCACTTACAACTAGCTGAGAATAAGGGAAAACTGTTTTGTTTCTTTATTGACTTTTCATCTGCATTCGACACAATAGACAGAAGTGCTCTTATTTATAAGCTCTCTTGCATTGGATTTTCAACAAAAATGTTAAAAGTATTAAAAGATTATTATACTGCTACTTCGGCTTCAGTCTGGGTTTCCGGAGGGGTAACAAGTAGTTTTTATACAACTATGGGCCTAAGGCAAGGCTGTTTGTTAAGTCCTGCGCACTTTTCATTATTTGTGAATGATTTGCCAGCAATATTAGAAGGAGGGTGTAATTTTGGAGGGCATAGAGTTAACTGTTTAATGTACGCAGATGACATAGTTATTGTATCCCCAACTGCAGCAGGCCTTCAGCATATGATCAAAAGATTAGAAATTTACTGCGAAACCTGGAATTTACATTTAAATCTAAATAAATCTAAAATTATGGTTTTTAGAAACGGGGGAAAATTGGCAAAAAACAATAAGTGGTGGTATAAGAGACAACCTATCGAAGTAGTAAATAGTTATAAGTATTTGGGGGTAGAATTTTCTTCAACCCTGTCTTGGAGCCCACATTTTAAGAGTAAAAGTTGTGTCTCAAAATTGGCAATAAATTCAGTTTGGAAAAACTTTATTCAAAATAAAAATATTCCGCTTAGTGCAAAACTAGTTTGTTATAATACAATCGTCAAAGCTATATTATGTTACGGTGCTCAAGTTTGGGGTGTTTATAAGAGTAGTATAGTTGAAAATGCTCAAAATTTTTTCTTAAAAAAACTATTTTGTCTGACACAAAACACGCCAAATTATGTGTTATATCTAGAGACGGGGTTTGACCAAATTTATTTTTATACTTTATCGTTGCATATTAAGTATGTTATAAAAATATTGAAACTCCCAGAAAATCGCCTACCGTATATTTTAGCAAAACAAATTATCGCAAAACAAATTTACTGGTGTAATAAATTAAAATCAATCTGTTACAAACAGGGTTTAATAGTGGAGTTTAATTTAAATGATTTGGATGTGCTGCAAAGTGAGCTGCTAGGTGTTGTGGAAGCAGAGCGGGTCGCGTGGACGGACGAGTGCAAGGGTAGGGCGATCACGTCAGTGTATCACACACAATACTTGTCCCTTGACCTTGAGCTCGGCCAACGAACATTCCTCACTGATGAGTTAGATATTAGAACAATTTCCTGGATTATAAAAGCTCGAGCTGAACTTATCTATTTGAATTATCAACCTTGGGTACAGAACAAAAATTATCTATGTTCCCTCTGTAATATGGGACGAAATGAGTCCGTATATCATTTTGTAGCCGAATGTCCGATTTTGAAACAGATCAGAAAATATTGGTTAAAAAAATATATTTTAAATAAAGATGAATTTTTTAATTATTTAAATGGTAGGGATTGGCGCAATTTGGGAAATTATTTAAAAGATGCCTGGAACAAAAGGTGGGATTTAATACAATACTATAACCATTAACTTATCCATGTTTCGCTTCATTGATTATTGTTTAGCTTAGGTCTTTTTATTTTTATTTGAATATTTAATTTTATCTCCTTGTAACAAATCCTCTTTGTTTATTAACGAATATTTAGTTTTATAAATCAAATACTATTTGTTTTTTGTTCTCTCTGTATATTTGCTTGCTATAATATTAAAACTGCTGTTATATGTTTCCCAGTGTCAACCAAACAGACGGTCTTTGACCATTGTTTAATGTGCTATATATAGTTTGTTTTTTTGTAAACATGTATTTGATTTGGAAATAAATGCACTCTTTGATTGATTGATTGATTGATTGATATTCCACATAAAATATAAATCAGCTGGCATTACCCAAGATAAATTTAAATTTTAAAAAATCCATTAATAGCCGATATCAAATTTTATAATTGCATCCCACAATAGATTTTGACAATTAATAATGACAATACATTTAGAAAAAAGGTTAAAGAGTATTTGGTCAGTAGGCCTTTGTATTAATTTACGAGTTTTTTTTCCATAAGTTAAATATAACTGTGTAAGAAGATATAGTAACAACAGATTAGTTTAGCTACAAGATTGTAAATGTCTTAAAAAAACATTCTGTATATATACAGTAGGCTAGTTTGACTCCATTCAAGGATTGTATGTATCACTTATGCACAATTTTTGAATAAAGTTTGTTTTGACTTTGACTTAGATGAAAATGCTTATTATGGTTGTATATTGAAGTTGATTTAGAATAGCCAACTGAATTACATGATGAACATAAAGATCTACCACCTGAACATTATAATAATAAGTTGTGGTCTACATTATTTGATGAGAAAGACTACATGGTTCATTCAAGAAACTTAAAATATCACCTGAAAAAAGATTTAAATTAAAAAGAGTTAATAGAGTAATTGTATTTGATCAAGATGATTATATGAAAAAGTATATTGAATTGTTTTACTCTGTGGCGGTTCAATTGGGGCAGGGTAACCTGCATCTCAGCTCTGATTTAAAGCAATTTTTAATATATTTTTTCTTATAATTAGTTGAAAGTATTATTGGGTGATTGATTAATAAATATTTTGTGAAATGGCACCAAGTTTATGTGGTAAATGAGGTGAGAAGTTGCCAGACAGTGGTAACTATGCTACATGTAGTCTCTGCCTTAAGGGTCTGCATTTGGACAAATGCAGGGAAAACTAAGTCTTGGAATTCTTGGGAGCTAAAGAATCTTATGATGATGCAAGTTAAGATAAAATTGAGGTTGGCAGCCTGGGGATTCAGAGAAGTATTCTGGCCAAGGTTAATCCCCTGCTGGAAATGAAAAAGAAGCTGGATAGTATAGATGCATCTCTATGTCTTTTCTGGCTATAAAATATGATGCACTCCTCTCGGAAGTTACTGGCTTAAAGGAGGAGAATAAAGAACTGAAGAAGAAGGCGGAGAGCCTGAAAAAGAAAGATGAGTCTAGCAAGAAAATGACAAATAATCTGAGTTGTAAAGTTGCTGAACTGAATCAGTACCCAGATACGACATCAAGCTTTTTTCAAGCTGGATTTAAGCTGGATTTTTCAATTCAATAAGCTGGATATAAGCTTGAAAATTCCAGTCTGTTAGCTGGATTTAGACAACAAAGTTGATACTTGGAAAGCTTAATTTAAGCTTGGTACTTCCAGCTTGAAACCAAGCTTAAATCAAACTGGATGTTTCAAGCTTGAATCCAGCTGTAGGTTCCAAGCTTAAATCAAGCTTTGATTAAGCTTGAATAAAGCAACATACAGCTGGATTTAAGCTTGAAGTCTCAAGTTAAAAAACTAAGATCACTAAAAAAACACTGGGGCACTCACACACAGGTACAATTAACCATATTTTTGAGTGTATTGTTCTTTTATCAGCGTTTTTATATCCTATATGATACAATAATATGAATTACATTTTATCAATTTCTTCATATTCTATATCATTTTCCTTTAAAAAATTACAATTTCTTTTTTCTTTTAAAAATAACATTGTGGTTTTTTCCTATCACGTTTTTGAATTGTGGTTCTTTTTTGTCCTACGTTTATCTTTTAACTTAAAAAAAATTGAAATTTCAAGTGTAATGCGCTAGCTGGAGGTTAGGTATGGGTTTTATTTCTTAGTTGCATATTGATAACCCATCATAGAGACAAGTTTTTTTTCGGTATAGCATTAAGAAAAAAATATATTTTTTTTTCAGCCCACCCTAATATATAAATCTCGCTATCTATATGGCTGCCATAAGAAATTAGGTCATATAGCTGCCACAAGAACGAAAAGAGTATGTTTAAATTTCAAAGTGTATATCTATTCTACATGACACAACTAACACGGCTGTTAATTCTAATTTTAAATTTTTTTATTATAAATGGGCAAATTGTATGTTAATTGGCTGCCCTCAGTTTACATTTGATTTGGCGCTCCCATGTATATCTGGCCTCCACATGACTACACACATCCTAAGAGCCTATATACATCGAAAGTATTTGGTGTGATATGGCTGCCATCACCGTGGCCAATTTGACATAGGCCACTGATCTATTTTGAAGATAAGTTTTCATGAAACCACTCCTGCCCAGGCTCTGAGCCCCTCGTACAGCTATGTTATGTTTCTCAGAATGAAAGCTTTGGTTGCAATTAATACAATTAAAACTACGAGGGTTGTCCGTAATTTAAGGTTCCCATAGCACTGCAGATGATAATAGTGTTACGACGGGGGTTCGCACAGTTTTGTTGTGCATCTGCGTTCTCCCACTCCAAATCCCCACCGCATTGAAGTGTCTGCGGCGCTCAGTCTTGGCCTGGCAGCCGTACAAGATGGAGCTCCCCAATGCTTCGGCCGAGAAGAGCTGAAAGAATCGGTTCTCAGCTATCTGCGCGGCTTGGCGGCAGACTTCTTTGACTCGGGCATTCGGGCATTCACTGTATGCAAACATGCATTGACCTCAGTGGCAACTACATAGAAAAAGGGAAAAGTCTGAACTTTCCGAATATGTACAAGTTTATACAAATAAAACATGTTTTTCACTGTGAAAATCACTGGGAACCTTACTTTACGGACAACCCTTGTATATTTAGGTATTTTAGATTTATAAATCTTGTCCTGTATTCAGGACTCGTCATGATAATCATGGTAAAGTGACTAATATTATTGGTCCAATGAGCTATTTGAGTGGGTTTGGTCAGTTTAGTGTACCTCTAAAATCTGTAATTGTGTGGAATGTGTAGGTCATAATCTCGGTGTCACAACTTCTTGGGAACATCATTGGCCTCAACAATGCTCGTTTCCAAGAGTCTCTGTCACTCATCAACTCCTATGCCAACAGCGACAAGGTCATGAAAGGAACAGGTGTGTATTTCAAGCAACCTATTACTGGCAATGAACACATACACAACTTCGAAAACTACTTTTTTAGGTTCAGGGGACCCCAGAATGAATTTGAAAACAAAAATAACACTTTCTCCTGACTCATTATCGAATGGGTGAGAGAAAGTAAATCAACTACTCAATTGGAGTAACAAACACAGGGCTTGTAACAGGTTATTTTTCGTTCTTGGTTTTTTCAGGGGATTTTGGGTTCCTACCCTTTGGTGGCAGGCCATTTTGTAATGTTTTGTAAAAAACCTGTAAAAATTATGAAAATGCTAAAAACAATATCTAATTAATCAGCATAAAATAATCTATAAAATAAAAATATAGCGACAAACTTATTATAGTTTTTTTTTATTTGTGTTGGCAGTAAAAATTGCTGCTGTGAGAAACATTGAAAGTAGGCATTTCTAGCATAAACAATGTTTATTTTGACCATTTATACCAAGTTTCATAAACATCTATCCATAAATAAAGGAGTTTACCTATTCTCTATATGATTAACATGGGATAAGAGTATGCAGGTTAGCTGCCATGATAAACACATAATCTGTGATTTTTAAGCATAAATGGATAGATCTAAAGCACATGAAGGTAAATACCAAGTTTAATCCAAAAGTATTGATTGATAAGTGAAATATTAATTTTTCTTTATCCTCTATAAAATTAGCATTGGAGCCCCAAAATACAATGTACTGTGTTTAGATTTTTTAGTATCTTGGTAACCGTTGGAGATAGAGAAAAACTTTAAGGAATTAAATTGGGTAGTTTTTAAGCAGATTATAATGGTGAAAGATAAAATTTTTCAGTTTTTTTTTAAGTTTTCATATTACACATGAAAAACGCAAAAAACCCAATTTTGAGTACAAACCGGGGGGGGGGGGGTTGTTATATAATAAAGCTGGGTATTGATTTATTTCTTTTGTATTGTTTTTCTTTAGTATTTCAGGTTTACATTTTGGTATGATGATCTTTCTTCTTTAAACTGAATCCTACAACCCGTACAAAGAACGGGATTACTGCTAGAATAGAATAAAACTGAATGATACTTTGAGAATATTTTTCTCTTTGGCCATTAAATATGTATTGCAAAGTTTGGTTTCTCTATCCTAAAAAATATTTTTTTTCATAAAATTCAAAATGGCAGCTAGTGTCTAAACTAAGGATTTTTCGACATATGTTTATAGGGCATTTTTTGTTTATTTAGATGAGTACTATCACCTGTCAAAGTTTTCCCCGACTTTAATGAACACTCTGTGTGTATATATACAGGGTGATCAACTCAAGGAGGCCACCATTGGGATATCGGAAACTGTAACATTTAGAGAAATCATTAAATAGGGAACATTCCTTAATTTTTATGCCAATAAAAAATATTGATTTCGTTTTTCAAAATATGGCCACCATTTTCCAAAATGGCGGTCAACTTCAACATTTCTAAAGGGAACCCCTGGTTTTTATTATGGATTTGGATTTAACATGGGATTTTAAGACCTTGTTACTCTTGGTCTTCTTTTGATAAGCTTGACCGTTTAGCAACTAGGAGCCCTGAATGTTTCAGAAATTTACCTGATCAACTCAAGGAAGCCACCATTGGGATGTTGGAAACTTCGAAATTTCTTATAGAAACCCCTATTTTTAATTAAAGATTTAAATTTTCCATAAAATTTTAAAACCTTTTTTAATGTGATTTGTTTTAAATAAACTCATCCGTTTATTCACTATGAGTGGTAATTATTTTTGGAATTCTCATATTAGTAATTAGTAGTAAACAGTTGTATGCCAAAATATCTGACTCAACATCTTCTGTCACAACTCTTGGTTTACCATTGTCTTTTCTTGGTAAGTGACCCATTAGGTCTCAAGTTTTCAACTAGTCTTGGAAACAACTTACGGTTAGGTGCTCTTCTATTTGGGTATCTTTCAGCGTGTTGCGTCGCTGCCAAGGTACTATTCTTTCTACATTCGAAAAAACTTCCAACATGTCCAATTTTTCCCCATTAGTAAACTCCATTATTACAATATAAGATGTAACTCAATACCACAATAAACTACTTATTATGTCATTTAAAAACAATACAAATTTACAATTGCATATTTGCAATTGAACATTGCAACAATAAAACAGCTGATTATTGTCTAGCAGCAGAAACATGTGTTACGCACTAACACAAGACATAGAGGTTACGTAACGTAGTTTTGAAATAATTTAAGATATTTTTGGTGTGATAAGGTATTTTAGAAATCGGAAAGTTTTATTCTTTTTTTTTCTTTTTAATAGTGCCTTTATTTCATTGCCATATATATATATATGAGAGCCAGATGAGCAAAATGGAAAATATCAATCAATCTCTTAAACACAAAATAAAATTGCTTGAAAACAAACTCAATCTGAAAAAAAATCTGAAATGAGCAAGCAAAAATTAAATAATAGTATTGACACAATAGCAGAACATGCAAAAACCAATCAGAAAATTACTCTTATTGTTGGTGATTGTAAAAAATTATCAAGAGGATCTCAGACAGACATACCCTGCCACCATGGTATAAATATTAACACAACAAAAATACTGGAATTGTTGGGTAATAATTGGATCAGTGACGATATAATAAAAATAGTATTCGATGTCTAGAATGAAAAAGACACAAAAAGGGATGTCCCTTTTTGATACATTGCATCAACCCATCGATCAGTCAGGCTATTAAGTTGCTGGAGAAATCACACACAGTATTAGCCCTACTCAATCTGCAATAGTATGATTTGCTGATTATTCCAGTCAATGATAGCTCAGGTGCTAATAATGACAGGGGCATTCATTGGAGTTTGATTATTTGTAGGGTAGTTGATAAAACTTTTTACTACTATGATACTTTAAAAGGGTACAATCTCTAACACATGCAAAAATTATTGCAAATAAAATATATAACCACCTGTGTGATCCTAAAAACAAACAAACCAAATTCTCTTTCAGGATTTGTAACACACCTCAACAGGAAAATTTGTACGATTGTGGGATTTATATTTTGGCCATAACAGAAATGATAATGCTTAAAAATGACCTGGCAGCCTCTTTGGAAACTTGCCGGAACTAAGCAAAAAAGCTTTAATAACCAAAAGATCTAGTTGCCTATGTGATAAACAACAAAACACAATTGAAAAGTGAGACTGTAGCTTCATTGATCTTTGATAATAATCTAATATTTAAACAGCAACATGACATGACAACAAATACTGAATCTACAATTCCCTTTTTATCTACAAATGAAACTCGAGCAGAGGACAGATGGCAAGATGTAAAGCATAAATGTAAAAAATGTAAACAACTACAAAAGATAAAAATATGTGAATATCGGACAACCGGTGAATATTTAAATGATACCACATTTATACTCCACAATGCATTCACTCCATTGGCAGAGATATCTGAACCAATTGTAGTTGAAGAAACATTAAATGGTGGCATGCAATCTATACTAAATAAACACAGGAGAGGAAAAAATAAGTTTTTCAAATCATTAAATAAGGGGGATAGGAAAAAAGTTTCTCCAGAATATGAAATTTATACCGGTACTTCAACTTCAGTCGAAGACTCAAAAATAACACAAATTCATTCAAAGCTTCGTCCTGATGATGTGAGGCTTACACTATTTATAACTGGAGACAGCCATGCTAGAGACCTGGCTGTGATGCTGACTCCACATTTTCATAACCGTTATGTTATATCTACTTATTATCCTGGAGCACCTATTTTGTATGTCCTGGAACAACTGGAAAAACACACATATGAATTTGTAAAGAAGAATTGTGTCCTTCTTATTGGAGGAACCAACAGGACAGACTCCTATCACCAGAACCTGGTTTATTCCAAATTCCGAACAATTATTAAAACCTTTGAAACTGAAATCATATTGACTGAGCTTTCATACATTTATCTACAGCCCAATGATGGTAAAAAGTTCTTTGAGATTGAACAGTGCAATTTAGAATTATTGTCGCTGACATTGGAGGAAGGTGCAAGGTTCTTATTACTTAACCGCAAGCTGAACTGTACTGATCACTATGTGAAAAGCGAGAACCACCTAAATTTAGCAGGAAAAAGTGTGGTTTGCAGTTGTATTTACTCTTGGCTCATCAGATCCCCCTGCTTGGGACAGAGAGATAGTAAAGCTGGAAAACTATATTGCCAAACATCCTCTAAGTTCACTAGGGAAAAGGAGCCTACACACGTAACTATCCCTCGACTCATGGACACATCTAAGGAAATCCCACAGCATGATGACAACCCAGCACATCAGCCTCCATGCAGCAACAGTGTGTGTGTGTGTGTCAAGTGATGTCATAGAGGTCCCATTTGCCCCCTTCCCGGCCCTTGCTCCTGGCCATCTCTAAAACAGGGAAGCAGTGATGGTTGGCAGTTCCGGTGCTGGGGCCGGTGAGGTTAGAAGTGATGATAGTGGGCTTCTATTAAGTGGTCTCAATAGGTTTAATGTGTTACAGTTAGCATCTCCTTTTTTAGAAATAAATGTAGAGGAAAGGATTCATCCTTAATTACAGGAAAATGTAATAACACAACTCATGGGTAGGCAAAACATGTACTCAATCTTTTAAAGCCCCCCAAAAAAATTTAGATTGTACTTTAAATATAAGCACAGCTACAACTGTTTGGTTTATGCATTTAAATATACAGGGTTTAGTATCAAAAGCTCAAAATAAGTTAAATGATTTGGAAATATTTGTTGATACTGTCAGGGAAGACATTGTGGTTATTTCTTTGAATAAGCACTGGCTCTCTCGAGAGAACATCACTATTTTAAATGGTTTAAATGGTTTTACTGTAGGTGATTGTTTTGCAAGAATGACAACATGCAGAGGGGGTTCATTTATTTTATTAAAAAAGGGTTAAAGTTTAAAAAAAGAACTGATTTATGCCGTTTTAATGAAGAATGTATGTTTGAAGGGTCTTTTGTTGAAATCCTCTCATATAATGTTTTGTTTATAGTTTATATCGATTTACCGAGTGCCAGAATTGTTAAATGCTAGGAACTTCCTTAAAAAACTTGAATGTTTTTTACACATTAGGGAATGAACATAAATCTAAAAAAAATATCATATCTGCTGACTTCAATTTTGATATCTTGCAAAAAAATGATTACTCATCGACGTTTGTCATGTTTGTTGAGATTATGGAAAGCAATGGTTTTAAATTAAATTTCAATTCCCCAACAAGAATTACCTGCAATTCTGAAACCTGTATAGACAATATTGCCACTAATTTTGTAACAGGTACTGTTGAAACAGTTAACCAAAATATGGGATTTTCTGATCATAATTATCTTCTAGTAGGTTTACTTGATTTTAAAAAAGTCAATAATAAATGCAAAACTAAGAAAAGAATTTGATAAGGGTTCAATGTCTCAATTTGCAATTAGTTTACCTAATGTATCAGTCCTGGATAACCAGAGCGTAGATTGTACCTATAATCATTTTATTAATCAGTTTATACTTAGGTTCAATTGAGCTTTCTGTTTGAAAACTGGAACTAATAGGCTAAGTTACTGTAAGAAAAAGTGGACTACTTTGGGAATACAAATTTCAGCTATAAGGAAAAGGCAATTGCACTTACAAGCTAAGCAAAGTAAAGACTTAAATTTTATTATGTTTGTAAAAATATATAAGCGAGTTTTTAATGGACTCTAATTTTTGATATTAATAAATAATTTATAATTAATAATAAATTAAATAAATAGTAAATAATATTAATAATTTATAAATTTTGACTAATTTTCAATAGTTTTTGGAAGACAAACTTAAAGAACACTTAAAAATGGGAACAATGTTCCCGAAACTAGTTGTGTAAAAGGAAAATTGATTAAAGACTGCAGGTATTATAACCTAATATAGTTTTTAATAGAGTTGTTAAAGCTTCAAAAAAACAAGCAAATAGTAAATATGTAATTTAGGCTGAAAATAAATCTAAAGCAACCTGGGTTGTTGTTAAGGATCAACTAAAAGGTACAAGTCCTCTACGGAGGTGGAAGGTAGGCCGACAATCTCAATATTAGCAGCACGGAAGTGTTGGTCGGCGTCGCGTTGCTGTTGTCGCAGCAAGCGCACGTGGTCCTGCAGCTCCTTGCGCTCACGTTCCAACGCGTCACATCGCGTTCGTAGCTCTGCCTGCTCATCACCTATTTGTGAAACCTTGAGATCCAAACTTTGAAGTTTGGTGCTTAACGATTCTACCAATTTTTTAACCGAATCTATTTTACTACCAATTTCTCCCTTCATTTCACTAATGGCTTCGAGAATTGACACTTTATCATCACAGTCATCATTACTTTTCCCCGACGCTACCGAAGCACTGTCTCCTCTACAGACATCACACCTCCAGGTTTTTAATTTATTGTTAGGGAAGTATTGAGATGATCCACCACTAGTACAAGAAGCGTGTAACGTAGATTTACACTCAATACATGTCACATTGAATTCACTCGCCGTTAATTCCTTGGTACACTTTGCACACGTTGACATATTGAACTGACCGAGCACACTACAAATTACTAAAATTATTTAAAAGAATTAATTACAACTGTACGCCACTTGAACTAAACTGGGCAGGAGGCGACCGGTGATCAGATAAGCCACTGTAGATAAACGAAACGTTCCCATTGGTGGCTAGATAACGACAATATACCCTGTATATATATACAGTGCAACTTGGTTATTGCAGCCTTGGCTTTAACGTCAACTCGGATATAACGTCATTTATTTTTAGGTCCCGCCAAACTATAAGGTATTTACATAGGTAAAACCTCGGATATATCGTCAGTAAATTCTAAAACCTAAATTCTATAACGTCAAGAAAATCGGGCCGAGATGAAGGCAACATATAGCTAAATAGAGAAAGTTCGGTCGGTGGTGCAACGTGAGGGCTGCGGCTTTTTTTTAGCTACATTCTATATTTAGAAATGGCATTTTATTGCTGTCTTACCACCCAACCCCCTCCCCCTATCCTATAACCCCCGTCATCAAGGTCAGTGTCAGTGACTCACGTCGCGTCAAAGCACTGTGATGGCGTTCGTACGTTCCTACCTACAGTACCTACATAACCTACAGTTCATGCAGGTCTTTTACAGTTTGTTTTTCGTTATTTTAATTTACGAATACAGAATTGAAAAGTAATGGCAAGTTTTAAGAGAAAGGTTTTGCCAAAAGAAAAAGGTGTGAGTTATAAGAGCGTATGAGGAGGGACGTAAGATAGCAGACTTGTGTTTGGGCTTGTTTTTTAAAACCGAACCAACAGTTGAATTCACCATTCCGAACTTCATTGCAATATTTTCAAATTCGATTTTTTATATAGTATAGAGTAGTTTAGTCAGTCATAAACAAAAACTTTTATGTGTATTTCAAATTACCTTCATTAAATGTCTTAATTTCATGTAAAAAATGTGTTTCTCTATTTTTCCCCGGTTTTAAATTAAAATTATGGAACCTCTTTGATAGTGTCACTCTGATATAGCATCATTAATTGTGTAGTCTCTTCAATGACGTTATAACCAATTTCCACTATATATATATATATATATATATATATATATATATATATATATATATACAGGGTGTTCATTAAAGTCGGGGACAAACTTGGAGAGGTGATAGTACTCATCAAAATAAACAAAAAATTACCTATAACAAATTTGTCAAAAAATCCTTCGTTTAGCCACTAGCCGCCATTTTGTATTTTTTACAAAAAACGATATATATTAAGAACTATTTAAGATACATAAACCAAACGTTGCACACATATTTATTGGTCAAAGAGACAAAAATTTTCAAAGTATCATTTAATTTTCTTTTATATTTTCAAAATGGCGGTAGTTAAAAATATTTTAATTTAAATAACAAAAAATCCAGTAACATTATAAAATTTTTACAAGATACAAAAAAGATTGGAATTTTAATTTAAAATCGAACGGTACTTTGGTGAACGAAATCCGACCACGGATAACCGAGAAAATGCACTTTTAATGTAAGAATACAGGGCCCACGCGCGGCCGTGGCAAAGAGGCCGCGTTGTGCCAGCTGAACTCCGCTATATATATACATATAAACAGGGTGTTCATTAAAGTCGGGGACTAACTTCGAGAGGTGATAGTACTAATAGTACATTATGTTCAATTTATATATACAGTGCAACTCGGTTATTGCGGCCTCGGCCATAACGTCAACTCGGATATAACGTCATTTATTTTTAGGTCCCGCCAAACTATATGTATTAACATAGGAAAAAACCTCGGATGTATCGTCAGTAAATTCTCAAACCTCATATATAACGTCAAGAAAATCGGGCCGAGATCAAGGCAACATATAGCTAAATAGAAAAAATTCGGTCCGTGGTGCAACGCGAGGGCTACGGCTATTGTTTAGCTACATTCTATTTTTAAAAACGGCATTTTATTGCTGTCTTACCGCTAACCACCACAACCCCCTCCCCTACCCTATATCCGCTGTCGCCGGTCATCAAGGTCAGTGTCAGTGACTCACGTCGCATCAAAGCACTGTGATGCCGTTAGTACGAACCTACAGTTCGTTTAGATATCGTTAGTTCAGTGTATGTCTTTTACAATTTGTTTTTCGTTATTTTAATTTACAAATACAATATTGAAAAATAATGGCAAGTGTTAAGAGAAAGGTTTTGCTGAAGAAAAGGCGTGATTTATAAGAGCGTGTGAGGAGGGACGTAAGATAGAGAGACGTGTGTTCGTGTGTAAACTTACGGTGTATTTCAAATTACCTTCATTAAATGTCGTAATTTCATGTAAAAAATGTGTTTCCCTATTTTTCCTCGGTTTTAAATTAAAATTATGTAACCTCTTTTATAGCGTCACTCGGATATAGCGTCATTAATTGTATGGTCCCTTCAATGATGTTATAACCAAGTTCCACTGTATATATATATATATGTATAGTACCTGGTGACCGAGCTTTGCTCGTTTAGAATAAGACATTTATTATAAAAATTAATTAGAAAAATTAAAACACATTTATTACTCAATGAAAACATTTATGTGGATGGAACTCGCGGCCTATAGTTCTTGAGGCCGACATGCTACAACTCGGCTACGACGTTAGTCAATTGAACGATGTCGTTTAACGTTTTTTAGCCAAAGCCGATCATTTACTGTTTAATTACCCATACCGTTATTATTAGTCTGTGATCAACTGATTTTGTTATAAACGGAATGAGGATTGAAAAGCAAAAGAGAAATTTAATTTACATCAATTAGTTGGTTTGTTACAGTGGCTTCAAGTAATACAACGAATACGTTTTCTATCAAAACACGGAAGATTTTGGAAATATTTTTTTCTGCTTTTATTTTGCACAGCTATGTTATCCTTTAGTTTTTACAAATAGTTTAGTAACCTGATAATTTTGCATTTATTTAATTCATAAAATAAATATTAATGCATAACCTCTATATTGTTCCCCGCAGTCTTCAATCAAGAACTGTCAAACGGTTATAAACAGCTGTTTTGGTTTGTATTGTTTACATTTGATTCTCCATAAGCGTAATGTTAAAATTTTAGATTTTAAACTTAATATTACAAGAAAACACGAATTTTCCTGGACATTAGACCTATCTAGAACTTATTTTCTACTCGGAAATTAGTTATTTCCAAAATTTAAATAAATTCCTCGGTGCCGTTTTCGAGATCCGTGTGCAAATATATATATATATATATATACAAACCTTGCTCGTATTATAGTATAGTATATATATATATATATATAAAACAATGTAGGGCTACGTTTAGTAATATGAGTATAATAAATAATAAAACAATTAGTACCCTTTTTTTAAACTTTAATGGCATTATGTTTCGGCATTTATGCCATTTTCAAGCCATATTGTTGCCGAAACATGTTGCCATTAAAGTTTAAAAAAAGGGTACTAATTGTTTTATTATTTATTATATATATATATATATATATATATATATATAGATAAAATCAACTATAATATTAATATTCATATATTTTCTATTACACTGCATGACAAATTCTACACACTTTTTCTTAACCCTCAGAGTGGTAAAGACGCCGCAGCATCTATTTATCGCGAATACCGCCACGGTGACAGGTGGAGGCATCTGTCGTTAGTTTTGTGAACTTGTTAGACACTAGCGCCTAAGTGACCGTTTTGCCCTCTGGTGGTAAACAACCGAACCTGCTCAAGTAGTGTACTAGATTGCCACCGGGCATGTCTTATAACCAATTAAGCGCTTTCTACTCCTATGCACTGGTGGCCTAACCGACTAAAGCGCTGCGCTGACGAGCGTAATGTTCTAGCCATTCGGAAGTGCTAGGGTTTTTTTAGTTTATACTTAAATATTTCAAGAAGACATTAGTAATTATTTTTATGTTACAGTTAAGAGTAAAAAGCTTGCCACTTCTGGGGTTAAACCAAAAATTAAATTGATTATGTAATTATATTTAGGAATACATTTTTATAAATAAATTTTGAGTTACTGGGGAAGATTTTAAAATGTTAAATGCTGCTTTCATTACAGTGTTAATTTTATGAATATAAATAATATGTAAATAATAAATATGTAAATATCTAATATGCATTGATATACATATCAAACTAACATATGAATAAAAGCTTTTTTGTAATTTATATGTATACTAATTTTGTATACAGTAATTTGTAAACATGTTCATATTTTTAACGAACTCTGTTGGAACTGTATGTAAAAGTATGTAAAAGTAGCATTTCTACAAAATATTTTTCTAAGGGTTAAAAATATTTTTTCAAACATATTTTCTACAAAATAGTTATTGGAGAAAAGTATGGTTTCACACCAATATGTACATTTAGAAGAATGTTTCTTGCTAATCTTCTAGGCAGTCAGGGCACTGGTGATGTTGATGCTCCCAACATATTGGCTTGCCACAATTGCAGAAAGTTGTAGTCATCCGTTTATTTTTCCAATCACAAAACTTGCAGTACGATCGTGGCCCTTGTTGATCATTTCCTAGTAACACTTGCCTGGGCAGTGCCACAACTTTCTCCATACTCAGCTTAAGAACCTTTGACAAATTTGGTTGAGCGCCGGATGATTTGGTGTTTTCTTGTCAACTGCTCGTAAAGTTGTATCATAAACTTGTGCCGGGACTTGCTTTGGCACCATCTCCATGTTTCTGATAGAAATTGTGGACATACAATACATAGGAGTTGATAGTAGCAATGTTTATCATGTTGTAAAAAAACAGAGTGGCCACCGTTTGGTCTTCCTGCCACAGTTTGCATTGTTGCACATTTGGTCGAAAGAGTCAACCTCTTCTTTTGTGTCATTGTAAGTCTTATTGACCTCTGGCTTCTTTGGGTTTTCATTGTACCAGCAACAAGTTTTCGACAAATATATCTGCAATGGGTTTTTTGACAGTGATAGCCTGTTTTCCCAGATAAGGAAGAGCATTCAACATGTACTATTGTCACAACGTAAAACGATTTTTATTCCGTACCTGTTTGGTTTACTAGGAAGGTACATCCTAAAGGGACATTTCCCCTTAAACCCAACCAGTTGTTCATCAATTGTCAGATATGAACTAGGTTTATATTACAGTTTTCTATCAGTATATCCCAGACTTCAGAGATAGCTGCTAGTTTGTTATTTGTTTTCTTTCATCTCTTGTGGTTTTGTCATCAAATCTCAAACATGCCAGTAAGAATGAAAACCTTCGCTCTGACATAGTAGCTCTGTATCTATCTCCAGATAAAGTGGAGTCAAACATATCCCTAGATGGTAGGTGGTTGTCTTTCAGAATTGCTGATGGAACTTGCTTTTAGAGACCCGCCGTTTGATTTCGTATATTTGATCCTTTTTTGAGTAATTTCTTCATTTGTGTGAAGAACTATCTTATCAATAAGATCTTGAGTAAAAATGTTTTGAAACAATCAACTGGGGTAAAAACATTCTTTGCATTTCCAGCTGGTCCCGGTCTAATATGTACAATGTTTCTAGCTGGGGTCTTCTACTTGTCCAATGAAGATGCTTTCGTGCTCCATACAAAGTCGTCAGTGTTCCCTGCTTCTTTTGATTTCAATGTGTGTTTTCCATTCAAGGTGTCAGTATCTGGGACAATGATTTTACCATCTTCAGGTTTTTCAATACTATTTTCTTTGCTTGCGCTTGGCTTGGCTACAGAGTTCTTTTTCTTTACTTGTAGTCTCTTTTTCTTTTTTGGAGGCTCTGTATTTTGTTTCCCACATCCAACTTTTTTATTGGAATTGCATCCATAAGCTCATCAAAGTCACTTTCTGACTCAGAAGCATTTCCAGGAATGAATTCCGGGTCGTTGTCGCTGTCGTATTCTTCACTGGCTGGTACTTCGTATTCGATTTCATCATTATCACTTATGATACCTTCTTCCAATGCTTCTTGAATTTCATTGGCTGACAATGCCCTTTTGTTACTCATTTTCTGCAAAAAATGGGCGTTATAGTTGGATAGGCCACAACAGTTTTGCATATTTTGCAAAGAATAATATTTACTTACAGAGCAACTAAATAATTTCAATAGTTGAAAAAACATACTGTGCAGGCAACATGTTATTGATTGATATAAACATCCACCATTGATGTAAACAAAGTTTGAAACTTGTGAAAGTTTTACAGAATCATGTAAAATTTTATAGTATGTTGTACACCTCATACCATTAGCACCACGTTGTTTTTACGTGCAACCTAACACCAGACATAACTAGCGCTATGCAAAAATTACGTGCTAAAAACATAAAGTATTACTAGCGCTAAGTAAATTCTACGTGTGGGGGGTAAATGATTACTCACCAGCAGGAAGAACAAGCACAGTCCGATGTGAACACTGTGCCGTTTCACTGCGGACTGACGGAGGCAAACACTGCTGGAAGGAGAAGCGCCTTTGGCAACGGGGGTGGGGGTAAACTCACAAAATGGGAGCAGAACACGTCAAAAATACGTACCCTAGCGTTCAAGGGTTAACATTTTTTAGGATGTAAAATTCAGAATTTTACACTCTACCGAAAATTCATAAACCTTCAAGACCACCTGGAAGACTCATTGTGTCAAGTCTCATTCTATCCGAGCAAAGCTCGGTCACCAGGCACTATATATATATGTGTGTGTGTGTGTGTGTGTGTGTGTGTCTGGGAACACGATAAATCTAGTAAAATGGTTCGATTGAGACCAAATTTTCCTATGTAATTTTAAATAATTTCACAAGAATAAAAATACTTTCTGTTAAACATGTTCTCAATGAATCGTTTAAAAAGAAACCTGGAGACTTTGGTGTTTTAAGGCGTACACAACCTTATGAATTATATACCTTCGCTGGTGAAGTCTCAAGGATTTTTCACACAAACTCATTTGCAGGTTTCCCTATGGAGGTTAAAGATCTAACACGGCGCATTCGTACAGTGCTGATGGCAACAGCACAAATGCGGGAGCTTCACCATGACCCTGAGATGCTGGTCGACTTGCAGCACAGTTTGGCCAACAGTTATGCATCCACTCCCGAGTTAAGGCACACGTGGTTGCAGACGATGACCCGCCACCATGTCAAGGAAACCAACTACTCTGAGGTAGGCCTATGCTGCAACATGTTCCCTTAAATCAAATTATTTATTGTTCCAGAATAATGTGTCTGTATTGTACGACAACGTCAAATAAGAAATATAAAATTCTACTTTATATCACTTGGATCAGTACAGTTGTCAGTCAGTCTGTCAGGTGTTGATGAGATTCATTAACAGAATAATAGGTCTGCAGTCTGCAGTAAACAATCTTCTTGTCGGTTTGATTTAGTATGGTACAGTTGAAAATAATCCGATTTGATAATTGGTATGTAAATGAAGTCTATATGTAGATTTGTGCTGAAAGTGGAATTTTTTGGACAGAAAGATGAAGTTTTAATAGAATGATTTTCAAATTTGGATAATCGCAAAAAATAGAGCGTGATTACATATCTCTTGAGAATAAACCCAGTTTTAACCCTAGAACACAAAGGCTCCCTGAGCCAAGCGTTGTTACACAAGGGCGTAGTCTCACAGACTACTTTTTTGAAAATAAATAATAAATACTTTTAATGACGGGGAAAATTCTTTAATTATAAAAACACTTATGAACATTGAATTAAAGGTTTAAAAGAGTTTAATGTCCAAATCTTTATTGTTCTGGCACTCGCAGCAGACTGTCCCCTGGTGATCGCCACACATGGCATTTGCGCAGCGTCCACAAAAATGTTTTTTCATGCGCTGTAATCTTGGAGGTCAGAGGGCACACACCTTCCTTCCTTGTTGGACTTGTTGTGAAGCTTCATTTGGCACAATTACATCATATACGAGGGTTGTAATATACATAATAACGTAACGTAACATAATATACGTAAAGTAAGGTTCCCATAGCGCTGCAGTCGACAATAGTGCTGCGACAGGGGTTCGCGCGGTTTTGTTGTGTACCTGGGTTCCCCCACTCCAAATCCCCACCGCAGCGAAGTGTCTGCGGCGCTCAGTCTTGGCCTGGCAGCCGAACAAGATGGAGCTTCCCATTGCTTGGCCCGCCAGGTGTGAGCTGTGCTCAATGATTCGTTTTTTGACTGCCAAATACCTTCCGTCCGGGGAAATTCATTCCCAGCTGTGCGAAAAATATGGAGAAAAGTGTATGAGCGTACAACATGTGCGCAAATGGTACAGGGAGTTCAAGAACGGGCGTACCAATGTCCATGACGAGGAGCATTCCACGAAAATTCGAGCAAACGCAATGTGCCGGCAAGGAAAGGTGTATTGTTGTGCGAATTCTTGCCCAACGGTGAAACAATCAACGCTGCCCGCTACTGTGAGACTGCAAAAACTTCGCCTTGCCATTCAAAACAAGACGAGGGGTATGCTGTCCAAGGGGGTGCGTTTGGATCAGGATAACGCTCGACCGCACACTGCTAACGTTACCAACGAACTCATCGCTAACTTTGGATGGTGTACCGTCAGACACCCACCCTACAGCCCGGACTTAGTCCCCAGCGACTACCACCTCTTCCCTGATATGAATAAACGCCTGGGTGGAACGGATTTCAGCGGCCGAGAAGAGCTGGAAAAAGCAGTTCTCAGCTATCTGCGCGACTTGGCGGCAGACTTCTTTGATTCGGAAATTCAAAAGCCGGTACACCGCATGCAAAAATGCATTGACCTCGGTGGCAACTACATAGAAAAATAGGAAAAAGTCTGAACTTTCTGAATATGTACTAGATTATGCAAATAAACATGTTTTTCACTGAGTAAAATCACTGGAAACCTTACTTTACGGACAACCCTCGTACATGCAATAGATTGCCGGACGAGAGTTCGTCACAACATTGTGGCCTGTAGCCAGGGCTTCAGGAGCTCTCTGTGTATTTTTCTGAGAAATCTTTGCCGATTTAGGGGCTTACAATTTGCTCAGAGACAATTTTCTAGATATAATACATATATTGTATTGTTTTAAATGATGTTTATCATGTTATAAAACGTGCATGGGGTCCGCCTCCTTGTTTTACAACTGCAGTAAGTGTTACTGTACATTTGGTCTAATGCAAATAAATAGTTATTTTATTTTTTTAGTTATTAAATATAAACATATATTTACAATATAATGTTTAACTAACACCATAACACACGAAAAAGCGAAGGTATACGAGATTCTGCAACAAGACACCACGATCTACACACGTTGCGAGTCGGCTGCGAACTGTGCATTGTTACAAAGGCGTAGTCGACCTGACGACGCAAACTTAAAAAACTTTAAAAAATTGATAAACAAAGGACGCAAGCGAACACCAACCAGACCCTTTCAACAGTAGGCCAAGACCGACAGCTACACTGAGTTTTGTGAATTTTAGTGGAGTGGAAGGGGGTAAGGGTATAGAAATGACACCTTGCGCATCGTCTCACAGACGACGCCTTTGTGTTCTAGGGTTAAAATAAATTACTGAATATGTAAAAATATACCATCTTAAGTATCAGCTTATTTTATCATAGGAAATTGCTAAAGTATGTTGTAAAAAGTCAAATTAACAAGGTTATAAAATACCCTTGTAACAGCGGACCTGCATACTAAGCGAATTTCCATCAATTAAGGAGGTAAGAAAGTTATCTCAATTAACTTACAGTTCATAAGAATAATACCCCCGTTGCAGCAGACCTTCGTACCCAGCGAATTTCCAAATTAATAATATAATAATAATAATGTATGACAAGTTTTATAAAAATCTGTCCATAAACATGAAAATTATTTGCCTATTCTCCATAAGATTAACATAGGAAAGAGTGTGCAGGTTTGCTGCTGTGAGGAACACTGAAAGTAGGCATTTCTACCATAAAAATTGTTATTTTTAACATTTTTACCAACTTTCATCAACATTTGTCCATAAATAAAGGAGTTTGCCTATTCCCTATATGAATAACATGGGAGAAGAGTATGCAGGTTTGCTGCCATGATAAACACATAAACTATGATTTTTAAGCATAAACGGGTGGGTATCAACAACATGAAGGTAAATACCAAGGTTAATCCAAAAATATTGATTGATACAGGAAATATTAATTTTTCCCTATCCTCCATAAGATTAACATTGGAGCTCCAAAATATAATATAACATATATTTTTTAATATCTCGGTAACCGTTTGAGATAGAGAAAAACTTTTAGAAACTTAATCGTGCAGTCTTTTAAGCTGATTCTAATGGTGAAAGATAAAATTTGAAATTTTTAAAAATTACATGGGAAAAATGCAAAAAAACGGAGTTTAGCTGGCACAATACGGCTTCTTAGCCACGGCCGCTCCGCGGTGGCGCGTGGGCCCTGTATTCTAACTTTAAAAGTGCATTTTCTCGGCTATCCGTGGACGGATTTTGTTCACCAAAAAAACGTTCAATTTGAAATTAAAATTGCAATCTTTTTTGTATCTTGTAATAATTTTATAAAGTTAATGGTTTTTTTGTTATTTTAATTAAAATATTTTTAACCGCCGCCATTTTGAAAATATAAATGCAAATTAAATGAAACTTAAAAAATATTTTCCTCTTTGACCAATAAATATGTGTGCAAAGTTTGGTCTCTGTATCTCTGTATCTATCTAAGATTTTTTGTAAAAAATACAAAATGGCGACTAGCGGCTAAATGAAGGATTTAGACAAATGGTTATAGGTGATTTTTTGTTTATTTTGATGAGTACTATCATCCCTCGAAGTTTGTCCCCGACTTTGATGAACACCCTACTACAAGTTGATTTGAGAATGCAAACAAAGAGGAACTAATGCTTTTTATTAGATGTTGTATGAGAGATTGCCACTTTAAACCCTGATCAAAGGTAACACCAAGAAACATTAAAGATGAAGAGTGTTGAAGATTTAATTTTCCGAAACTAACATCATCCTGTTGAATGTTATTATTTAGCTTGAATTGAAGGCACTGTGTTTTCTGGGTATTAAGAAGAAGGCCATTGTCATTGAACCATTGAGATAAGTGCTCCATAACCTTTATGGACGAGTTTGTCAACCCGTTTAAATCCTTATTCGAGACCAGAAAAGAAACTTCATCTGCAAACATATTGATGTGACATTCTTCCCCTTTATACTGCACATCATTAATGTACAAAAGGAACAGAACAGGTGAGAGGACACAGCCTTGAGGGACTCCTCTTTTGGGTGATTTCCAAGAAGATGAGTAGTTTCCTTCATTACTTCTGAGAGTGACTTGTTGAAATCTATGAGACAGAAAAGAAGTGAACCAATTTAATGCTACTCCACTGATACCATAGTGAAAAAATTTATTTAGAAGAATATCATGATCTACGCAATCAAATGCTTTGGATAAGTCACAGAAAACCCCCAGCGTCCTCTGTGACTCATCCAAAGATTGAAGTATCTGATTTGTGAAATCGTACAAAGCAGAAATAGTAGATTTACCAGCCTGAAATCCAAATTGGTGTTTATTTAGAACGTTGAACTTAGAAAGATGATTAGATAGGCGGGAGAGAACAACTTTCTCATAAAGTTTTGATAGAGTTGGAACAAAGGCAATAGGACGATAGTTTGCGACTGATGAGTGCTCTCCTTTTTTGTACAACGGTTGAATAGTGGCGAACTTGAGTTTCTCTGGAAATTTTCCCTGCACTAGAGACTGATTGATTAAAATAGATAATGGGTATGCCAATTCAACACCACAGTACTTTAATAGATTAAAAGAAATACCATCCCATCCGTATGAGTGTTTATTTTTTAATGACTGAATAATGCCAACAATCTCTTGTTCATCAGTAGGAGTCAAAAACATAGAGGCAGTAACTGATGGGATGAAGAGTTTAAGTTTATTCAGAGAGTTTTCTACGGAAGGCAAGGGGGCTGAATTTGAGGGTTCATCGATAAAAAAACTATTGAAGTGCTCAGAGATGGCCAGTTTATCAAACATTTTTTTACCATCAATAAGTAAATAACTTATATCCCTTTTCTTTGTTTGTTTTCCGGTCTCTTTTTTTACTATGTTCCACACTGTTTTGGGCTTATTTTGTGATTTTAGAATATTCCTGTCATAACAGATTTTCTTTGAGACCTGTATTAACTTTCGTAAAAGCTTTACATACTGTTTATAATAACTTATGAATTCAGGACTTTTTGTTCTTTTGAATTCCATACTCATAATTCTTTTGTTGTCTAAAGATGTTTGTAAACCTAAAGTAAGCCAGGGTTACAAAAACAAGAACAATAGAAAAACATATGATAATAAAATAAGATGTAAGTCAAATATTGAACAGTCTTAGAGGAGTCATAACAATATAGCACGTTCTGAGGACACATGTTTTAGCTCGACATTGTGAGGACATAATAAATATTTAATTTTTCGTTATAATACTGTCTAAAATTTGCAAATGAAATTTCTAGTACATACGAGGGGGTACCCAAAAGTAACCGGAATTTGTCTGCTGAGGTCGGAGCTTTGGTAGTACAGGTGAGCGCCACTAGGGCGTGTCTAGCGCAACTCTTTGACAGTTCAGCCCCATACGGGTCGTTGACCTAGCACATTCTATTCGTCTGTAGTGTCATTTTTTGCTGTATCTGTTCCACTGTTGCTTCATTTTTTATGATGGCATGAACAACGTGCTGCTGTGAAATTTTGTTTTTTACTCGGTAAAACAGCTGCTAAAACTGTTTTTATGTTGAAAACTGCTTACAAAGATGATGCTTTGGGGATAACTCAAGTTGTAGGATGTACGGAGGACCATGCGTTGTATGACTTACGTGGTTGTATTCCTTGGTTGTATATGGTTTTACACTAAAAAACACTTGAAAATGAAAGACATGATTGTGATGTAGTTTGATGTATTAAAAAACATTTCATCCAATATTGTTTGTTTACATTTTGATAATAACAATAGATTTTAATAAAAACATATGTTTGTATAAACAAAACACTGAACAACACCGGCCCCCTTGAAGAACCTCAGGTCTTCAACCTTTACTCTTCGGGTAGCGGTAATAGACACAATTGTGTTACTGGTCGTGTATAGCTTCCATCTTTAGTCTTGACTTTCACAATTCGCACGACATTATCTGATCCAGGAAAAGTTTCTGTCACCCTTCCTCTTGGCCAATATAATGGATTGTTGTCTGTCTTGAGTAAAACTAAATCTCCTACTTTGATGTTTGTTGCGTTTTTCTTCCATTTAGTACGTTCTTGCAGCGTATGTATATAATCCAGACTCCAGCGCTTCCATAGATTTTGCGAAAAATTGCTGAACCTGTTGCCAATGTTTGAGTCTGTTGGATGGTATTGTGGTGACATCTCGCTCTGGAATAATGGATAATGAATCACCTGTGAGAAAATGACCTGGCGTCAAGACATCAAAATCATTTGGATCACTCGACATTGGATGCAATGGGCGTGAATTAAGGATAGCCTCAATTCGAGTAGTCAACGTCATCAGTTCAGGCAAGGTTAGTACTGAAGTTCCCATTATGCGTGTGAGATGGTGTTTGACACTACGAACTGCCCGTTCCCATAGTCCACCGTGATGCGGTGCAGATGGGGGGTTGAAATGGAAACGTATTCCATGTGCAGCTGAAAAATTGTGAATTTTGGTTTGAGAATGACTACTCTTAATTGATGTCTGAACTATTTTTCGCAATTCTGAATTGGCGCCTACGAAATTGGTTCCACAGTCAGAATAAATATCAATGCAGATTCCTCGTCTAGACACGAATCGGGTTAGAGCCGCAGTAAATGCATCTGTAGTGAGATCTGTCACAACTTCAATATGCACAGCCTTTGTCACCATGCAGATGAATATGCCGAGGTAGACCTTTATGATTTTCCCAAAACGCAAGTTGATGATCTTGCATGGAAGTGGACCCATATAATCTACTCCAGTAGATATGAAAGGTTTGGCAGGAGTTGTTCGAACAGCAGGTAAGTCCGCCATGATGGAGTAGGAGTTGTGTTGCGATGGCGATGACAAGTAATGCATTTGTGCAACTGAGACCTGATGACACTCCGTGCGTTGAGAATCCACACATGTTGATTCAAAGCTGATTGGACAAATTGTGGTCCTGCGTGTAGATGTTTCAAGTGATGGTAGTCAATGAGTAGATGTACTACGTGATGATGTTTAGGTAGTAATGCTGGATGTTTGATGTCATAAGCAAGTTGTGATTTTCGTAATCGACCACCAACACGAATCAATTGGTGAGCATCGATAATTGAAGCTAAATGAGCAATATTGGGAGAACATTTACCTTTACGGAGTTCATTGAATTCCTTTTGCAAAGTGGATTGTTGGACAGCATAAAATATTTTTAGGCGTGCTGAGTTGATTTCTGCCACAGTAATAGGACCCAAAACTTTATGTGATGTCTTGCAGTTATAGATGAACCTCATGACCAAAGCAGTGACGTGTAGTAGTTTAATCCACGATGAATATTTTGTTAACAGCGGTAATTCATATGTTGAAGAAATTGCAAAGATTGGTAATGGGTCAGACTTTAATTCCATTATCTCTCCAGATTCCACCTTGGTAAACTTGTGATTTGGCCATTCAGATGATGACTGGGATAGCCAATTGGGACCATTCCACCATAAAGTGTGTTGTGGTAATTGCGGCAATGAATACCCACGTGAGGCACAATCTGCAGGGTTGTCCTGTGAGACAACATGACGCCAACATTCGGGTGGTGTTAGTTCTTGAATTTGCGCGACACGGTTTGCGACATACGTTTTAAGACGATATGGTGGTGTTTGTAACCAAGTGAGAACGATAGTAGAATCACTCCACAAGAATATGTTGGTAGCATTGAATAAGTTGCTGTAGACGTTTGTGACATGTTCTGTTAATTTTGATAATAAGTGTGCTGCGCATAATTCCAGACGAGGAATAGTAACCTTCTTTAAAGGAGCTATTTGACTCTTTGCTATGACGAGCTGTGTTGTATTAGATTGATTATTACTGCATCTGAAGTATATTGCTGCTGCATATCCTCGTTCTGATGCATCACAAAAACCATGTAGTTCGATAGTTTGAGCGTAGCATAAGTTGAGAGAACGGTGTATGTTTATTTGTGATAAACTAGAAGTATCTTCCACTAAACGAGTCCAGTGTTTCAATGTGTCAGAGGGCAATGGTGTGTCCCAATCCAATCCTAACGTCCAAACCAATTGCATAAAGCATTTCATAAGCATGGCAAAAGGTGTTAGAAACCCACATGGATCATATATACTAGCAATTGCTCTGAGTACGCTGCGTTTAGTGGGATGCAATGATAAATTGAAGCCATGTGACTTGAACACGAATGAATCAGTAGATGGAGACCAATGGAGACCCAAGACTGCAAAATGTGGGTCAGGAGAGCCGTTGAGAAACTTTGGTGACTCTCGGTGAGATTCCGGCAGTTGTTGGAGAAGCTGGTCAGAGTTTGAAACCCATTTGCATAGTTCAAAACAACCACGAAGAAGTAGTTGTTGTAACTGATTTTGTAAGTCCATAGCAGATGATAATGAATCTGCTCCAGTGATGATGTCATCAATGTAGGTATGATTAAGCAGAGCATAAGCCGCTTCAGGGAAGTCATGACCTTCATCTCGAGCTAATTGATGTAAGGTACGAATTGCAAGATAAGGGGAGCTGTTGACACCATATGTTACTGTGTTCAATTGAAATGTTTTGAAGTCTTGAGAGGTGTCAGATCTCCATAAAATGAGTTGAAGATTCCTATCATCAGGATGAATCAAAATCTGTCGGTACATCTGTTTGATGTCACAACAAATGACAATGTTGTGTCTGCGGAATTGCATCAATATGTCAGCAATATTATTTTGAAGCTTAGTCCCGGCCATGAGTATATCGTTTAGTGACAACCCAGAGCTGGATTTGCAGCTTGCATCGAAAACAGTCCTCAACTTGGTAGTGGAACTGGATTCCTTTAGAATACCATGATGTGGCAAATAATAATGAACTGTATCTTGTGTAGGTTTGTCACATTCAGTCATGTGCCCACGAGTGAGATATTCTGACATGAAGTCACGATATAGTTTTGCAAAGCGTCGGTCCTTGTTAAACTTACGCTCCATGGCTAAAAGGCGTTGCTTTGCCGCAGTGTGGGAATGTCCTAGCGACACGTTAGTATTCTTGATTGGAAGCCTGACGATATAACGCCCGGTTTCATCTCTAGCATGGGTCGTTTCAAACAAGTTTTCACACGCATCGATATCTTGTGGTCGAACATGATGTGCTGGAACATCTTCTTGCACCCAAAATTGTTGAATGCAATTGTGCAATTCATCAAGAGGAATTGAGTGACAACATATACTCGAAGTACTTGAATGTTGCGAAGCATGAAGTGAAGATGTAGACAAAGAAGGCGTTGTACCCATTACAATATGACCAAGTGGTGAATTGATTAAATATGGCAAATCAGGGCCTAAGTGGATTGTAGGACCTGAGAAGAGTTGCGGGAATAAAGCTGCACCCAGAATTATATCAATGCGGTTTGGTACATGATAAGTGGGATCAGCAAGATCATAGTGCTTAGTAAGTTGAATGACATCTGGTGATACTGGTGTACGAGGCAGATTAACAGTGAGTTTGTCCAGAATAACCATCGGATGATCTTTGGCAATGGTAACACCTGAAGGTGTCTCTAAATTACCATAAATTTGACCCTTGTTGCGGGAAATATGTTGATTTATACCCACTATTTGAACATTGCTTGCTTGTCGAGTGGCATTGAGTAGAGAGACTGCTTTTTCAGTGATTAGTGAACACATACTACCAGAATCGCACAGTGCACGAAAGGTATGTGTTGTACCATTTGTAGCTCGTACATTAATTAGTACGGTACCAAGCAATACCATAACAGCCTTGTCAACTGATGATGATAGTCTATTATGTTGTGCAGCGAGTTTAACAGACTTATTTGAATGAGATGTAAACTCCTTTACTTCTGAATTGTTAGGAAGACCAATTGATGATGAAGGTGACGCAGGAAAATGTAGCAGGGTATTGTGCTTTTTGGGGCAGACCTTGCAAGATGATTTTGATTTGCATGCCTTCACACTGTGAGCGCCTAAGCATGATATACAATGATGGGAATTTTTTACAATGTGGTAACGTTCAGATGGACTTTTAGCCAGAAACCTTTGGCATTCAAAGGTTTTGTGATTGATAGTATCACAGATAGCGCATGATGAGGAACGGTTTTTGGGTGTGGTTGATGCGACTACATTTTTTAATTTACCATCTTGTCGCTGAATTGACCTATTCTGTGTGTTAGGGTCGAGATTCATTTCTTGCAAACGTGTGTCAATTGAACATAATGCGTCTTCATAACGGTTACATTCCTGATTGAGAAAAGTAATTATTTCATCCACAGAAGGCAGTGTGTGTTGAAGTGGACCAGTAACGTCACGCTTGCTTTCAAGGCGTTTACACAAATCCACATCTAATTTTCGTAACAGTATTGCGGCTAATAAATGTTTAGAATCCGCGATATCACAGCCGATCGCTGTTAGAGCTTGCATATTTTCATTGTATATGTTAAGGAACTGCCTTATCCCAATGATGTTACTAGCTGAAACTTCAGGCAAGTCAAGAACACGGTTAATGTGCAATAACTGCAATCTACGATCATTTTGGTAACGATCTGACAGAATTTTGTATGCCACATCATAGGTTGCATCAGTTATGCTTAAGTTACGAACTAAATTAAGAGGTTCGTCTTCTAATACGCTCAGGAGATACTGAAACTTGAGTGTTTTACTTAATGACAGGTTTTCATGTATAGTTGTGTTGAATAGATTTATGAACGTTGTCCATTTACCAAAGTCACCGTTAAATTTGGTAAGTTCTAATTTTTGAAGCCGTACCATACATTGATCCATACTGTTGGAAGTATTGGATTGTGAGCTAAGTTGAGGTTGAGTTTGATTAGGTACATTTTCATCAATTAGTACTTGGATAGATGATACTAGGTTAGTAAAAAGATTGCTAATGGAATTTTGTTCTGTAATCAATAGATCGTCGGGAATAGGATTATCACCTTCATACGCCAATGCACGCTCTAAATTGAGTTCAAAGTCCGCATGTTTCTTTTGTATTTCGTTCAAATATTGGTTTAGGTTTTTATGGTGAACCGGTGAAATTTCTGTTTGAGATTGCAATGAAGTTAAAACAATATTGATTGAGTCCAACCTAGCCTTGAAAATCTTTATTGACCTTAAAAAGGTAGATGGCTTGAACTCCTCACTGCGTGTGATTGGCATGTTGTATTATCAAACACAAAAATTAAAATGAGAATGAATTGTAGATGATATAGCAGTAAGACTGATAGTTCATAGATGAAATTCAATAATTATCCGGCCCTGTGAGGAACCATTAATTTGTAGGATGTACGGAGGACCATGCGTTGTATGACTTACGTGGTTGTATTCCTTGGTTGTATATGGTTTTACACTAAAAAACACTTGAAAATGAAAGACATGATTGTGATGTAGTTTGATGTATTAAAAAACATTTCATCCAATATTGTTTGTTTACATTTTGATAATAACAATAGATTTTAATATAAACAATGTTTGTATAAACAAAACACTGAACACAAGTGTATGACTGGTTTTCTAGATTTAAAAATGGCGACGTTTCGATTGATGACAAGCCTTGTTCTGGACGTCCATCAACTGCCCGAATTGATGAAAATATCGAAAAAATGTGAGTGCTTGTGCTCACAGACCGTCGACAGACAATTGATAAACTGTCAGAAATTAGTGCAATAACTTGAAGCTCGGTTCAGCGAATTTTAACTGAAGATTCAGGAATGAGACACACTGCTGCCAAATTTGTTCCTATGGCTCTAACTGACAATCAAAATCACCCCCAGATTATCTTTCAAATGTTGCTGGTGATGAATCATGGAAAAACAACATTTCACAGTGGCGCGTTGTTTACTTAAACTTGTCATTATAAAAAACTAAGCAACAGTGAAACAGCTAAAGCAAAAAATGACACTACAGACGAACAGAATGTGCTAGCATAACAAACCGCACGGGAATGAACTGGCAAAGAGTTGCGCTAGATACGCCCTAGTGGCGCTCACCCGTACTACCAAAGCCCCGACCGCGACAGATAAATTCCGGTTACTTTTGGGTACCCCTTCGTGAAATAACTAATTTCCATTTCATTCCGGTTTATTTGAGTTTTTTTGTTCCCTACCATACTATGTGAGAAACATGAAAATATACCAACGCATTGAGGTAACACACTAAAAATGTTTATATTTACTTCCCTGTGGGAAATAGGTTAGGTGATGGATATGTTTTAGGTAATGTTTCTGTTCACTTCATCTAAAGAGCTGTTCTTATTCTTTTATATTTAAAATTCAATACAATAGCTGTGGTGGTTCCTGGTTTCCATAGAAACCACCACATACATATTTTCCATCTTAAAAATCGCCAACATCCCCCAAAGCTAAGACATTTCCATGTCAAAAACCGTTAGATTTAGTAATAGTTTAATATTACTAAATCTATGTTAGATATAATTTATTAACTGTTTGTTCGAAATTAATGATAGCGATGGATTTTTAAATATTTATTTTACGATTAATTGGATTAACAAACACATCACATGAACTTGAGAACTAGTCCTTATCCGTCTGTATGATCGCTACTTCCTCCATGAACCCGTAGGAGTGCTTACAGTGTGGCGTCTATCAGGAAAAAATATAAACACATATAAGGCCGTTACAATTAATTTTTAAGATGCGGAAAACAATGACGTACCACTCCGCCTCCAAGTTAGCTGGCTGTGAACATGGTAACAAACACATGGGTCGAGAGTGAGATATGAACACCTTCTGTCCCGACCGTGCCGGTCAATACTTTGTTTGTCTGAGTTTGTCTTAAAATGTGGGTGTTATATGTGAAATTTTAGTTGAAAAGTGTTAATTTAAGGAACTAAATTTTGTAATCTCATATGTGGATTTTAATGTTGGGGTATCTGAAGCATTCTTATGTTATAGTTTTTATGATGCTTAGATCTTGTGAAATAGACTGTTGGTTAGACCTAGACGATATAGGGTTGTTATCAGATAAGAGTGAGGAGGACAAAGTGTACTTCGTCCACGTTTTGCTAAAAACTACCATAGCAGGGTCCAGCAGCCATTAAAATACCCCCGTTGCAGCTGCAAAAGAGGGCTGTAAGAGCCTTAGCTGAGCTAAATTTCAGTGAAAGTTGTAGAGAAGCTTTCAAGACTCTGAAGATTAGTAATTCTTCATTATGTAATTATTCATTATTTCTTCATTAATTCTTCATTCTGACATTAGTAAATCTCTATATAAAAGAGGTCCTCTTTGGATGACCTCTTTCTTCCATTGGCATACACCAATGGAAAAACGTTTACACAAAATAGACAGTTCCATGGATACAACACTCGACATGGTACAAGATACTGTCTCCCAGCTCACCATCTCACCCAATATGAAAATAAAACCCTCCTACATGGGCATGAAGCTGCATAACCTACTGCCAGAAGAACTGAGATGCCACACCGGGAGAAGAATGAAGACTGCTCTAACAGAATGGCTGATGAACTATCCATTTTATACATTGACTGAGTTCATGGAAAGAAGACAATAACATTTTTTTAACCATCCAGCAGACGCCATTTCAATACTTGATATATTTTGAAAATAAAGCATATTTGTATTTGTACTTTAAGACAAATGTAGTCAGCTGGTATAATGTAAATATCCCCTTCACTAGCAATGTGGTTGTCAAGACAGCAAACCTTCAAGGGATGTGAATTGTACTTTACTGCCAGTTTTGAATTTTAACATATGACTGAATTTTCAAACCTATACTTCTGTTATTTTACAGTTGAATTAATTTAACCTTATTTTTCACTGTTTTTGTGGTATGTATGATATTCTTTCATTAAAATGCCTTATTTTAGGAATATAATATGAAAGGTATTTTGATGAGAAGCAACATTTCAAATCCTTTATTTTCATTAAGAAATGAATAAGTAGTTATTGCCTTTAAAAATGTATTCATTAAAAAAGTCATGTTGAAAACGTTGCTTTTACTTTCTACCCTTATACATATAGTAGGCTTTATGGAGAAAGTATTGTTTTTGTCATGAGAGTGGATATTCTCAACTCATCAAGTTTCAATTCTCAGATTTGAATTTGAGTGGAGTTGTATTCAAAATCCAAAAAAGGTGTTTTCAGACTTATGGTTTGCCTGTGAACAGAGCCCAAGAATAAACTGATACTCAGATTTTTATGAAATTTGGTATACAGGTGCACTTTGGCTGTATCTCCAGACCATTTCCTATTTTTTTGGTTTTAATCTAACGATTTTAGTTAAAATTTTGTTGTTATAACTATTTAAGTCCCAAATAATATGACACTCCTCCATATTTCATTAAAACTAACGGTACCGTACAAAAGTTATGGGCTTTTAAATGTAAAAAATAATCTTTTTAATAATATGGCACAAACAAAATGTGTATGAAATAATTTTACTACCACCATTAAAACCGGATTTAAAAACTAATCAAATTAGTATTTTGAATTATTAGTCTATGACTGATGTTTCCAGAGAAAAGTTAAATTTACTGTCCATGGTAAACGCAGTATGTTCTCTGAGAGGGTCCAAAGTTATTCTTTTGGAAAGTATTAAAAATCCATTTCTTCCTCATTTCTCGACTGTTGTCCATGAAATTTAGTATTCAGTGTAAGGTCACATCACACAACAAAACCCACTAAAATCGATAGGAGTGGGTAATGAGGGAGTAATGTACTAAAAATCTTCCAACAATTATTTTAATTTGTGTGAAAAGGTTAAAAGGTTTTAATTTAAATTAGTTTAATGATTGAAACTTGTTATCAATTGATATCAGTCTCATTACTTATAAACTGAATCATTTTAATTGTAATAATTACTTGACAATTTGAAGTAATTGTGTAATTTTTTAGGAATGTGTAATGTTTAAGAAGACAAAATATTTACAAAACACTAGAATGGTTTTTAAGGATAACTGTATTGTATCGATTTGCTTGTTATGTATTTATTACATTTACTAAAACAATTAAATTACAGTAAAAAAGTTTTTGATAGCAAAAATTTACAACAAGATGGTATGAAAACTATTTTTTGTTTCTCTTAATATATTTATTATTACTTATTCTTCATGAGAATTTTCTAATAAAGAATAATCACAAAACGAGCATTTGCTAGTTGAAGCGTTCTGCCTAAGAAATTTAATTAAATATCAAATCAAATATAACATAAAACATTCCTCCAAAATTAATTCTGGACTTAAATATTAGAAATATTTATATACTTATAAAATTTTAATTTTTATACTTAAATATTATTGATTTGAAAATTTGCTGAGTATGCAAGTCTGCAGCGACGGAGGTAATCATACATACTGTATTCTTTTAATTCCTATCAGTTATTTTTTGACAATTAATTTTAGAAATTGCTTTTTTAATTATATATAATAAACATATCTTTATATGATTGCATAAGAAGAATCATAATGATGATAAAAAAATTCATAAAATGAATTTTTTTGATGACTATTACTGCTATTCATTAATCTTACACAAAAAATAAATTTTTACGTTGTATAGGTTTGTGGCTTTAAATCTTACACATAAAAACATGTTTGAGCCCTTGAGCTGGTGGACATAATGCAAGACAAAATAACTTATGTAAAATACTATACAGCTACAATAAAGGTTAACATTTAGAACATCCTCAGCTTCAGACTAACAATTCAGACATAAAAAGCTTCAGAGACGGATCAACCTCAACAATTTTTAGTCTGAAGCTGACGATGGTATTATAAATACTGAAGCATGTTTTGAATATTATCCTTCATTAGAGCTGTGTGAAGGGAATTTTACATAAGTAATTGTAATAATTTTATTGTAATAAGTACCTGGTGACCGAGCTTTGCTCGGATAGAATAAGACATGTTTTTACAAGTTAATTAACAAAATTAAAACAAATTTACTGCCAAATGAAAACATTTATGTGGTTGAAATAAAACCGATTTAATACACCATAATTAGCACTGAACTAAAAGTATCGCCCCTGGTAGGAATGGAACTCGCGGCCTATAGTTGTTGAGGCCGACACGCTACCACTCGGCTATGTTAGTCAATTGAGCGATGCCGTTTAACGTGTTTTAGCCAAAGCCGATCATTTACTGTTTAATTATCCATACCGATATTATTAGCCTGTGATCAACTGATTTTGTTATAAACGGAATGAGGATTGAAAAGCAGAGAAAAAAAGAGAAATTTAATTTACATCAATTAATTGGTTTGTTACAGTGGCTTTAAGCATAGATGATAGAAGAACTTCTATTCATAATCAATGCTTTAAGCAATACAACGAAACGAATACGTTTTCTATGGAAACACGGAAGATTTTGGAAATACTTTTTTCTGCTTTTATTTCGCACAGCTATGTTATCATTAAGTTTTTACAAAAATTGTTTAGTAACCTGATAATTTTACATTTATTTAATTCATAAAATAAATATTAATGCATAACCTCTATATTGTTCCCCGCAGTCTTCAATCAAGAACTGTCAAACGGTTATAAACAGCTGTTTTGGTTTGTATTGTTTACATTTTATTCTCCATATTCTCCAAGCGTAATGTTAATTTTTTAGATTTTAAACTTAATATTACAGTAAAACACGAATTTTCCTGGACATTAGACCTATCTAGAACTTATTTTCTACTCGGAAATTAGTTATTTCCAAAATTAAAAGAAATTCCTCGGTGCCGTTTTCGAGATCCGTGTGCAAATATATATATATATATATACAAACCTTGCTCGTATTATAGTATTGGATAATTAATTAATATAAGCTCTTTGCTTGGAAACAGTTATGTTCCAACGGTAATCTAATCTAATTTAATTCCCAGTTTTTGCTCAGCTGCAGTACCAGAGTATGAATAATTAAAACAGGAGAAATCGCATATGTAATGAGTGACAAACAGACTTCCCTCCCTCACTAAATCTGCCCCGCAAACTTAAACATATCCAGTGGCTTTTGCTGAATTGTCTCACTAGCAACGTGACGATTTTAAGGACTACCTCGTCCCATTGCCTAGTGCCAAACAGCCTTGGCATAGCTGTTTATTTTGTCTTACCTTGGTTTTTTGTTTGCTAGGCTGCCTGTTGCCAACTACACATCGCTGCTCTCATCGCTCAGTACCTAAAGCTGAAACAGGTCCAAGACTGGGGTGCTGAGGCATTCCTCTCCATCTCCTCCAACATCCCTCGGGATGAGATCTCTCTCAAACTTGACTCTGGTATCAAGTCTATTAGTTTTAATATACATATTTTTAATAAGAATTGTTTGTTGAAATGTAACTCTGCAAAAAAACTTTAGGAAGATAAAAGTCAATTAAAAAATAAATTTGTTGAATAGTTTCTAAACATTAAATGTTCCCATTTTTTTTTCAAATGTCTATGGTGTTTCCTATTTCAATATGTAGATAGTTTTCCTCTTTTACCAAGTACAGCATTAAAATGCCAACTCAATCTATAAATTTTTCTAATATCTACGAAAATTTCAAGCAATTTCACACTTTTTTCAGGGTTGAAAATTTTTTATGTAAATGTTTTACGATGTATTGTTTCCATCTATTACTCTCTGTAAATGTTTTGCTCTCATTTACTTTGAACATTACATTACATTACATCATACAAAGGGGCGGAACAGAGTTCCTGTCGCACGTCAGCCATGTGGCTTTTTGCACACCCCTGTTGATTGAATGTTTCACGGACCTTCCAAGTTTAAAAACCTGACAAACTGCCGTAGTCTCCCAACTATCTCCTCCCGGGGAAGGTAACAAGCCCTCTCCATGATGCCGAGAGTGGCGGCTCTCACCCCGGCAAGCTCGGTGCAGTCATACAGCAGATGATCAGCAGTCTCCTCGGACTGCCCACACTTCCTGCAGATTGGATCTCCAGGGAAGAGTCCCATTTGAGCAAGATGTTTCCTCATATGTCCATGTCCCGTGATGAGACCTACAATGAGTCTGAGTTCGGACCTACCTAACTGTAGAAGATCCTCAGGGATCCTTGAAGAGGGAGAGCTAAGAGACAGTTTACTTACTCTCAGTAGGGGCAGCTCCGCCCATCTCCTGCGGTGACACTCAAGTGCCCACGTGTTGATCTCTCGATCCACATGCGCCCTGGAGATGCCGCAGAAGGGTTGTGGACCCACGAATGGGATCAAAGCGCCATCGTTCGCCAAACGATCAGCTATTTCATAGCTCATAATACCTGAGTGTCCTGGGACCCAGCAAAGGGTAACGTTGTTGTGACTGCCAAGAGAAGACACCGCATTGCGGCATTCCCACACTAACTTGGAGTCGAAGGTACAGGAGTCTAGAGTCTTTGACTATCTGAGAAAATGGTAATGTTCTTGTTCCTGACACCTCTATTGAGATTGAACAGAGCACATTCCATAATGGCTGCCACTTCTGCCTGGAACACTGTAGGGGAGATCCCCCATGGGAACGCAGAGCTTTACCTTATCTTGCACCCCCAGTATTCCAGCTCCAGTTCCCTTACTTCCCTTAGAGCCATCCGTGTACCATTCTGACTCGCAGGGATGAAGAGGTCTGCCACCATCTTGCCAGTCAATCCTTGGTGGAATCACCACTGAAAATGACTTACCGAAGGCGTATCTAGTGTGAAGATGGTCAGAAGGCATGTCAAGGGCCTCACTTCTGACTACCTGGTCAATTCTGGTGTGACCTACCGAGGGTACATTGAAAGTCATCCAGAGATTCTCACATCGGAGGCGATATGCACATTTCCTAGCAACCGTTCTGATGTAGACATCTATGGGCAGGATGTTGAGCATACAATCCAAGGATGCTCCAGGGCAGGAACTCATGGCCCCAGAAATCATGATGCAAGCCAACCTCTGGACCGCCGCAAGCCCCCGCACTGATGCACCGAAGTTAGTCTTTGGCCACCAGACTAGTGAACCATAGGTCATGGCCGGTCTCACCACAGCAACATACAGCCAGTGCAAAAGCCTAGGATGCAGTCCCCATGTAGTACCAACCATTCGTCTGCAAGTCATGAGTGACCACTTACCTCGATCAATCACCCTTTGCAGCTGCGGTTCCCACCTCAGTGTGTTATCAAGTACCACATCCAAGTAATTGACCTCGTTCAGCAGAATTACCTCTGTGCCCTGCAGATTCAAAGGTCCCAGCCCGAGCAGGTTCCTCCTTCTTGTGAATGGCACCGCCACTACCTTGGAGGGGTTGATGGCAAGACCCACCTCCTTGCACCAGTCCCCCACCAGGTTCAGTGCTCTGTTCATAAGTTCTCTGATCGTGTTGGTGAACTTACCAATAACCAGGATTGCAATGTCATCAGCGTAGCCCAAAGCTAGGACACCAGAATCATTGAGGCACCTGATGAGATCATCAGCTACGAGATTCCACAGCAGGGGGGAGGGAACCCCCCCCCTGAGGGCAACCTCTTGTGGTCAGAGCGACTAATTCCTCACCTTGAAGTGAAAGAACCACTTTCCTGTTGCTCAGTAATGCCTCGGTCCAGCCGCATATAACTCCGCTAAGACCATGGGCCCTAGCGGCATTCACCACCGCATTCATGGAGGTGTTGTCGAAGGCCCCTTGGATGTCCAGAAAAGCACCCAGTGCTATCTCTCCATCCTCCAGTGTCTTCTCTATCCTGCCTACAAGGTGATGGAGGGCAGACTCACATGACTTACCAGGAATGTAGGCCTGCTGGTTCCTATGTAGTGGGTGATGCCTGAGAGCACCATCCCATACGTACCTTAGGATCAACTTTTCTAGAGTCTTCAACAGGAATGAAGACAGAGAGATAGGACGGAATGACTTTGGGTCCGTGTACCTTGCCTTGCCGGGCTTCGGAATGAAAACCACTCTAGAGCGACTCCACACCGCTGGCACCCAGCCCAGAGCCAGACTGGCTCTGAAGAGCTTACACAGCAAAGGCAGAATTTCCTCAATCCCTTTCTGTAGACAGACAGGTCTGATGCCATCAGGGCCTAGTGACTTAAACGGACTGAGTGAATTAATAGCCCACCTGATCCTGCTGAACGTCACGATGCTTCCCGCCTCCATCCACCGGGTAATAGAGGCGCGATGGGAAGCATTCGTTGTGACCAGTCCCTCAGATTGGTCGAGAACAACGCACCCTGGAAAATGTGTTCTGGCCATGAAATCCAAGACTTCATGGGGGTTGTGTAATGTCTTACCGTCAGGTTCCACTAGAGTTCCAAGGCAAGAAAAGTTGTCCTTAGCAAGGAGTTTGAACAACCTAGAGGTATCCTTAACACCTTCCAGATTTGTGCAAAAGTTTCTCCAGGAGAGTCTCTTGGCTCTCCTGACTGCGAGATTATATTCTGTCAACAAGCTATGATAGCGGTCCCAATTTTTACTACGCTTAGCTTTGCTGAAGTTTGCTCTGACCTTCCTTCTCATGTTGGTCAGTTCAGAGGTCCACCAATTCACTCTCCCTCCCCAGCCCTCCGAGAGCGGACAACACCCATCAAAGGTAGAGACTATCGTCTCCCCGAGACGGACCGCCACATGATCAAGATCCTGGCAGTCCCGAACTCTAGGAGACCAGCCTTTTAGTCCAGCTCTAAGAGAAGCAGAGAAGAGGTCCCAATTGGCTCACCCTCCAGTTGAGAATCTTACCCTCCAACCCCTCTGAATATAGCGTAAGATCAATAATAGAGCTACCTACGCGACTTACAAACGTTGGCTCTGAACCAACATTCGATATGAGGAGACCACTAGATACAATAAAATCTAGTAGTGACTCACCTCTGGTGTTGGTTTTCTTACACCCCCAGACTCTGTTGTGGGCGTTAGAGTCGCATCCCACCACCAGTTACGACCCGGATTCCCTCGCATACTCCACCAGAAGAGCAAGCTCGTGGGGCGGAGCTCTCGGAGTGTCCCTGGGCATGTAGACTGACGCGAAGATCAGAGGTCTGCCGGTAGATCTGCAGTTGGTCCTCACCACCGCCTGATCCCTAGAGCAGAATTCCCACAGCGGCTCGCATCTGAGTCCATTTTTGACCCAGACGCAAGCCCTCGGAGTATTAGTGCAGGCCAAGAATAACTGTCCCCTAGAGGACCCCAAACCTGAGATTTTGTCGCCCCTTACCCAAGACTCTTGAATTAGGGCGTAAGCATGTTTAACTGAATGTTCACAGAGGACTGCCGAGGCAGCCTTACTGTGTTGGAGGTTTACCTTTATTACCTGAATTACCTTTGTCATTGTCTGGAGCTGAGCCAGAGTTGGACCCCGAAAGCACCCTAAAGGAAACCTTCGTTGCAGCCAGGAAGGTCTTCCACCCCTGTTTGCTCAACACAAGTGCGCTGGCCTCGTCAATCACGAGGACAAGAGTCTGGAATTTGTCTTCCTACCTCCTATTGACGATTTGCCAGTCTTTGGTGATAACACCTGGGTCCTGTTTCTGCAGACCCACGAAGACCCTCTTCGGATCTAAGTGCTCTGCCTTGGGAAACAATTTGTCTATTCTCAAGATTACTTGACAGATTGGAGGAGGTCTTTATACTCTCCAACCAACATCTTGACCCCTTCGCGTACAGCAAGAGAGGCCGCCTTACCCTTCAGCCAGTCGCAGGTCACGTCGTTGCAGCAGACTGCAACCACTGCTCCTTTCTCCTGAAAGGTCCTCGAAATCTGCAGAGGACCAACCTCTGAATCATCGTCGATCATGAGATCGCCGAGCTTGGCCTGTAACAAACAGCACTCCTCGTCCGTGAGCATATCGTCAGGATATGCCGCTGGAACGATCGCCAACTTCCTGGTGGTCAGCAAATCCTTGAAGGTCTCACCAGAAGTTGATGGTCCCGGAGGGGTCTTCTCCGGAGGGGTCTCGCTGGGCTTCTGCCTCTTGGGGTCCGGCCTACGCATGGGAGAAACTCCCGAGTTAGTCCCCTCCCCTTGAGGCACTGCACCAGATTGCCTCTTGCGCTTGGGGAGCTTGGTCACCTTCCTCCACTCAGCTAGCGGAAGCCACTCCCCAGTCGCCATCTTCTTTTCTTACAGAAGGCGCCTTCTCTCCGCTGGATGCGGTTGTTCCACTGCACTGGACTTGGGCATCCCCTCAGCACTAGAGCCGGGCGCCAGCACAGTTGCGGCCCCTGACTCACCAGACTGAGAGGGTGTCTCAAGAAGAACCTGGACAGACACAGACACATCCTCCAGTTTTTCCTCTTTTGTCGGGAGAACCATCTTACCAGGCGGGGACCTCTCGGTGAGTGAGCTCCGCGCGAACGCTTTCACCTCACCCGACCCTGTTTCCATCTCCTGTGACATAACAACGTTAGTGCACAGCTGTGATTTGCCCTCCCCAGAATCCGCGGGCATGTCCTCCGAAGAGGAATGAGATTGACTGCCGGAGCAGCGACCCACCTGGGGTAGATCTGTATGTTCATCATCAGCCATTTTCTAACCACAAAACATCACAAGTTAGCAGTATGACGATGTCACTATCCATGCTGGACCCGTTCAAGGTTGCACCTCTCCTTGTCTCCGGCACGGTACTGTAACAGCTGCACACATACCTCTTACAGAAGCAGTGCGGTGGCCGGTCCAACGTACACCTACATCTCGCCCACCGCTAAACCAACCCGGGCCGATCTGTGTACGTAAACCAACACTACGCCCCATGGTCGGCACGTGAACCACTGCAACCCAGTCCACGAGCACTTTATCGACCACCAGGTCTAGATCCGCTGCCTTCAGCAAAACAGAGGCACCCCGTGTAGGCTGTGCGCATAGCACACAGTGGGCCAGCCGATAGACGGACAGGCGACTTCACAGCGGTCTTGCAGAGTCCCCTCACGCAAGCGTGAGGCATACACTTCTGCTTGGGGCGCTCTCGCTAACCCCTCACCTCCAACTTTGAACATAATTAACTGCAATCATTATTTAGAATTTTACTCCAAACATTTTCCATCACAATTTTTTAAGTAAAACAAAGTTTCACGAAGTTTTGGCATCTGGAATCTATTAACATTACTTTGATTGTGCATCTTAAAAAAAAAAATTGAATTAATCATTCATACAGTATAATTTGTCTGTTTTGATATTTTTTTTTTTAAATACACAATTTCACTGCTGCCTGTCTGACAGCCCACTGTAGACAACAGACGGAGCTTTATCAGTCTTTCAAGAAGTTTTCCGGCTGTGTCCAACATACACAAGGGTCGAAATGCCGAGGGAGTGCTTGGTGATAGCTCATTGCCCTTGTTAATCAATGTCAGGCGTTGGAGATTCCATCTGCGACCGAAAACTCCCTCACGAAGACAACGATTGTACATGTTCAAAAGAAGAGAAGGACAGGTACCAGCAACAACCCTGAGCACCTCAGTCGGAACACCATCCGGACCAGGAGCACTGCCAACACGCATTGACTTGACCGCCACGCACAACTCCGCTTCCGTGATCAAAGGAACTTCCGGAATCGCCCCCGCATACTGCTCAACCGCTCTGCAGGGGTGATCGGGAAAGAGGGAATTAACGATGTTTTCCATCGTTGGTGGGTCGAAGACAGGGCACGCTGTTTTGGCACAAAGGTTACGCAAAACGAGTCTGTACCCGGGGCCCCAGGGATCAAGGTTAACGTCCCTCCTCAATTCTTCCCACTTCTCCCTCTTCCTGCGGCGGATAGCTCTCTTCAGGGTAATTCTTTCTTCCCGGAATTCCTGAGCAGCTGGAGCAGCAGCATCGAAGCCTCTCCTCCTGGCTCTGACCAACCTCCGTCTGCAGCGGAGACATGCTCTTCTCAACGTCGCGATCTTGTTCGTCCACCAATACACTGGCTTTCGTGCCGAACGAGAGGTGTTCTTCCTTGGCATGGAAGAGTCACAGGCACGGTGAATGAGGCGCATGGTTGCCTCAGCCAATTCCTCAGCCTGAAAATCGAGCAGTAGCACGTCATCTTTCCCCTCATTGATTCTAGCAGCTGCAGCAGCAGCATTGAGTTTGGTGATATTCCATCTCACTGGACGGCTGGGTCGCTCGGGAATGTCGGGATGACGGCCTGAGTTCACATCAAAGAGGATATGCCGATGATCGCTGCCTGTGAAATCTTCGACGACTCTCCAGCCAGATATCGACGCGAGAAGAGCCTCCGAAACAAAGGTAATATCAGGGATTGTTTCTCTGTACCCAGGTCTCCTGAAAGTGGAAGTGGAACCAACATTGGCAACATGAAGTCCGGTTTTGGAGGCGAGCTCAAGGACTTTTCTGCCTCTGGTGTCGGTTTCTGGCATACCCCACTCAACGACCCTGGCGTTGAAATCATCAGCAACAATGAACTTGCCACCAGTGCTCACCAGAAGGTCTTCCAGGGCATCCAGCTTTGCCTGAAATACCAGCATAGGGTCGTTCAGAGTCAGGTAGACACTCACAACAGTGAAGCCCCCACTCTTCACCCAAACAAAACCTCGACCGGCCTCGCTATCAAGGACATGGAAGTTCCGGGGGTCTGGAGTCCAGATGGCCGCCGTACCTAGGGCATCCTGAAACCAACCAGAACCATCTCTCTCGCAGGACTGCTCAGAAATAATGAGCAAGTCCACTTTCCACTCTCTTGAGTGTTGGGATAGCAGGTCATTTGCCAGGATGCTCCTATGGAGGTTCCCTTGTAAAATTTAAATTTTTTTTATCTATGGCCTCTTACGGGATTTTTCCAGCTCCTCTCGGAAGACCCGACAGTTTCTGGTACCAGGAACGTGATCCAGGGCCTGAAAATTCCGTTCCTGGCAGAGGAAACACCTAGATGGAGCAGTGCAGGTGGACTTTACGTGACCACTCTCCCCACAGTTGATGCACAAGATTGATACCCGAAGCACCTGAAACACCTGTCCACCATAGTGAGAAGTCGGACCCGACCGAGCACCCACCCAACCTTTAGCCTCCCACGCTGAAGTAGGTCTGTAGCGCCATGACACCCCAGCTCAACAACGGCGAGCTTCTGTCCACGCCCGTTCTCTGCTCCAACGAACACTTTAGCGCCCTGGGCCAAATCCCCTAATGTCGACTTCAAGGCCTTGGTGACCTCTTCCGCAGTGGTGAAGCAGTCCAGATCTCGAACCTCGATGGACATACGGTGCTCCAGGTTCCGCACCACCGCACCCTCGCCTACCGCGGATCTGACCGCGTCTTCAAAGACCGTCTTGTCCTTGGTTCCAATACCAAGTTCCAGCAGGATGCCACCAGTTCTTGTCTTCCTGACGGAACGGACAACAGTACCCGTCTGGTCAGGATTTACTTTTTGTCGAATCCCCGTGAGTACCTCGCTGAAAGAGCGTCCCTGAGCTGGCTTAATAAGAACAGCGTCAGGTTTCCTCCACGGAGCCTTGGACGGTCTAGGAGTTTTGGGCTTAGTCCTACTTGGAGTCTGACCAGTAGGAGGAACGGCTGGATAGGCCTGAGAACATTCTAGGCCTTTCTCATCTCGCCTCCTTCTGCGTTTCTCTCTCCTGGTGAGGACAGTTCGAAAGCCTGAATCACCCTGATTTTCTACCCTTGCTTCCTGGATCCCTAGTGGCTGTGGGGACACCTCCAGTGGTACAGGGGGAGGATTGTTGGCCACACCGACAGCTGGGGAGGTTTGGGTGGATTTCCCCGCACAGTTACAGATGTTACAGAGAATAGGCAAATACTCTAATTTATCAATAGGTATTGATTGATCAATATTGTCATATACTTGTATTATTATTGCCATATTATTCATTTGGAAATTCACTGAGTACACAGGCCTACTGCAACAGGGGTATTTTATTCTAACATGTTTCAACCCCTTTAGGCCATTTTCAAATTGAAACATGTTGTTAGAATAAAAAATGTTATCAAAGGATACTCAGTTTATTTTTTCAATTATACTTAAAATAACAATAGTAGTCCTTAATATTGAACACCTTTGATCAAATATATATATATATACAGTGCAACTCGGTTATTGCGGCCACGGCCATAACGTCAACTCGGATATAACGTCATTTATTTTTAGGTCCTGCCAAACTATATGTATTAACATAGGAAAAAACCTCGGATGTATCGTCAGTAAATTCTCAAACCTCGTATATAACGCCAAGAAAATCGGCCTGAGATAAAGGCAACATATAGCTAAATAGAGAAAGTTCGGTCGGTGGTGCAATGTGAGGGCTGTGGCTATTGTTTAGCTACATTCTATTTTTAGAAACGGCATTTTATTGCTGTCTTACCGCTAACCACCCCAACCCCCTCCCCTAACCTATATCCGCTGTCACCGGTCATCAAGGTCAGTGTCAGTGACTCACGTCGCATCAAAGCACTGTGATGCCGTTCGTACGTACCTACAGTTCGTGTAGATATCGTTAGTTCAGTGTATATTTTTTACAGTTTGTTTTTCGTTATTTTCATTTACGAATACAGTATTGAAAAATAATGGCAAGTGTTAAGAGAAAGGTTTAGCTGAAGAAAAGGTGTGAGTTATAAGAGCGTGTGAGGAGGGATGTAAGATAGCAGACGTTTGTTCGGGCTTGTTTTTTAAAATCGAACCAACAGTTGAATTCACCAAGCCGAACTTCATTGCAATATTTTCAAATTTGATTTTTTCATATAGTAGGCAGCCATAAACATAAACTTACGGTGTATTTCAAATTACCTTCATTAAATGTCTTAATTTCATGTAAAAAATGTGTTTCCCTATTTTTCCGTTTTAAATTAAAATTATGTTACCTCTTTTATAGCGTCACTCTGATATAGTGTCATTAATTGTGTGGTCCCTTCAATGACGTTATAACCAAGTTCCACTGTATATATATATATATATATATATATATATATGTGTGTGTGTGTGTGTCTGTAACATGATAACTCTTGTAAAAATGGTCCGATCGACACCAAATTTGGTAGAGACGTGTATTGCTAAATTTGATCGGACGAGTTTGTAAACCAGACATATCGGTCATTCGGAACGGGTAGTTTGGGGGGGTTTTATACGAAAAAATGGGGTTTTTGCGTCTTTCATGTGTAATTTAAAAATTTTTTTAATTTTTTTCACTATTAAAATCAGCTTAAAACTACACGATTTAGTTCCTTTAAGTTCTCTATCTCCAACGGTTACCGAGATATTAAAAAATCTAAACACAGTACGTTGTATTTTGGTGCTGCAGTTAATCTTATGGAGGATAAAGAACAATTAATATTTCACTTATTAATCAATATTTTTTTATTAATCTTGGTATTTGCCTTCACGTGGTTGAGATCTATACATTTATGATTAAAAATCACTGTGCTTATCATGGCAGCTAACCTCCATACTCTTTGCCCATGTTTGTCTTGGGAGGATAGGCAAATAACTCATATTTATTGACAGATATTGATAAAACTTTTTATATATCATTATTATTATATTTTTGATTTGGAAATTCCCTGAGTATGCCGGTCTGCTGCAACAGGGATATTTATTTATATTTTTGTCTACAAATCTCATGATAAATATACATCTATGAGTTAATTCAATAATTTCAGGTGAACGAAAACCTCTAAAATTTTTAAGTGAAAACATTTTTTACAAATTAAAATATAAATATCATTAGGAGCACATTTTTTTCTGATATTCATCATGTGGGTCTTTCCACATCCTTTATACAAAAAACCCTTTAATATAAAAAATGTATTCAACTTTCTTTTAAAGGAAGAAAGTATTAGTTAGTTTACTGATACAAATTGTTTTCTAAAGGTGTGCATGATGTGCAGTACACAGAGCAATCTCTCCTAGAACAGTTAGAAGCATGTTCAGACTACTTGGAGAAGGCTGAGCGCTTTGAATGCCTTGGCAACCTATACCGGCTCATTATTCCAATATACGAGCGCCGGCACAAATATGCAGCTCTTGCTCAGTGCTACCAAAATCTGGCACAAGCTTATAGTAAGGTAAGCTGTCAGCAGTATGCAATCTTTATTGGCTCATAATTACAGTAGAGTCTCGATTATCCGACCTAAATTTGCTGAGCACTGATGAATATAACCAAAAGGGGCTCCCGTGTGCAACAGCCTACGAATCGTATTGAGTAACATTGCTGTAGTTGGTTGGATAACCGAGACTCTACTGTATGATATACAATCAAAATTAAAATAAAGGTAAGGTTGCCAACATTATAACTCCATCAAATGTGATCCTAGGCAAGATCTGTCAACACCACTATATGTACTGTGTAATGTTTCCCACACTTTAGTTCCTACCTTATTACAACCCACTGCAATTTTTAATGCCCGCCTGATAGCCATCTATGATGAAGCTCACGATAGCCATTACCGTCATGGACAAAGTGCATGCAGTTATTCGATTTTTTGCATGGTGAAAAGTGGTTGAGATTCATAGGCAATTAATTGTGAACATTTTTGGGAAGCTTATATAAGCATTCAACGTATCAAAAATAATGTCTTCATTACTTTTGATATGTTGAATGCTTTAGAGAACTATCAACTATCTCCAAAGGTTGTACCAACCTCTAAAATGAACAAAGAAGCTGAAGGCCATCAATCCTTTTGAAATCCACAAAGCTTATTCAAGCATAACTGAGTTTATTCGAGAATACGCAGAGAATACCAATTTCTGAGACCCCATTGATTCCTGGGATAAAACATGGTGTCATTGCATTACCCCAAAATAAAATAAAAATTGTGATGTAGGTACTGTGAAGTACAGAAATCTCAGACTTGGTGGTCCAAAAAACCCTGAGACCTCTGCTCAATTTCAACGGGGACAAAACTCTATGGATTTAACGAATTAACTAGACCGGTAGCCTGATTCACATAGCATTTATTCTTCTCTAACTAAACAATAAACAATGCCAAACTTTATATCAGAACTATCACCTATTTTCTGGGGCACAAAACCTAGCTACCACTGTGACTTAAAATAAAATGTGAATGTATTTAATTCAGTAATTTCATTTCCTTGAATATTATCCTCTAAAATGCAAAGTTAATCTTTCTTAAAAGACTGAACTAATAACATTTAAATACCTTCAAGTCACATTAATTTCCCTAAAGAAATATACTCCAAGAACCGGAGCAGTCAACTCACTTACCCAAAGGTAGTCTCCCTGGGGACCTCTGCTCCTATCCCAGAGCAGACTGACCACAAATCTAACCCTTCCAACCTGTTTAAACCTGAGCTGCCCTTGAAGAGCGCCAAGCCAGCAAGGCTGTCCCCAAGGCAGATGGTATTTCACTTGTGGTAGCCATTTACAAACAAATGTGCCCCAGTATAAACATCTAACTTATAAAACTAAAATTGTGAATATTATAAAAATGAATTTTACAGTATACTTCAATTATTTACATATATAAAACATGACCCCGTCACAGTACCAGATTGCCTAAACGGAAGAAGTTCAAGCACATGCTGACTGAAGCTAAAGTAATGGTTACGATCTTTTGGGGCCGTAGCCATAAGAGCGTGCTGAGTTTCTAACCAATTAGACTACCCAATTAGGCTATAGTTTTTCTTCAGATTACTAAAATTTAACCTATAAATTGTATTATATTCATCTGTTATCATAATAATTTGTAAATTTGACGTTGCTCAGGTGGTGCAAGTTCAACGATCTGGTAAGAGACTGCTCGGCAGGTATTACAGAGTGGCGCTGTATGGCCAGGTAACAGTTAATCTTAATTTTTTTTAGTGTAATATCTAGAGGTGTGAGGATATTGAAAAAGTTGGATCAGATATCCAATTTATAAATCTGATTTATGTTCAAATTTTCAGATTGACAATATAAAATGAGCATTAACCCTTTCCAATCCTATTAGCGAATTTTCCATAGGGAAGAAGCTATTACCGTAGGTCTCATGGCAAGTCTTAAGCCCGGGATATATGTGGCCGTGGCAAAGAATTAACACCCTGTGTATATATATATATATATATATATATATGTATATACACACTGTATATATATATATATACCGTATATATATATATATATGTATAAATTTTAACAACTATTGTTTTTGGCCTCTGGGCCCCTAGAGACGAAAAATAACATCGTCCTGGGCTTAAGTCTTACCATGAGACCTATGGTAATATCTTCTTTCCTCTGGAAATTTCACTAAAAAGCTTAACCCTCTCCTAGTCTAACGACTCAGATTGACTCAGATTGATCGTTGAATGGCCACTGTAGCTCATTGAACGTAAATCGACTATGAAATAAACCTTGGACTTGCTGCTATCTAGCGGTTGTTTTAGGAACTACTACAATTTGTCCTGATTATAGCATGTTTCTTGAGAACTATGTAGACTTTCATTAGAAATCGCAGTATATTGTTTGGATTATTTTTATTTTTAGACTTGTTTACATGTAGCTGATCAAGAATAATAGCAGAAAGTGAAATGGTTTACCATTGTATGAGATTGATCACTGACAAAATGACTACTAAGTGTTACTAATATTAATATTGTTGTAATTAGATCAAATATCAATATATGTAGTGAACTAGGTTTACTCACTAACACCATCAATGTTTTTCATTTGGTTACTGCAAAATGATTAAGGAATGAGTTGCAGCAGATCTGCATACTAAGTGATATTCCTTACAGGTAAAACCCCCGAAAACATCATATGAAAGTGCAAACACTCTCCCTATAGCAAGTATCGTTTAATGGAAATATAAATTTTCTGGCCCATTCTTTTCATCCATGGAAAAGCCAAAACCCAATAAATGGAATACTGTATTCATAATTTAAAATAATTCTTGCAATTTTTTATAACTGTACTAATTTAGGCTATAAGTTTTGGCACTCCTTGATGTTGCTAGGCATATTTTGAGGACGACAATGGGGTAGAATTTGTCTACAAGGAGCCCAAAGTGACTACACTCAGTGAAGTGTCAGAGCGGCTTTTACAACAGTACAGCAGTAGATTCAGAGGTGACTGTGTCAAGATTATCATGGACTCAGCTCCTGTAAGTTTACTCTGTAGTTTTTTACCTCCTATACTGCCTATTATGTTGTATAAATCATATCATTGAGTCAGTGTACTATACTCCATTTAGCATTTTATTGTGATTGAAAATAAATAGATTCGATGGATTATTGTATTGTCATTATTGATTAAAAAAATAGGCAAAACAACGAGGCCTATATTAATGTTGTTAAAACGGTTTTTATTTTCTATAGAAGATTATTTTAATGTGAACCAATAATTAATAATGTCTTGAATCCAAAGTGATTCAACAAAAAAAAGTGATTGTCTGAACAGCAAATCTTTTCAGATAGATACCAAGCATTTACTCAGTGAAATGTATATTCCAGTTGTATGAGTTATGGGTGTACTAGTATTGATTTTATAGGTTTTGGTAATTTTGGCACCATCTGTCCCTTCTTAAGAATACTAAAGCACACTTTAACATGTAAGGTTCCGCAACACAATAACATAAGGTGACTGAGCAAAGGGTTTGTACTTCAATTATTCTTTGCTGTTATAGAGGACATAAAAGTATTTCTATCAGAGTGTAGTTAATAAGTTACAAATGATCACTTGGGCTTCCTGCTTGATACGGAACACACTATTACAATACATAGCGGCTTTTTGCGCACCCCTGAACTTCTCTCTCCTGCAGAATCAGGAATCATCCAAGTGAAGAGACCTGAAGAACTGCCGAATGCAACAACCTGTCGATGAACTCGTCCGAAGGCAGAAAACTACCTCTTACCAAATTGCCTAGGATGGAGGACCTCAACTCTGTCAACCCTACACAATCAAAGAGTAGATGATCTGCAGTTTCCTCCTGCAGATATCGATATCATTTCCTTCACAGAGGGTCACCTTCAAAGACCCATGTGTAGTTAGTTGATGCTTCCTCAGATTACCGTGACCAGTGACCTTCCTACCTAGTTTCAGAAACCGCTTTGCAACCTGATGAGATGGAGAACAAAGATTAAGCTTACTTACTCTATGCAGGGAAAGTTCCGCCCATCTTTTCTTAAGGCAATCCCTAGCCCAGGAATTGATAGTCTGAAATGCTGCAGTGCAGGAAACACCACAAAAGGGCTGAGGCCCACAAAGGGGGGATGATACAGCCCTATTGGCCAGCCCATCCGCTACTTAATTGCCATCCACTCCAGAGTGCCCTGGAACCAAACAAAGGGTGACTTTATTGTGTCACTCTCAATTCAATTTTAAGGCTAAAAGTAATTTAAGTTAACTGATAACCAATGAAATCAAGCTATGGTGAGATGTTGATTAGGTATGGTTTATAAAATAAGGTTCAAAGAAGGGTTGTAGGATATCAGAGGTTCGGGCTCGGTCGAGGTATTTGGTGCTGAGGTGGTGAAAGAAGTCATGGAGCGGTGGGATGGAGTGGGCACCGTAAACCGAGGTATTATGAGCCCAGGGAGGGAGATGAGAAACCAGGCAGAGTCTCTAAGTGGCTTCGAGACTGGAAAGGTGTCGATCTGGGCAGATCATAGATGACTATAGGGTGGCAAGGGGGAAGCGGAGCAGGGACAGGCACGGTTAATGAGGATCCAGAGGGCATGAAGACAGGATATAGCACGTTTTTTGGCTTTGAGGATGTGGGGGGGGGGGAGAAGGTGAGGCAAAAGTCGAGTTTTACCCCAAGGTATATACAGGTCTGGGTAAGTGTAAGGTGGACGTTATTGAGGAAAATTGGTATGGATTGGAAGTGGCGGACACCGAAGTTAAAAAGCAGATTAGGGTTTTGGATGAATTTATGAGGATATGCCATTTGTTGCAGTAGGTAGAATAGGTAGTCAGTAAGGGTTTGGTCATTCGGCGGATTATGACATTGTGGTTGCGGAAATCCTGAAAGCCGGTTGTCTGGGATTGTGTCGGCTGGAGTGAAAATGTCAGGATTTTGGGTAGTGGCATTGTTGTCGTAGTTGAAGTGGGCTTCATCAAAGTCGGGGTGCATGGGGTGGAGTGGGACATGCCTTGGCTATCAAACACCAGGGTGTCATTAATTCGGAGGGGTACCGTATTAACGACTGCTTATACTGCTTATGGAAACAGTATTATGGTGCGTGACACTCTAAAATTCAAGTTTCAGAATACAACTTTGAGACGTGTGCAGTGATGATAATTCCACTTAACGAACGCAAGAATCAAGAAAGACATTTTGATTGTATCATCTTGTCACAAATCAATCGAAACGATCTGTAAGTGGAAACAGTGCACGTGCTACAGATAAAATTCATTTCTTGTCTTTTTTAACATTTTTAATTTTATTTTAATTTTTTAGGACTATCTCGGTTAACTCAGACCTTAGATAATCAGGTGTCTAATGTATTAAAATATATATTTTATTGAATTTTTAATAGATTGAAAAAAAAATATTTAGAGAGGTTGACCTTTCCTCACCTAGGTGATTGATTGACTTGTTCATGGATGTCTCGGCTGTTGCAGATGGCCTTGTGTGACCTGGACCCCAAAATGGCTCACGTACAAGTGACCCATGTAACTCCTTTCTTTGACAAGAGTGAGGGTGACGAGAGACAGACTGAGTTTGAGCAGGCTCATGACATTAGTAGGTTCATGTATGAGACTCCATTCACTTTGGATGGCAAGCCTCGTGGCACTCCCAGTCAGCAGTGGAAGAGGAGGACTATCCTGACAAGTATGTGATCTTTCAGCTTTCAGTTGCTGGTTTTATTTTAAGTAATAAAATTCAAGTTAAATTTGAAAACATTTAATTCGTTTTTTTCAGAAACGGGATGATTATTTTTGAAACAATTTCTTTGAGGAACATGATAGTTTTATTACAGATTATCTTTTTTGTAGTTATTTTTTAGAAGCTTAGTAGTTGAGTAGTTGGTAAATTTTTTAAAGTACTAAAACTTACTTACTTTTTCTTGTAAGAAAATCAACTAATGAACTAATTTTAACAAATGAACCAATTATTTTTTATTTAAAGCCTTTTTATCATAATTAACTCATATCTTCAATCTAATTACGGTAAATTCCGGTTTATTGGGTTTTGAAAAAAAATATATAAATAACAGTTAAGAAGATGTGAATTTTATCTCAAGCTTCTTCAATATTTCAGCCGTAACCTTAGTACCTTGCTGAATTCGGTAAGTGTTGAACATGATGAACACAGATATTGTATATTGGGCGTATTTCTAAGCAGAGCGCTACAAGCATTATTATTTTATTATATTTTCGGACATTTCAATACTGAACTGTCAAAGTGTAGTTGTTTGAGTTTAGACGTAGGTTGTTTGTTTCGAAGTTATTTTTTGGTAAAAGTGCATTCTGAATCTGTGGTCATGAGTTGTAAAAGGTAGAAGGTTGTTTTAATGTCAGAAGAGCATTTGATTTCCTATCTAAAATTAATGAGAATAACTTTTTTACTTTTAGTAAAATTAAAAAAATAAGGCATTAAACACTTGCGATATTTCGTGGCTATAACCTTATAGAGAGGTTATATCCAGTCTCCAGCGCTAATATTGCAGGCGCTATTGTCTATGTGACATGGATGTCTATTATGATATATTTTCAGTATAGTTTCAGATCATCCATATTTTCATCTATCCCGTTCGGGATCCCGTAAAATTAATCCAGATAAACCACTTAACTATATAAAAAAATAATTATTTTGATGAATAATTTTAGTGTAAAAATATAATTTTTATTGCTAAAAAATTATTTTATTATATGAGGTGTCAGTATTTTTTCACTCCTATTATTTGTGCCTCACTCAGCTAATATAATTGGCTTGAGAATAGTCTGGCTTTGTCATAAAATGTGAGGAACGCTTAGATCACCATCTCTCCCTGTGCAAGGTGATCACCTAACCATGACTGAGAAGAAGGAGATTGGAAGGGAGGGTGCATTGTTAAAAAGACTGTCTGAATATAATTTTTTTATGTACATGTCTAAGGGGGGAGTTTAGCAGATTTGTGTAATGCAAAAAATGCAGTGGAAGTCATTTTCGTAGAAACTACCAGAGCTATTGTATTGAGTTTTTAATATATTAGAATTAGAACAGCTGTTTAGATTAACTGATAAAATTTACTTATAGACATATCCATGATCTAATCTATTTCCCTTAACCCTCTATCTGGCACGCGTCTCTGAGAGACGATTTTTGAAATGTAACCTGAGATGGCAGCGTCTCTCAGAGACGATTTTTACACCGATATGTTTTAAGAGGTATTTTTGCTATAATAGTGGTATTAAACGCAACAAATGCTACATCATTAGAAAGAAGAGATTCTAAGCTTTTATTAGCATATATAAAACATTATTGGGCAGCTTTTACATCACCAAGCATAATTTTAGCGAATTTCCCATAGGGAAGAAGCTATTACCGTAGGTCTCATGGCAAGAGTTAAGCCCGAGACCATGTTATTTTTTCTTCTTTAGGTGCCCAGAGATCAAAAACAATAGTCGTTAAAATTTTTATATATATATATATATATATATATATATATATATATGTGTGTGTGTCTGTGAACACGATAACTCTCGTAAAAATGGTCCGATCGAGACCAAATTTGGTAGAGACGTGTATTCCTACAAATGCTCGGACGAGTTCGTAAACCAGACATATCGGTCAATGGGAACAGGTAGTTTGGGGGGGTTTTGTACCCCAAAATGGGGTTTTTTGCGTTTTTCACATGTAATTTTTAAAAATTTCTAATTTTATGTTTCACCATTGGAATCAGCTTAAAAAACTACACAATTAAGTTCCTTAAAGTTTTTCTCTATCTTAAACGGCTACCGAGATATAAAAAAAATCTAAACACAGTACGTTGTATTTTGAGGCTCCAATGTTAATCTTATGGAGGATCAGGAAAAATTAATTTTTCACTTATTATCTAATATTTTTTTATGTAACTTGATATTTAGCTTCATGTGGTTGAGATCCATACATTTGTGCTAAAAAATCATAGTTTATGTGTTTATCATGGCAGCAAACCTGCATACTCTTTTCCCATGTTAATCGTATGGAGATTAGGCAAACTCCTTTATTTATGGACAGATGTTGATAAAAGTTGGTATAAATGATAAAAATAAAATTTTTGATGGTATACTTTCAGTGTTCCTCACAGCAGCAAACCTACTCACTCTTTCCCATTTTAATCTTATGGGGAATAGGCAAATAATTCCCATGTTTATCGTCAGATTTTGACCAAACTTGTCATATATTATAATTATTATATTATTGATTTGGAAATTCGCTGAGTACGCAGGTCTGCTGCGACGGGGGTATTTCAAAACTAATGACTTTTCGGTGATTTACACCGGAGCAGACGATGGTTCTTTATTTACGCGAAATCAATGACATTCAAACTCTTCTATTTTTTTTTTAGGCCCCAGAAAATAGTGGTTGGTATCACTGGACAGCTGATGTTATGCAGATCAACTCGCCTGTTGTACGTTTTTTGATTCAAGCAGTAGTTTAGAAGTTATAATAAATTACAAAACTAGTTGTTTTACAGAAAAATTTGTCTCTATGGAGACATTCGCCAACAGAGGGATAAAATATATATTTATTTAATTTCATATAAATATATTTATATCACTGAAAAGTACAAAAGCTGCTCTTTTGACTGTTCTAACTTGGATACCTATGAGTCATACGGCTGATTTTTCCTGATCATCTGAAGTTTGCCACTTTCGTTGTGTTCTTAACCGCGTCGGCGCCATATGCTAGTGAGCCATTCAGCTGCCGAACGGTGCAGACATGAAATTATAAGTTGTTATCTTCTTTTCGTATTAACTTAACTCTTTACTGTTTCAAATAGTTCACATAAGCTACATTAGTGAACTTACAAACATATTTAGGGTGTATATAAAACATACAATTTTAGCGAATTTCCCATAGGGAAGAAGCTATTACCGTAGGTCTCATGGAAAGAGTTAAGCCCGAGACCATGTTATTTTTTCTTCTTTAGGTGCCCAGAGACCAAAAACAATAGTTGTTAAAATTTATATATATATATATATATATATATATATATATATATATATATATATATATATATATATATATATATATGTGTCTGTGAACACGATAACTCTTGTAAAAATGGTCCGATCGAGACCAAATTTGGTAGAGACGTGTATTCCTACAAATGCTCAGACGAGTTCGTAAATCAGACATATCGGTCAATGGGAACGGGTAGTTTGGGGGGGTTTTGTACCCCAAAATGGGGTTTTTTGCGTTTTTCACATGTAATTTTTAAAAATTTCTAACTTTATATTTCACCATTGGAATCAGCTTAAAAAACTACACAATTAAGTTCCTTAAAGTTTTTCTCTATCTTAAACGGTTACCGAGGTATAAAAAAATCTAAACACAGTAGCCTACGTTGTATTTTGAGGCTCCAATGTTAATCTTATGGAGGATTAGGAAAAATTAATTTTTCACTTATTATCTAATTATCTATTATCTTTTTGATGAAACTTGATATTTAGCTTCATGTGGTTGAGATCCATACATTTGTGCTAAAAAAATCATAGTTTATGTGTTTATCATGGCAGCAAACCTGCATACTCTTTTCCCATGTTAATCATATGGAGATTAGGCAAACTCCTTTATTTATGGACTGATGTTGATAAAAGTTGGTAAAAATGTTAAAAATAAAATTTTTCATGGTATACTTTCAGTGTTCTTCACAGCAGCAAACCTACTCACTCTTTCCCATTTTAATCTTATGGAGAATAGGCAAATAATTCCCATGTTTATCGACAGATTTTGACCAAACTTGTCATATATTATAATTATTATATTATTGATTTGGAAATTCGCTGAGTACGCAGGTCTGCTGCGACGGGGGTATTTATTTTTATATCTTATTTCATATTCCTATATTTGAAATTTTGTTTTTACGTTTTGTTTTTATACTTTTCTAACTATCCAAAGTATTTCTTTATAAAAGTTGTAAAAAGTGTATATTTTCTAAATGTATGATAAATTTGCTAAAAAATGTATATTTTGGATTCTTTCTTATAAAATTAATCAAAAACTTATGAGTGTTCGAATTTCCACAAAATTTTAGAACATCGCTAAACATTTCTTTATTAATTTTACTTTATGGGTCTTCTAATTTTTTGTCTTAGTGTTAAATAAAAACGTATTATTTTTTTCTATAAATGAGTGTAAATGTGTATAATAAAACCTGTTTTTTTGCGAATTTTTGGAATTTTACTAATTTTCCTAGTACTCTGAAAAAATATAATTTTATTTGATAAAATGTTCGGTATTTTTAAAATAGTAAGAATCTTCTTACTGTTTATAAATACAGTAAACCCTCTCATATCTGGATCTCTCATATCCGGACCCTCCGATATCCGGACGTGATTTTGAAAGAATGCAAAAATTTAAAATTACTCTAGGAAGTCAATGCTTGTTAAACCAGTTGTCACGAACGATGTTTGTAGGCCGGTTAGTAGCGCGCCGATCGCCGAACGCGGAGTTGAAGCCATGTTGACAGCGGTAATGTTCAAAAGCGAAATATGGAAACGATGAGTCACCCTAGTCCCGAGTGCCTGAGTCTCTAGCGTTACTGTCTGTATTCTGTGCTATCTGGTGCAAGGTCACTGACTTACGAAACAATAAACCTCCCCACCTGTCCCTTACCCACCCCAATAGCCAAGCAAACGCATCACGTGTACTGTAGTGACAACACCTGCCTCCGTTGTCAGTGTCGTCTTAATTTTGCTTCAGTGACCTTGTATTTCTTGTAACGGTTCGTTTTAGTTTCGGGTAGGAATAAGTTATTATGGCCAGAAAAAAGAAAAAGGGTTGTCATTACAATGGAGGAAAATTGTATTACTCTAGTACTGTACCACTTTGTACTGTATTACGTGATTTTTTTAGTTTTTATATTATTAAAGTGGTTTTTTTTATTTAATATCCCGATGTTTTATTCCCCTATCATATCCGGATTTTTTGCTATCCGGATCGGCCGTCGCCACATTAGTCCGGATATGAGAGGGTTTACTGTATTAAAAAAAAACTGTATGATGATATATACTAATACATTGCCAATCTTTTTTCAACTTATCATTATTAGGAAAAAAATTGTTATCAACTTGTAATAATTTGATCAAATTTTGAATATTAGTTTTGAGAAAATCAAAATTTTTTTGTTATCTTGAATTTTTTAGTAAAAAAATTAAGAAATACAACTTTAATTAGCAACCATTTGATGCGTAATTTTATGCAGAAACAGAATATATATAGTTTTATTGTAATATCACTCAGTAAACCCATTTCATAAACCATATTATGTACCTACTACCACAAATCTGTAAAATCTCTGCCATCTCACACTTGGGGGCATGCAGACGACGCCTGTCAGATATAGGGTTAAATTATCTGTATAAGATCTTTATAAGAAAATGACTTAAATGATCTAAGTCATTTTCTAGCCTAACGGATAGCATCTTGGACTTCGGTGCAAGAGGTGACGGGTTTCATCCCCAAGATGACCACAAAATTTAGATGTGAATTTTCATTAAAAAATAGTGAACTTCGAGGCTGCATAGCTTTAGCTGAGCTGTCATTGGCAAAACAGAATACAAAAAACCCATTTCCCACAGGAAAGTAAATACAAATATTTTTGTTTTTAACTTTTTGAGTGTCCCTTTTTCTCTACCAATTATTTAATTCTATTCTATTCTATTTCTCTAAAGCTATACAAAGGATCTCAACCAAATTTCTCTCTCTCTCATCTGCCTCTCTGTACAGAACAGAACAATCCACCCATTCAACCTCTTATCCATTTGTGTCATTTACTTTCTCAGATATTTTTTTAGCTGTAATAAATCAATAAATAGAATTGCCTTTTATCGTTGGGAGAAATAATAAGCCTATTATCAGTTACACCTGCTTTATATAACAACTCTTGTTGTATATATCTATGATATAATAATGAACTTGAAGAATAAAAACTCAGTTGGATGGAATGGTGTACCTACAAAAATTTTGAAAGATAATGCTCTTGTTCTAGCTCCTATGTTTAGGAATATAATAAGTCTATTGCTGGAGCAGGGTGTTTTTCCCGAGAAGCTTAAATATTCTGATGTAATCCCCATTCTTAAAAAAGGTTCCAAATTTGATTTAAATAATTACTGTCCAGTTGCTTTGCTGTCCAATATTCCAAAAATTCTTGAAAGAGTCTTTTGTGATAATCTTACAAACTTTCTTGAAGTAAATAATTTCCTCCATAAATCCCAATTTGGATTCTGAAAGAAAATGAGCACCAGGTCAGCCTAGGAAAATTTTGTGAACAGTAGCCTGATTACTTTGGATGGGTCGCGGAATACAGCTGGAGTGTTCTGTGACCTATCGAAGGCATTTGATTGTGTAAATCATGATTTGCTGGTAGCAAAATTAAATAAAATTGGCATAAAATACAACTATCTCCGATAGATTAAATCATATTTAACAGATGGCTAACAAAGAACTTTCATAACTAAGGATGATTCCAGATACTACTCTGAATGGGAACCAATACATTGTGGTATTCCTCAGGGCTCAATTTTGGGACCACTTTTTATCTAATATATATTAATGATCTCCCCAGTAATGTTCAGAATGACTTGGTTTTATTTGCGGATGATACCACTGCTCTAGTCAAGGCCCACACTTTAGATGAATTAAAAGAATGTGTTGCTGAGACATTATTACAATCATATAAATGGTTCTCCTTAAATGGTCTCCTTCTGAATAGTACCAAAACTAAATCTATCTTTTTCAAAACACCTTTAAATTGCACAAATAAGAAACATGTAAAGCAGTTTATTTTGCTTTCGTAGAATTTATTCTCCTCTATGGAGTTACATTGTGGGGCAATTCTTGAAATAGTGAAAAGGTGTTCATAATTTAAAAACGGATTATTAGAATACTTAGTAATGTTTCATACAGAGCATCTTGTAAACCCCTTTTTAAAAATCTCAGTATCTTAACCTTTTCATCCCTGTATATTCTTGAAATATTAACTTATGTTGATAGAAACATAAATGATTTCTCTGCATATCTTCCTCAGCATAGTTATCAAACAAGAAATAAATATATTTTAACTATCCAAATCACAGAACCTCAGCAGTAGAAAAAAGCCCCTCTTATACATGTTTAAAATTTTACAATAAAATTCCAGACTCATTCAAATCACTTAGCAAAACTGATTTCAAGCAAATAATTATAAATATTCTCTTAATGAAGTGCTACTATTCCCCAGCTGAGTGTCTGGCTAACCAATGTTTTAAAATTCAAAATACCAGAGCTGTAGTTTAGACATTTTTTACTGTGCCTATGAATTTTTATTGTTATTTGTATTTTACTAAGATCTACCTTGTGATGTAAAATTAATTTAGACTCTAATGGCAAGATAGCAATGATGGCTTTTGAAGCAACTTTTGTAATGCTCTCTTTGTGTCAATAAATAATTTCATTTCATTTCAGTAGTGACTCACAGTCACAGTAAAATGTTTGTATTTACTTCCCTGTGGGAAATAGGTTAGATCATGGATATGTTGAAAGGAATGTTTTCAGTTCATCTCAACTGCTGTTCTTATTCTTTTATATTAAAAATTCAATACAAATAGCTCTGGCAGTTTCTTTGTAGACCTGTTACATATTTTCAATCCTAAAAATCACCAACAAACCCCCCCCCCCAGAGCTAAGACATATCCATGTCAAAAGGCTTGATTTCAATTAATTCAGACAGGAGGGCACCCAGGCGTCTTACGGAAATTCAGTCAGGAATGGATTAACTTTAGTAAATTGATAATGCTAAATTATAAGCAAATAAAATAATTGAATTGTAAATTTAATCATTTAAAATAAATTAGTAATTTCAATAAAATATATAAATAACAATTTTTATGTTTTAATAACATTTTAACTTTAGTAAATTGATAATGCTAAATTATAAGCAAATAAAATAATTGAATTGTAAATTTAATCATTTAAAATAAATTAGTAATTTCAATAAAATATATAAATAACAATTTTTATGTTTTAATAACATTTTAACCCTTGATTCCTGGGTTAACTTCTTGTTACACTCAGTCCTGGGTACGGTCTTACAGACCGCTTTTAGAAAAAAACATTTAACCCTAGAAGTGGCAAGCTTTTTACTTTTAACTGTAACATAAAAATAATTACTTATATCTTCTTGAAATATTAAGTATAATAAAAAAATGCATAAAACATGCCCCCCCCTTATAATCACTAACCACAAAAGCAAAACAGGTGTCCACTGCAATCCCAATTGAGCCTACAAATGCCGTCAACTTTAACCCAAGCCGGCCACCGGTTGTTTAACCCTATATCTGGCATGCGTTGTCTGCATGCCCCAAGTGTGAATTGGCAGAGAATTCATGGATTTGGGTAGTAGCTACAAAATATGGTTATTAAATGGTTGTACTAAATAATATTACCATAAACCTATAATATATACTGTTTCTGCATAAAATGACACATCAAATGGTGACAAATTAAAGTTTCATTTCTTAATTTGTTTACTAATAAACTCAAGATAACAAAAAATTTTGTTTTCTCAAAACTAATATTCAAAGTTTGATCAAATATTACAAGTTGATAACAATTTTTTTCCTAATAATGATACAGTGAAAAAAGATTAGCAATATATTAGTATTTATCACCATACAGTTATTTTTGAAATATTTATAAACAGTAAGAAGATTATTACTATTTTATAAATACCGAACATTTTATTAAAAAATAAATCATATTTCTTCCGGGTACTAGGAAAATTAGTAAAATTCCAAAAATAAGCAAGAAAAATCGGATATGTTTTACATATTTACACTCATTTATGGGAAAAGTATGAAATTTTCATCTACCACTAGACAAAAAATTAGAAAACCCATAAGTAAATGTAATAAAAATGTTTAGCGATTTTCTAAAATATTGTTGAAATTTGAACACTCATAAGTTTTATACTAATTTTATAAGAAAGAAACCAAAATGTACATTTTTATCAAATTTATCACACATTTAGAAAATATATACTTTTTACAACTTTTATAAAGGATACTTTGGGTAATTAGTAAAAAATAAAAACAAAATGTAAAAACTAAACAACATTTCAAATGTAGGAATATGAAATAAGATAGAAAAATGTTTTTATACACCCTAAATATGTTTGTAAGTTCACTTATAGTTTATTTGAACTATTTGAAACAGTAAAGAGTTAAGTTAATACGAAAAGAAGATAACAACTTATAATATTATTTCTGCGCTCCGTTCGGCAGTTGAATGGCTGGCTAGCATATGGCACCGACGTGGTTGACAACATAACAAAAATGGCAAACTTCAGATGATCAGGAAAAATCAGCCATATGACTCATAGGTATCCAAGTTAGAACAGTCAAAAAAGCAACTTTCGTACTTTTCAGTGATATAAATATATTTATTGAAATCAAATAAATATATTTTTTATCCCTCTGTTGGCGAACGTCTCCATAGAGACAAATTTTTCTGAAAAAAACTTAGTTTCGTAATTTATTATAACTTCTAAACTACTGCTCGAATCAAAAAACGTGCAACAGGCGAGTTGTTCTGCATAAAAACAGCTGTCCAGTGATACCAACCACTATTTTCTTGGGCCTAAAATAAAATAAATAGAAGAGTTTGAATTTCATTGATTTCGTGTGTCTGCTCCAGTGTAAATTACCGAAAAGGCATCAGTTTTGAAAAATTATACTTCGTGATAGAAAAGCGGTCCGATAATGTTTTACCTATGCAAATGAAAGTTTAGAATCTCTTCTTTCTAATGATGTAGCATTCGTCTCTGAGAGACATTGCCATCTCAGGTTACATTTCGAAAATCGTCTCTCAGAGACGCTTGCCAGATAGAGGGTTAAGGTGGGTCCCACTTCGCTATACTACACATTTGCGAGCCAAGTTGGGATTGCTCATGGTCGGAATTCGAACCCTAGCACTTCTGAATGGCTAAAACGTTACACTCGTAAGTGTAGCGCTTTAACCAATACAGCCACCGTGCTTAGGAGTAGAAAGCTCTTACTTGGCTATAAGACATGCCCTATTGGCAGTTTAGTGAATTGCGTGAACAAGTTCGGTTGCTTGCCCCCACAGGGCAACACGGTGATGAAGGTTCACTAAATTGACGACAGATGCCTCCACCTGCCACTTATTGAATTTGTAAATGTGTCATGAGTTACGACTTTACCACTTCTAGGGTTAAAATTATTATTTACTGTTGGAAATCATTTTATCAATCTAATTAAGGGGGGGTTCACGGAAAAATCACTCACAATTCTAAATTGAAACAATACTGTTTCACAAAATATATGTTTAAACCGTTCGGGCGCCACTAGTAAGGTTATTCCTCACTTGAATATTAATTTAAAATTTAACAAACAAAGTTTCTCAAAATCAAGTCCCAGTTCGGAGGCGCCATTTGTAATGGTAAAAAATTGAGGGGGTCTGTTTACAGTGTTTTTTATGTTGCCACGGATAGCCTCAGGGACACTGAGTTGTCCAGGGTTCGTCAATTTAATTTTGAGAAACTAATTTAATGATTTAATTTTATTGTTCGTGAGGGCTCAGAAATCCTTTACCATTAAATTCACAAATCTCAGAGGTTAGGTATCATCCTCGCCCACAAACTCCTATACAATTTGGAAAAGGGTTTTTTATTCTTCTAATTATTATTAATTGAATTACCTTAATTCAATCTTCAGGCTTCTTCCAGCCTGGATCCTAGCTGTCTCACAACACCAGACTTGTTCCAGCCTTGCACTCTAACTGAATTGTTAATAAACACCAGGCTTGTTCCAGCTCTGTATCCTATTGAATGAATACATGACCTGGATGCTTACTTAATTCGTCTACTACAAAACTCAACTCAACGCTAATAATTAAATAAAAGTTCCTTTCTCGGACAAACTAAAATCTCTTTATTAATCAAATTAATAATTTCTCTACTACTCGCAACAAATTAGTGAATAAGAACAAGGAGGCTATCCCGGACTCACGGATCCGCGGACCACGTTGCCCACCCCTTGGTCTCCTAACTATATGCAAGTTACCTACAACCTGTAGGTCCGAGAGCCGACGAGCGAGTGTCCTGGCCTGGAGCTGCTCTCGGTCGTCGTCTCCAGGGCTCCCCACTCCTTTTCCCACCACCGACAGTGGCGCGGTTCGTGGCTGCTCCTTAAACTACGGCTAGCTGTACGGCCTCAATTGGCGCGAATATTTAAATTAACTTCAATTAAAACTAAACTAGACCCACCTTATTTTTGCTTCTCACAAACTATACGACTAATTATTTCCACTTATACCACTGCCATTGTAAAACCAAGGGCTTAAGCCAAATTTAGGACTAGCCTGTTGTAATGTGACAAACAGTATCGGGTTACAATCCTAAAGAGGAGGTTTATAAAGGAGTCCCACACTACAGGTTGGCCACCTGTGTGTTTAAAGCATTTTTCTGCCACCCCCTCAAAAAAGATTTTAAACCTATTACATTATACCTTTATCACATTACTTTTTTAATAAAGTACTCATTATGGGATGAAGAATAGCTTTCCTTTAAGTACAGAATATCCTAACCTTTTTAACCCCTAGATCAATTAGTTTTCCAGGAAAAAATGTATCAGTATTTTTTAAGAGTAAACAGTTTTTAAAGATAAAGTCCCAATTTTTACTTTCTCTCCTTATAAATAGTTTGTTGTTACCTGGACACTTGTTTATTCTTGTAGGTTTAAGATATCCTATTAGAGGAAACAGTGTCCAGGTGGCTAGGCTGAGTCTCTACTGAGGATGCCACTTCCTCTGTTTCTTTAGACAGTTAATTTCCTCGGTTAGCTTGGAAATGTGATGCTGTTCGCAGATGACATTACCGTATACACAACAGGCAGTTCCCCAAATAAGGCCAGGCAGAGGGGACAGCTGGTTTAACAGAGGGCTAGGGAGTGGTTCAGGGTGAATAGGTTGTGTTTAAACGAAATCAAAACACAAAAAATAATCTGCAGTTTGACCAATGTACCTATCCCCGGCAACCTAACTGCAGTCAAGCTTCTGTACTTCTGGATCCCAAACTCACATGGAGAAGACACGTAGCCAATGTCTGCACAAGGCTCTTAAGTTCATTACACCTGCTAAGGAGGCTCAAACCTATGCAGACAAAACATTACTGGCTCACAATCCATTTCACATTGTTTCACAGCCAACTTGGCTATGGAATAGAGTTGTGGGGACTTGGCGCAGTGGCTGGATAAATGAGTAATTCTGATTAATAAAACACAAATTTATTTAACTACAAGCAACATTCCAACTCTCATCAAGAACCTCTGACACAATAACATAAACATAAACAATTGCAACAATTCTAAAAACACATGATTGCTTTTATTAAACTTAACACCCTCCCTTAATGAAAACAACCATGAGCTATATCAATAAGAAAAGCTTATTCAAGTCCAACACAATTTCTAAGTCTTTCAAACATTGCACGCTATAGAGGCTCGTTAATAAATCAGCTTCATGACGCTGCTTCTTTAAAATGTTTCATAATCTTTTTGAAAATTTGGATTTTCTTGTCCCCTTTCATTAATCAGTTCTACAGAATCTGCAACTTGTTTCAATCTTGCTTTCTTTTTCCTCTTTTTCGTTTTCTTCTCTGACAAAATGTCGTCATCACTGCTTGACTGGAGAAGTTGAGTGTGGGAAGAATGTACTTCAGCAATGATTTGCCTTTTAGGAAGGTTCAATTGATTTGCTGTACTCATAAAAATTCTCAGTGCTTAATCTTGCTACAGGGGCATATGTCTCAGAAAACTCAAAGATTTCATTCTGTTGGAATCCCCTGGTAACTAATCTGGCCTTAAATAATTTGGGTTCACCTTTTTCATTTTTCTTTATTTTGAACACCCACTTGGTATCAATAGTTTGAACATTTTCTGGACGTTCAATCTCCATCTATGTATTATCTCTAAAGTGTTCAATTCTTGAGCCATAGCATCTTTCCATTTAATAGCATAATCGCTCCTCATCGCCTCCTCCAGTGATTGAGGGTCTCCAGGATCAGTCAAACACATAAAATTCATTTCATAGTCACAGAAACGCTCTGGTCTTTTTAACTGCTCACGATTTCGTAGAGGTATTGTTTCCATATCTTTATCACTTCTCTCTGTTTCAATTGCTTCCTCAGTTTCTTTGTCATTTTAAAGTGAACATATTTCTATTCGCTCATTATGTTCTGGTTCATCTTGTTCCTCTCTCCATTCTTCTCTCGCCTCCCCACCATTGTTTTCACCAGAGAGCTCATCTTCTTCATCTCCTTCAAATATGTTTATATAAACTGGTTTAGCCACTGTGGTTTCTGATGACGGGTTGAATGCCACATTTCAACTCACTTTTGACTCAATTTTTTACTTTAAATCTATATGACCAACTCCTGTTACAGGTAAAACCTTGTCATTGGCAAATCTGACAAATCTCTCATCGGACAAGTTACTGAGAGATGAAAACAAATCTTTATTGCTATACAAGTGTTCAGTTGCCTCTGTGTCCAAAAACCAAGTATTATCAGGCAAATCGCTACCAATTGAAAAAACTGAACTGACATAATTTCCCAAATTACTTTTATTAGTCCCATTTGCAACATCTTTCTTAAATTTATAACAATTTTTCTTGATCGATCCTGGTTTGTCGCAATAATGACAACGAAATGATTGTTTGAAGAAACCTCCTGGTTGTCTACCTCCACCTGATGGACAAGTGTCCTTCATGTGGCCTGACTTACCCCAACTGAAGCACTTCCGTAACGAATGTACTTTTAGTGCTGCCTCACCTAAGTTAGTATGCCTATTGTTTGCATTCATTCTTTCTTCTTCAATCAACAGCCTCACATTCAACAAACTTACTGTCTAATTTTCAACAGGTACAGAGTCCCAAGCACTAATAAAGTAAGAATACGAAGTTGGCAAAACCATAAAAACTTTGGTGATTATCATACTGTCACTAACCGCTTTGCTCTTATCCAACTGTTTAATCTGGTTTACTATATCTTCTACTTTAGGCAGAAAAACAGACATTCCTTCTCCAGAATAGCTCAGATTAAAGAATTTTTGTTGAAGTAAATGAATACTTACATCAGACTTTTTCTCATAAACAATGAGTAACCTACTCCATATCTTTTCAGCAGTGTCACAGCTTAGAATATGTGACATTGGTACCACATCCAATCTTGACACTATAATGTCCTGAACCTTGTAATCTTTTTCAAACCATTCTTTTAATTTTCTTTCATAGTTCTCTTCTTCGACACTGGGTTTAACAATATCTCCTGTTAAAATACCATACAAACCTTTTGCTTGTAATGAAACTCTGGTTTGAAACTTCCATAAGTCCCAATTATTTGCAGATTTTAATTTGATAACTGTATTCTGCATTTCCATTTACAGGGATGTTAAGCCTTAATAAAAAACTGATATTTCACAAAAAAAATAACTATTTAAATTTCAACACACAAACTTTTCTTTCCACACTCAAAGGATATTAAGCCTTTTCAGAAAGTATGAGGATGATAAGCCTCTCAGAAATAACAAACAACTGACATTACTTTAATTCACAAGTACAAAATACAAATCTAAATTAAAACAAGAAAAATACTTCCAAGGGCCCTGGGCCCATAACCACTTGGCGCAGTGGCTAGATAAATGAGTAATTCTGATGAATAAAACACAAATTTATTTAACTACAAGCAACATTCCAACTCTCATCAAGAACCTCTGACACAATAACATAAACATAAACAATTGCAACAATTCTAAAAACACATGATTGCTTTTATTAAACTTAACACCCTCCCTTAATGAAAACAACCATGAGCTATATCAATAAGAAAAGCTTATTCAAGTCCAACACAATTTCTAAGTCTTTCAAACATTGCACGCTATAGAGGCTCGTTAATAAATCAGCTTCATGACGCTGCTTCTTTAAAATGTTTCATAATCTTTTTGAAAATTTGGATTTTCTTATCCCCTTTCATTAATCAGTTCTACAGAATCTGCAACTTGTTGCAACCATTGCTTTCATTAAACTTAATATGGGGTCATTTGGCCGGTTTTCGGGACATCCTTTTGTTGCAGAAAAAAGCAATAAAGGTTATTGCTTTGCTGGTTACTTAGACCATTGCAGACCCATATTCGAAGAGCTCAATATACTCACTATATTTGGGCAGTACATTCTCGCAACTGTCTGCATCTTGAAGACAAACATTTCAAGCTGTGTCCAAAGGGGTGATCTTACTTACAAAGTGTAAGATCAAGACCTAACTTGAATACACCCTACTTCAGACTGACTACTCCCGCCTCGCATGAGGAACCTGGAAGCCTGTACCTTTAAACACTAACTAATGACATGGCTACTTTTGAGGCCAATTAAAAAGCTAGATGAGTTTTTTGACATGACTGCAAACCTGCAAATGATGTATATATATTTATGTTAGTGTTTAAATCAGTAACTGGCTCAGTCTATCCAGCTGCGTTGGTCAATGATGTCAAGGGAGTTAATTCTAGGTAAGTTATAGGGAGAAAGTATTGTTTTACTCAAAATATTTAAATTTGAGTTGAGAGTGGATATATCCGTTTTGAGACTCCCAGAATCCAATAAAATGATTTTCGGACTGATGACTGTCTGTCTATCTGTCAGTTTGTGTACAAACCCTGAGACCACACTGATCATCTAATTTGTATGAAATTAGGTATACAGGTCACAGGTGCACTTTGGCCACATTTCCAACCATTTTTTTAATTTTTCTTATTTATAAGGGTAATTTAACCCTAAAAACCCTAAACAATTTTTAAAGTACAAATTTCTCAAAATGTACTCTAATGATTTTGATTAAAATTTTGTGGTTTATATATTTTAAGGTCCCAAATAATATGACATTACCAGTAAATCAAATGGTTCAAAAGTTATGGGTTTTAAATATAAGTTTTTTTTAAATTCTATGCCAAAACAATAATTTAATCAAATAATCACCATTAAAAACGGCTTGAAAAACGAAATAAATTGGTAATTTGAATCATTAGTTTACGATTAATGGTTACAGAGAAAATTAAAATTCAGTATCTATGTTAAACGCAGTTCATTCATTAATTCAAAGGGGCAGATTTCGATTGCACTTCAGCCGTGACAGCTTTTTGCGCAACCCTGAAAACTTTTCTATCCTGGAGAATCAGGAATCTTCCGAATGTGTAACATTTCCTACACAGAGGGTCTCTGTCAAAGACCCGCACGTACTATACGTACGTACTTTAGTGAAGAAGCATCTACTAAGATGCTTCTGCAGGTTACCATGACCAGTGACAATACCTGTGACAAGTTTAGCATCCTTCCTGCCAAGTTTCAGGAACCTCTTTGCAAGCTGTCGAGATGGCGAACATAGATTAAGCTTACTTATGCTATGCAAGGAAAGTTCCACCCATCTTTTCTTATGGCAATCTCTAGCCCAGGAATTGATAGTCTAAAATGCTGCAGTGGGGAAAATATCACAAAAAGGCTGAAGCCCACTAAGGGAGGATGACGCAGCCCTATTGGCCAGCCCATCCGCTGCCTCCACCACAGAGTGAGGGAGCTGTCAGGAGACACGCCAGCCATTGAACAGCTGCCAGCCTCTTCACAGTAACTCCTGTTTCCATCTTGGTCCACCAAACCAAGTACACATACGTCATGGTTGATCTAACTATCGAAGCAAAGAACCAATGCATCAACCCCAGTTTCAGTCCCCATGCTGCACCAACTATTCATCTGCATACAAACAGAAACCACTTACCCCGGTTAGTAACCCGTTGTAAGTGAGGTTCCCAACTAAGTGTAAGATCCAGAATGATCCCAAGGTACTTCACCTGGTCTTGCAGGTCGATAGATCTTCCCTGTAGTTTTAATGGATCAATCCCGGCCAGATTTTTCCTCCTGGTAAATGTTACATCTACCACTTTAAAGGGATTCACAGAGAGACCGACGACCTCATTGCACCAGCCCTGTATTGTTAAATTTACCAACCATAAGAATGACAATGGCAACAGCGTATCCTTGAGCCAAGACATCACTGTCGTTAAGCCTTTTTATAAGGCTGTTTACCACTAGGTTCCAAAAAAGGGGTGAGAGAACGCCTCCCTGTGAACAATCCCTCGTTGAACGAGCTACAACCTTTACTCCCTTTACAGAAAGTTACACATTTTTCTCATGCCTGCCAGTTCTGAATTCCACCAGTTGCATTTGGTGAACCTAGCCTTTGCCTTGCCAAGCCTTTACTTGTGGAAAGCTATCCTCGAAGGAGGAAACATCAAGTTCCCCAGAAGGCTGGGATCCTTATCCAGTTCATCCGTATCCTTGGCTTGTAAATCTTGCCCATTGAGTTTTTCAACAAGCTTTTTTTAATACGACCCAGTCCGTCTTCCTTGGATTCCTAAATTTAGACAAAACAGGCACAAAATCCCCTATAGCTTAGAGAATATGATGGTGGTCAGAAAGAGAGGGTTCAGGAGAGACATGCCAACCTATGACCCTGTCCTGAAGACCCTCAGAATAAAGCTTAAAATCTATAAAAGAGTTACTAACACGACTGGAAAAGGTTGGCACTGAGCCGACATTGACAAACCACTAGACTATTAAATCTAGAAGCTACCTACCTCTGCGGTCAGTCTCCCTGCTCCTCCAGATGGAGTTGTGGGAGTTGGAGTCACACCCCACCAGCAGATCCACCCCCTCCGTCACAGCATGGTAAACTAGCACTACCAGTTCAACTGTAGGGACCGCATCCACATTCCCAGGCTTTTTGACAGACGCTAGGAGGAGTGGTTTACCAGAAGAATCGCACACAGTCTGAACTGCAATAAAACTCAGTAACCAAACTCAAGAACTGGCTCCTGATACACAAACAAGCCCACGAGTTGAGAACAAAACCAGAGTTAGTTGCCCCCAAGCCCAAGAGCACCCAATCCTAAAATTTTCCCATTCCGAACCCACAGCTCCTGAATGTGAGCAAAATCCAAAACTCCCTGAGCTGAGGCCTTGTATAGGTCTGCCGTCGCAGCCTTAATGTGTGCAGATTTGCCTGAAGGAGGTTGAGTATCATCATCTGAAGGTACAAACCCTACACCCGAGAGTACCTTCAAGGTAGTTCTCGAGATCCCCAGATCTGCCAGTCTCTCTCCTTTAACAAAAGAGCACTGCTTTCATCAATGATTGGTGGGTTTTTTCTTTCCTTCAGCTGACCACTCACCAGTCCCCAATCAGGATTCCAGGATTCTGCACCTGCACAATCTCCAAGATCTTTTTGGGTGCAAGATCGTAGGCATGCCCTTCCGCCCGCAGGAGAATCTTGGTGGATCGCAGGAGATCCTTGTAATCCCCTACAACCACCTTGGCGCCCTCCTTCAACTCAAGCAGCAACTTCTTGACCCAAGACACCATCGCGTCACTGCCATAGGCGATGACAATAGCTCCCAGCTCATGATATGTATTGTGGATCTGTATCGGTTATTTCTGCTCGATAACCTAATCAAATATAATCCCCTGCAACAAACCACAATCAGCAACAGACAATTTCTCCTCCAGAAATGATGTTGGGACAATGGCGATTTTCGTCATTATTAGGCGATCCTTGAAGGAATCCATCCACCGGAGGTTTGAGATCTCATTGGCATTTACAGCCCCTTCCGCTGTTCCTTGGTAAACGAGGCCCAGACGACGTCGTCCGAGATGCCCAGAGCAGACTTCTACTCCGGCTTTTTCTCCTCTACCACTGTGCCAGACACATCAGCCTTCGATGTACCTGCAACAGAACATGCCTGAACAGCCCTGTGCGCTATCTCCAACATCTCCATGTGTTCCAGAGTTGAGGTGAGAGAAGAGGCTAACCTCTCCAAACCACCCAACCCCTCTTTTAGTGAACTCAGCGAGTCACCTGAAAAAGACAGCTGCTTTATGTCCTCCCCAGAATTCATGGGCAAGCCCTCCAAAGAGAGGTGGGATTGAGTGCCAGTGCACCGACCCACCTGGAGTAATTCCGTCTGTTTTTTGTCAGCCGCAAATATTTCTCCGCCCGCCAATATCTGAAAAACTGGGCCCTTCGGAGTTGCACCCCTCATCGTCCCCAGCTCAGTCCTGAGACAGCTGCACTTATACCTGTCCCAGTCGAGCAATTACCAATCGCTCTGCCCCTGAGTGTCAGGCCGTCCCAGTGAACTTCACAAAATACACAATATACCTGAAAATCCAACTAAATAGTATGAAGGTTTAAACAGTTTTCAGTAGTGAGTACAGTTTGAACTTTTGTGACAAAGATCCAAATGTATTCAGGTTGTTCAAATTAATTTATTTATATTATATAAGTTTATGTATGTTTGTGTAGCAAACACATATTCTTACTTGTTTGTACTTACTCTTACTTGTTTGTTCTAGCGGAGTATTCTTTTCCTTACGTTAAGAAGCGTTTAAGAGTAGTTGAACGCAGTGAAAGTGAGTTAACACCGATAGAAACAGCAATAGACGAGATGCGGCAAAAGGTGTCGGAGTTGGAGGATGTGGTCTTCTCGCAGCCAACTGATGTCAAAAAACTTCATTTGCGGCTTCAGGTATATTTGTCCTACATGTTTTATAGTACTTATATAAAAAAGTATGTTTAACCCATTCCTGTCTAATGACGCACATTGTACGTCCACGTACTTCGCTAGACAGATGTCTAATGACGTGCGTCGTACATCCTGCGGGGCAGTTAAAACAATGTGCGTTGCCTGTTTATATTTCAACGTAATTCTTTTTTCCCCTGTTAGGTGTTCTAGTTCATTTCTCAACCGATAGATGGTATTGGTGTTCTCTTTTATCATCTTACTAGCTGACCCGGCGAACTTCGTAACGCATTACAGTAAATACATGTTAACTTTAAGATTGACCATGTCCTGAAGTCAATTAGCATTGCGGCTTCATTGTGAAAGCTTTAAATATACAACAGCTAATTATTATAATAAACTCAATATGTATAAACATTGTTATTATTTTTTATTTGGCAAACATATAAACACGTTACTTTTAATCATACAGAAATAAAAGAAATATAAATACAGTACATGATTCCCAAAAACCGTAAACTATTAACGTGGCGAATTAATACCCATTTTGTACAGCATATATTTACCGTACTTCATAGTTTTACATTAATGATGTAAAACTATAATTCATTAATTCATTAATTCATATGGCATTGGATAGTAAAGCATATTGCTAACGGAGAGTAAACCAATAGCTGTTTTAAGAAATCAAATGTTTTGATTTTAGAAAATTTGTAAACAAACTTATTCCCCATAAGGTTAACATTAGAAATTTAAAACACTATAAAATGGAAACTAATTGAATTTATGGAAACTGAATATGCCTAAAGCATGACCGGAGCAGAGACGAATAAAAAAAATCAAAGATTATTAATATCAGTCCAGCCGTTCTCGAGTTATAATGCATGTAACTAACACGACTTTGTTTTATATATTTAGATAATACAGTAATAATGATTATTATTTAAAGATTTATCATTAACTATTTATTGCACTACTATTTACTACTATTTATGCAGGTAACTAGAAGTAGATCTGCTAACTGAAATAAAGGAAACATATCGTATGTTTTCAGTTGCTACGGCAACGTCGGCCGCTATATGAGGCATCCCACTTATCAGAAATTGTGGTGTGATCTGGACATGAGATAAATTTGAAATACTTCTCTTAGAAATATTTCAGTAGCGTCCCTTACGCCTTCAAATTTTATTACCAGCTGGTAATGTGATTCCTTGGGTGGTTCGTGCATTGCGCGGTATACTAAAACCTTAAGTATTTATCTCACTGAAATTAACTCCACTCTCACTATTTATACCAAACTGTCAACTCAACCTCCACCAAAAATTATTAACCTCAGGTGAAAGTTCTTATTTTAAAGTTTAAAGACTTTACCAGAAAATTGATAATAAGTCTCAGTGTCAACAAAGTAGAAGTTACAATATATTTCAGAGTAAAATTAGATAAACCAAAAATATCCTCACTACTTGAGTTACTAAAACTATTTACAATAGATAGAACTGTATCTGGGGTGACTTCCTTCCAAAAATATCTGGACCATTGACATCTAGATTATCTAGAAGGTCAGAAAAAATATTTTTGGAGGTGCCACAGTCAACCTTAATCACATTGTTAGATACATTTACAAAGTAATCATTAAGAACATCGGGAGAAATATTAATTCTAGGTTTAACCTGACTATTTTTGTCTCTAAATTAACTATTTTCCAGGCAGTTTTACATTTGTTTGTAGATCCAGAGATTTTTTGTTGTTAGCATCCAACCTAGCTTCACTCAATGCTTTGTTGTATAATTTTTTGTAATTCTTAAAATTATCCTTCTGTAATGTTACCTCTACTTTTCCAAAGATAGTATAAGGCCATTCTTTAATCGCTTTAAGTTTTGGAGTGTACCAATTTTTACAACTTGGTTTAGGCTCAGCCTAGGAGTGATCATTTCTACGAATAAATGGACAATGAACTGTCAATGTCACTGCCAAAAATGAAACAAAATGTACCTCCCCACATGCCCAATAACACACACACACACACCGGAGAATTGCTCGCAAGCAGCTCATTGACATATCTAAGCAACAATGAAATGGCGGCAATGGTCATACTCGGGCACCTTGGAAAAGGCTGGCGCGGCAATGATCGTGTACGCCCTCTGCAAGTGTGTTAAAGACACTCTCACAAGTTAATTCAACACTTCAAGAAGATATTCATCAAATAAAGGGAAAACTAACCACAAACAAAGAACGTTCAGAAGAATTCAACATACTGGTTGACAGGGAAAGACGTTACTATACAGATAAACTAAACAGTTCACTATCAAAAAACTCTTCTCTCAAAGAAGAATCAACCCACTTAAATAGTGAAAATGTTGATACAACCAATTGAAACACCATTGAGAAGAATCAACCCACTTAAATAGTGAAAATGTTGATACAACCAATTGAAACACCATTGAAACTTTAGAAAATGAAAACTTGATTTCGAAAGATAAAATAAAAATATTAAATCAGATAAACTTGGAAAATGAAAATATACAAAATGTTAAATTCAACTGGAATGAGCTGGAATGAGAAGCCAAACCTTTAAAAAAAACTTAACCATCATCTGACCACCAATAATACCAACCAAAACAAATACAACTCCTAAACCTTTCAACAAACTACAGCTAAACCTTTCAGCAACCACCAAAACCTACCAACCAAAACCAGAATACACTGGAACCCCTTAAATTGGAACTAATTGGGGCTGAAGCCCGTTCGGATTTAGGAGTGTTTGGATTTCCCGAAAAATAATATTACGTACTTATTTCGTCATTGTATTCGCGGTAAGCAAGGGAGACGTAGCGATTGGGGTTATACAGGCCAGGTGTAGTGTTCTAAAGGCAGTGACCTTGGTGGGTGGATGGAAGTCCCGTGACATGTCATTGTTTTTCTTTTTTTGGGCAGGTGGTAACTCTTTATGAGTACCCCCGCTCCTGCGAGGGTTATGTGGAGACTCCACCGTTACATGTCATTGTTACTAGACGAGCGTGTGCTAAAAATAAATCACTTCCCCTACCTCCACCACTCCTGGGATACGTATTGCACCTGTCTACTGTCTAGTGAGTGTTCACCTGCTGATTAGTGTGTATCGCTAACAGTTGAACAGTTCATGTTATGCTGTTTTGGAATTACGTCCATGTGATGATTTTCTTCACTTTGACAGTTAAAGATAACAGGCTTTAAGTAAAAAACTTGTGTATATTTTCAATCTTGTATTGTATTTTTTGTGTTAAACCTTGAAAAATAAAATTGTGTGATTAAATAAATTTTTTTTTAATTTTCAGCTACCATATTTAATTTTTTTTGTTTTTGGAACGTGTTCGGATTTGCCAGGATTTCGGATTTGAGGGGTTCGGATTTTAGGGGTTCCACTGTACATCTACAGGAGTCAGCCAAACCTGTCTACAAAAACTGAACCAACTCCAACAAACCCCGGGTTCAACCAAAACCAAGTTACAACCACAGGAGCCAGTCCTAAACAACAAAATAACTACTCTAGTGACTATCTTCAAGTTCAAAAGAAGAACGAAGCATCATTCAGAATCATTACCGCTCTAAGACAAAAGAAGACAGCACTCTTAAAGAAACAGATAAACTTTTAAAGCCTGGAATTTTAAGAGCCCTTCCAACACGCCAAGACAGCATTATTTGTAGATTGGGCGATCTCCTACCAGTAAACCTGAGCAGTAACTAATAACTGTTCATCTAACCACAATGCCTTTTTATGATCTAATTCTATTACAAACTAATATTTTATTAAAAACATCCTAAAATAACCTAGGTCTAGGCAGTACTAACACGCTTAATGACGCTATATCAGAGTGACGCTATAAAAGAGGTTACATAATTTTAATTTAAAACCGAGGAAAAATAGGGAAACACATTTTTTACGTGCAATTAAGACATTTAATGAAGGTAATTTGAAATACACCGTAAGTTTATGTTTATGACTGACTGAACTACTCTTCTATCTAAAAAATCGGATTTGAAAATATTGCAATGAAGTTCGGCTTGGTGAATTCAACTGTTGGTTCGATTTTAAAAAACAAGCCAGAAAACACACGTCTGCTATCTTACGTCCCTCCTCACACGCTCTTATAACTCACACCTTTTCTTCAGCAAAACCTTTCTCGTAACACTTGCCATTATTTTTCAATACTATAAAAGACATACACTGAACTAACGTATCTGCACGAACTGTAGGTACGTACGATCGTCATCACAGTGCTGCGACGTGAGTCACTGACACTGACCTTGATGACCGGCGACAGCGGATATAGGGTAGGGGGAGGGGGTTGAGGTGGTTAGCGGTAAGACAGCAATAAAATGCCGTTCCTAAAAATAGAATGTAGCTAAACAATAGCCGCAGCCCTGACGTTGCACCACCGACCGAACTTTCTCTATTTAGCTATATGTTGCCTTCATCTCGGCCCGATTTTCTTGACGTTATATACGAGGTTTGAGAATTTACTGACGATATAACCGAGGTTTTTTCCTATGTAAATACATATAGTTTGGCGGGACCTAAAAATAAATGACGTTATATCCGAGTTGAGGTTATGGCCGAGGCCGAAATAACCGAGTTGTACTGTATTAATTTTTCCTTATTTTTTTAATGATTTGCCAAATATACTGGAGGGTGGGTGTAACTTCGGGGCTACACGTGTGAACTGCCTATTGTATACCAATTATGTTGCAGCCAAATGCTGCCGGACTGCAGCACATGATTTAAAGACTACTGATACTGAGAGAAATACTGTGAGAGTTTGATTTTAACTGTAAATCTTGACAAATCGAAGGTTAATGTGTTTAGAAAGGGTGGAAAATTAGGAGTAAATGATAAGTTCTGGTTCAAAGGAGAGGCCATTGAAATCGTAAGCAAATATAAATACTTAGGTATTGTTCTCACATCGTCCGGATCGTCACAGCAACATTTCAAAGAAAGAGTGTCGGCTAAATTTAACAATAAATACAGTCTGGGGGAAAACTATTGGCAACATAGCTATCTACTGAAAATACTAACAGGCCCTGAAAATCGCTTACCACTAATATTAACTTGGGAGATAATTGCGAAAAAATTGTCATTGTGTCAGGAATGGAAGAGACTGGGTGAAAAATTTAGCATTGATTTGTCAGAGTTTAATTGAAGTAGCTGCATTAAAAATCATCTTCAAATCAAATCAAATAATTTATTAACCATTAGGTCCACATGAACAATAGGTTTAGTCAATACAATACAACTTATACATACACACATATCCAATGATCAATAAATACAAATCTATAAAATAACATTATCCTATACTATACAACGTCTAACTTATAAAAATCTTCAAGAGAGTAAGGGGCGTTATTTAAAAGAATTGAACTAATATATAGCTTAAAGTCTCTCAAAGGCATGTTCCTCACATGAGAAGGTAGTTTGTTGAACAATTTTATACGTACAGCTTTGTGACTTTTTAAAATTTTTCCTAATCTAGTTAAATGTAAATTTAAATCTGTACAGTGCCTTGTTGAATATAAATGAGAGCTATTCCTTGACTCAAATTGATCAATATGTTTTTTTACATAAATGAGATTATTTAAAATGTACAGGCTCTTTAATGTTAAAATATTAAATTTAATGAAAAAATCGTTACATGAAACAGTTTGTTTTACACTGATCAACCTAATTGCTCTTTTTTGCATAATAAAAACATCTTTTGCACCCACACTATTACCCCACAATACTATACCATAAGAAATGTGACATTGAAAGAAATCATGATACGCTGTGAGAAGTGTTTTTTCTGCTACACAATTTTTTAATTTTAATAAAAGATATAAAACCCTTGACAGCTTCCTCGTGACTTAAGTGTGATAAGTGTGTTCAGACCATGTAAGTTTTTCATCAAGACTAATTCCAAGCAGTTTGACTGGTTTATTCATGTGACCGACCTTTTTTAAAGTAAACAAAATTTGTTCTGTCTTATTTAGATTTAGGGCTAGACAGTTGGAAAGGAGCCAGGCTTTTGCATGCTCGACATTGGTTTTAGAGTGAATGAGGACTTCTTGAAGAGAATTTCCCTCAGTAATTAGGGAGGTGTCGTCTGCATAGAGAACAGACTTGCATGGCAAGCATTGAGGCAGGTCATTCACCATAATTACAAACAGAGATGGTCCAAGGACAGAACCCTGAGGAATACCCCTCTCAATACTTCTGACCGAGGACTCCTGGTTATTTACCATTACAATTTGTTTCCTATCCCTTGAATATGATTTTAACAACTTATGTTCTTTGTACCTTATACCATAAGTGTTTAATTTTCGAAGAAGAATTTCATGACTAATGGAATCGAAAGCTTTACTTAAATCAACCATGTTAAATGTTAAATGTTAAATCAAGCACAAAACAGAATTTTTTTCAAAAATCTCTAATAACTTATCAGTTACATGAGAGACAGCTTCAATAGTAGAGAGTCCTGATACAAATCCAAACTGAGCAGCAAATAACTCGAGTTGAGTTTTCATAATACATTCAACAATTTTAGAAAAAATAGGTACGAAAGCAATGGGCCTGAAATTAGAGGGATCGTTTAAATCATTTTTCTTGTGCACTGGGATGACTTTGGTAATCTTCAGGCAATCAGGAAAAACTCCTTGTAAAAGAATCGAATTTATCAAATGAGTTAGAGGGTGAAGAATAAAAGGTATAATTTTCTTAACTAAATTATTAGAAATTCCATAATACTGTTCCATACTGTCACTTGACTGTTCCATACTGTCATAAAATTCCATACTGTCACTTGGGTTAAGATTTTTCAAGACTAGTTCAACTTCATTAAAACTAACAAAGTTCCAAACTACAATTAAAACCTTCACAAGCTGGTATAGCTGCTGCAACAAGATCTACAGGGTCTGACACATTGATTTGTTTAACATGATCATCACGTTTGGATGCTGATATGAAATAGTTGTTAAACCCATCTACACTTAAGGATGTTAAAATCTTTTTCTTACTATAACCAGACTTGCCTTTGATAACATTCCAGGCCGCTCTACATTTATTCTTAGCTGTACTAATCTGTAGCTGCTCATTATACTCTATTTTAGGCCCCTTAATATGTTATTTGTACTGTTTCCTGTATTTAAGATATCTTACTTTACTAAATTCATTTTTAGATAATTTCCATTCGTTATAAAGATAAACTAACAAATTTCTCTTAGTCTTTAACTCAGGTGAGAACCACTTATTACTAGTTGATTTCTTTATATTTTGCTTTTTTATAGTTTTTAAAATCATAGGGCAAGCATCGTCTAAATTTGATCCAATAATACACATAAAATGTTGAAAAGCCAAATTCACACATTCAGTTTGATACACTGCATTCCAGTTAACTTTAACAATATTATTTACAAAATTATTTAAATTTGTGCAGTTCATAATTCTATACATAAGGTATACATAGGTATTGCTGTGACACACAGGTTTATTAATTATTCTAGGTAAAACAATATCCCCAAAGAGGAAGTCATGATCTGAAATCTTATAACACTCCATGTAACATTTTAAATAAATATTAGAGGCAAAGTTGTCTATACATTTAACCCCTTGAGTGGGTAACGAATTACGAAGATACAAATTAAAAGATTTCAAGACATTTACAAAAGTATTTAATTTATTGCTAGGTTCCAAGCTGTCAATGTTAAAATCAGATCCAATAATTATATTGAAGGAGTTATTGTATCTAACAGACAAAAAATGCAATAGGCATTCTAGTCCTGAAAGAAATATATTGAGATCAGAAGCCAGTGGTTGGTAGAGTGACACTAATATGGTTTTGTTAACTTTTACTGCAACACATTCACAGCTTGAAAAATCACAGGCATTTTTCAAATCAATAACCACACTGACAGCATCTTCTCTCAGTAGAACCGCAGCACCGCCGTATCCCGCAGGTCGACAGTAGGCTTCCACCCACCGGTATCCAGTAGGGGTGTACAGGTGCAGCTCGTCAGGGGTCAGCCAATGCTCGTTCACCAGTGCAGCATCAATGTTGTGTTCGCCCAGTAGAATAGAAAATTCTTCAAACTTATTCCTAATTGATTTGACATTTGATACTTCTTCAACGGATGGTGAAGCGTTAACATCCGGTGTCTGTGTGTCCTTCATAAAAAAGCAGTATTGTTCAGTTTTACACTGGGCAGAGGTGGGAACTCAACCAGGTTAGTAAAGGAGTGTGAAAGTGACTTAACAGGAGTGTGATAAGGTAGCTATATAACCTCTCCTGTTTTGTTGAAACTAAAATCAAGATACGATTCAGAAGTGAGATTTATTATGCCTTCATTACAGCAACCATTCATCAAAGTCGTGCAGGAAGTATTAGTGTCTGGATAGGGGTTGATACTGTTGAAATCCATATTTTTAGGTATATCGGATATCAGCTGCTTATTGGTATGTGAAGATAAATAAGAGGCTACATATTTTCTACGTCTTCAGATGCTCTTACTGTTACTTCAAATTTAGCTATTACTTCTGTGAAAGCATTCCCGATCAGTCGCTTTCCATTTTTACCAATATGTAATCCGTGTCTTGTGTAGTGGTGTCTACGCAGAATACTATTTACATCGCAATACACCACATTGAGAGGACCACGATATTCCCTAATCATTTTCACTATGCCGAGTTTAACATAATATATATTATCATTACACTGTACTCTGTCGTATCTATAGGGAATGGAATTTATTATTAAGTTGGTTTCAATACCCAAGCCAAGAATAGTTTCGATCCCTCTGGAAACTGTGAGCATGGCAGGTTCATTTGTATCTATGTCATTTGTGCCGGCTAGTAAAACCACGCAGTCAGACTTGGTAAAATCTCTAATGAAAGGTAGACCATCCTGGACAATATTCTTTAGTTTCCTCCTGGCTGAGAACATACAAAAACATTGTAATTGGAGTTCAGCGTATCAAGGTAGTTATAAAGATGTTTTCCTTGGCTACAGTCAAAATTACTACTCGATTCCCTCTCGTTGACAAAGTTTTCCTCAAAATCTTGTTATTATTAAAAGCACATTTTTTGCCTTGGGTGATTTACTAGAATGGATTTCCACTTCGACTAAGATGGGGTTTGGTTGATCTGTGGGCTGTTCAAGACATGGGTCGTTAAAGAGTAATTCAAATCTATTAATACTACACTATTCCGGTGAATTGATTTGGCGCTTCAGGTTTTATGTGTATCTCTGATATTACTTATAAGTTCTTCCTGCTTATTTACTTGTGATGAGAGCAACTGACTGCCTGTATGCAGTGCATCGATAATTGTATTTTGTGAGGCTATTTCTTCCTTATATGCAGATTCTCTTTTTTTAATTCTTCTATTTGTGTTTTTAAAACCCCAATCTCGTTATTAACTTGTTCTTCATAAGTAATTGAGTCTTCAAGATTATTTAAGTTTTTTGGTTTTTCTATATTAAGACCTTTTTTTTAACAATTCATTTTCGTCAGACAAAGTAGCTAGATTAGTTGTCAAGTTTTCATTTACTGTCAGAGAAGCGTCCAGTCTATTTAATATCGACATGATAGGTGGTATTAGATCAACAATGGCCTCAATGGTATATTTTTCAGAAACCAGAGCAAGAGATCCTCTTATGTCAATCGCCAAGTCAATAACTTCATTGTTTATTAAATCACCTGTTAAACTTATGTGATTCACCTGTTGTTTTAGATTGTCCCTAACTCAAGAAAACAAGGAAATTGAAATTTAGTTTGTCACTTGAACTCAACACAGCTCAGTGTATATATGGCTGATATAATGATGAAGGCGCAGCGCAGCAAAAAGTAGTGTATGCCGCAAGTGGCACTCGAACCCTCGCCAGCTGCCGCCTGACGGTCAGGAGCTCACGCCTCAACCAACTACTCCACAGATAGCTTGAGAATATGATAGCTTTATTTCAATCATTAGTCACAGGATACTTGCTTGGTTATTCTTGTTAGTGAAACGAGGTTATGTTTTAGCAACATGCACGAATATGTTACTCACAATCGTTTTGTTAAGTTATTCACCTGCAACATTAGTTTCGATAAAGAGTCCGAACTTCATGGCACTGTGCAAATATTACATCACCATTTATAAGAAAGTTTACTTTAACACTGATAAACTTTTAACGGAGCAACAAACGGACCCTTGTACAACACAACACGCTGCACGGCAACCTCCTTTAAGAAATCAGCACTTTTTGTAGTAGTTGTCTACAGAACTAAAGGTAACCTAGAGGACTTGGAGTTATATACTATACTTGTGGGTGATATTAGATTGCCTTGCTAGAAGGCGTGACTACTACCAGCTAGCAGATACACTGAATAGTTATAACATGTTCAGAGTTACCTACCCCCCACCAGAAGAAACCGGACATCAAAAATGTCAATAGACTGTGTCTGCACCAACCTGCCAGTAGATGAACTGAATATTGACATATTAGACACATGTTTATATGATTAAACAGACAAATTAAATAAGCAGGATTAATGTAGACATAGACCCACAAAATCCCCAGTTTGAATGTTTTCTGCTGTCATCAAGTTTCCCTAATTTTCATTGAAGTTGTCCTCACCAAGATTCGTGGTCTGTAAAATGTTCACTGGGAGCATCCGACTGTTCTGATGTGATATCATGACAACTAAAAGCACTTTTGTCATAACATTCTTCAAGCCATAATACAATTTTATTGCTCTTTCTATATTTTACTACTGCAAATCATACAAAGGAATTTTATTGTTCCAAAAATTTACGTACAATAATACACTTCAGTCACACCTAGTGATGTGGGTCGGTTAAATATCCAGTGGGTAGGTAAATATAAATTGTGTGTTTACCTGGGTATTTACCCCAGGCCTGGGGGTAAATACCCAAAAACTAGGTATTTATAATTTTTATTAAAGTTAGAGAAGATTGAGATGTTTTAATGGAATTATTACCCTGTAAGAATAGTAAAATGAGGATAAAATGTGTTAAACAAAATTTCATATGGTCACTACTAGCATTTTACTTCTAGGATTAATTTCCATAAATACCCACGTCCTGGATATTTATAATTTTTATTTAATTTAAAGAAGATTGAGATTTTTTTGTGATTACTAAACTGTAGGGACAGTATGGATGATTAAATCTTAATAAAATGTGTCAACTTAATTTCATATAGTCCCTTTTAGCATTTTTCTTCTGAGCATGAAGCATAGTCGGCATAAATACCCTGGTCGCATGGTTGCACTGGTCCTGACTACTTATGATTTTTTAATTTCTGTGATAGATATATGAATTTATTTTATTGAAAGTGAAGAAAAGTAATTTGTAAAGTAATAATTATTATTTAAAAAGAGTGTTGTATGTGTAAACAACGTAAGAAAATAATTAAAATTCAATCTGTAGGATGGCAGTAATTAAATCTTGCCATTATTTTTTATCTAGATCTTTTGTTGGTGTGAAAATTTAAAAAAATAATTTTATAAACTTGTGATACAAAACATTTGAATCTCTCATGTTTTAGAGATATTTAAAAATAATAAATATCTTTTAAATCTATTAAATATCTAATAAATACCCCCGTCGCAGCAGACCTGCGTACTCAGCGAATTTCAAAAATCAATAATATAATAATAATAATATATAACAAGTTTTATTAAAATCTATCCATAAACATGAAAATCGTTTGCCTATTCTCTATATGATTAACATGGGAAAGAGTGTGCAGGTTTGCTGCTGTGAGGATAACTGAAAGTAGGCATTTATACCATAAACAATTTTTATTTTTAACATTTATACCAACTTTCATCAACATCTGTCCATAAACAAAGGAGTTTGCCTATTCCCTATATGATTAATATGGGAAAAGAGTATGCAGGTTTGCTGCCATGATAAATACATAAACTATGATTTTTAAGAATAAACAGATAGATCTCAACCACATAAAGCTAAATGTCACGTTTTATCCAAAAATATTGATTAATATGGGAAATATTAATTTTTCCCTATCCTCCATAAGATTAACATTGGAGCCCCACAATACAACGTACTGTGTTTAGATTTTTTAATATCTCGGTAACCGTTGAAGATAGAGAAAAACTTTAAGGAACTTAATTGTGTAGTTTTTTAAGCTGATTCCAATGGTGAAATATAAAATTAGAAATTTTTTAAAACTATATGTGAAAAACGCTAAAAACCCCATTTAGGGGTACAAAACCCCCCCAAACTACCCATTCCCATTGACCGGTTAGTCTGGTTTACGAACTCGTCCGAGCAGCTGTAGGAATACACCTCTCTATCAAATTTGGTCTCGATCGGACCATTTTTACGAGAGTTATCGTGCTAACAGACACATATATATATACATATATATATACACACATATATATACCCCCGTCGCAGCAGACCTGCGTACTCAGCGAATTTTCAAATCAATAACATAATAATAATAATATATGACAAGTTTTATAAAAATCTGCCCATAAACATGAGAATTATTTGCCTATTCTCCATCATAAGATTAACATGGCAAAGAGTGTGCAGGTTTGCTGCTGAAAGGAACACTGAAATTAGACATTTCCACCATAAATAATTTTTATCTTAACATTAATACCAACTTTCATCAACATCTGTCCATAAATAATGGAGTTTGCCTATTCCCTATATGATTATTATGGGAAAAGAGTATGCTGGTTTGCTGCCATGATAAACACATAAACTATGATTTTTAAGCATAAATGGGTAGATCTCCACCACATGAAGCTAAATATCAAGTTTTATCCAAAAATATTCATTAATATGGGAAATATTAATTTTTCCCTATCCTCCATAAGATTAACATTGGAGCCCCACAATACAACGTACTGTGTATAGTTTTTTTAATATCTCGGTAACCGTTGGAGATAGAGAAAAACTTTAAAGAACTTAATTGTGTAGTTTTTTAAGCTGATTCCAATGGTGAAATATAAAATTAGAAATTTTTTAAAACTATATGTGAAAAACGCAAAAAACCCCATTTAGGGGTACAAAACCCCCCCAAAATACCCGTTCCCATTGACCGATATGTCTGGTTTACGAACTCGTCCGAGCACTTGTAGAAATACACGTCTCTACCAAATTTGGTCTTGATTGGACCATTTTTACGAGAGTTATCGTGCTAACAGACACATATATATATATATATATATATATATATATATATATACATTTGACTTGGTAAATGAGGGCTACTATCCAATACTATAATACGAGCAAGGTTTGTACATATATATATATATTTGCACACGGATCTCGAAAACGGCGCCGAGGAATTTCTTTAAATTTTGGAAATAACTAATTTCCGAGTAGAAAATAAGTTCTAGATAGGTCTAATGTCCAGGAAAATTCGTGTTTTACTGTAATATTAAGTTTAAAATCTAAAAATTTAACATTACGCTTATGGAGAATAAAATGTAAACAATACAAACCAAAACAGCTGTTTATAACCGTTTGACAGTTCTTGATTGAAGACTGCGGGGAACAATATAGAGGTTATGTATTTATTTGATGAATTAAATAAATGCAAAATTATCAGGTTACTAAACAATTTGTAAAAACTTAAGGGTTTAAGGAACTTAAGGATAGCTGTGCGAAATAAAAGCAGAAAAAAGTATTTCCAAAATCTTCCGTGTTTTGATAGAAAACGTATTCGTTGTATTGCTTAAAGCCACTGACTGTAACAAACCAATCAATTTATGTAAATTAAATTTCTCTTTTGCTTTTCAATCCTCATTCTGTTTATAACAAAATCAGTTGATCACAGGCTAATAATAACGGTATGGATAATTAGACAGTAAAGGATCGGCTTTGGCTAAAAGACGTTAAACGGCATCGCTCAATTGACTAACGTCGTAGCCGTGTAGCGTGACTAACGAGTTGTAGCGTGTCGGCCTCAAGAACTATAGGCCGCGAGTTCCATTCCCACCAGGGGCGATACTTTTTCCTCAGTGCTATATTAATTATGGTGTATTAAATCGGTTTTATTTCAACCACATAAATGTTTTCATTGGGCAGTAAATTTGTTTTAATTTTGCTAATTAACTTGTAAAAACATGTCTTATTCTATCCGAGCAAAGCTCGGTCACCAGGTACTTAATATTAAATAATTATGCATAACTTGGCACCCTTTTTTTTTGTTTGAGAAATTATTTTATTTAAATATATACATATATACATATATATATATATATATATATATATATATATATATATATATAAATTTTAACAACTATTGTTTTTGGACTCTGGGCATCTAAAGAAGAAAAAATAACATGTTCCCGGGCTTAAGTCTCGCCATGAGACCTACGGTAATAGCTTCTTCCCTATGGGAAATTCGCCAATAACATTTTTTAGGTTATTCGACGAGTCCATTTCTAATTATTCTGTATAGCTAAAAAAATTAGCATCCACATGCAATTTTGGTACATTTTTGAACGAAGCTTTGAGAGACAAATTCTTGTGTGGTCTGAGGTCTCAACAAATTCAGAGTAAACTTCTTGCTGAAGGGGACACATTAACATTCTCAAAAGGGCTTGAGATAGCTTTGTTAATTGAAAATGCTGATCAAAATGTCAAATCTTGGCACCCCGAAAAACAGATTTCCCAAGGGGAAATATGCTATGTTAAGGGTAATATTAACAATAAGGGGTTTTCAAAAACCTGTAACTTCAAATCTAATGAACCAAGGAATCAAAAGTTAGCCAATTGTAGTGGTAAAAGCTACTGGACCACAACAGCCTACACTTATGGGATGCAACTGGATGGTGAAAATGCAGCTTAATTGGAGCGTCATAAAACCTTTGAACATGGATGAGGGTAACTACCCAGCCGTTCAGCTAATCAATGGTAAGACTGTTCCTTCTTTTAATTTGATTTCCTCGTTGAAGAGAAAATTTTCTCCTGTTTTAGAGCCAACCATAGGGCAAATAAAGGGGATGTCTATGAATTTAGTGCTGAAAGACAATGCAAAACCTGTTTTCTGTAAAGCAAGAAAGATACCCTTTGCTTTACGAGAAGCTGTTGAAACTGAGCTGAATAATTTGCAGAAAAATGGGATTATATATCCTGTGACAAAATCACAGTGGGCAACACCCATCGTCACAGTTCCTAAACCTGACAACAAAGTAAGAATCTGTGGGGATTTCAAGGTTACAATAAATCCTAATCTTAGAACGGATCATTATCCGTTACCGACTCCTGATGACATTTTCTGCCAAATTGCAGGTGCTAGGTTATTCACGAAACTTGACCTGTCTGCAGCATATAATCAGCTCAAGGTAAATGAATCATCGCAGGAGTTATTAACAATAACTACTCACAAGGGGGCTTTTTAGGTTTGCCCGATTACCGTAGGGTATTACTAGTGCAGGAGCACTATTCCAATCAACGATGGACAAAGTTTTGTCTGGTTTGCGAAATACATTTTGCTACCTTGATGACATTCTTATTGCATTCTTATTCTTATTGAAGCCGTTTTGCAACGGTTGTTAGACCACGGAATTAAGGTTAATGATTCCAAAAGTGAGTTTTTCAAAGAGTCTTTGATTTTTTTAAGGTCATCGACTCGACAGCAAAGGTATTCATCAGAGTGAGGCCTTAACTGAAGCTATTATCAAGACTCCCTGTCCTGAAAATGTTACCCAATTGCGCTCATATTTAGGACTTCTCAATTACTATAGTAAATTTTTGCCTAATTTGTCTACAATCTTGCACCCATTATATAGGCTACTCAATAAAGATGTCAAATGAGCATGGTGTAATGAGTGTAAAAAGGCTTTCCAAACTAGCAAAGAACTGCTATTGAAGGACAATGTCTTGATGCCGTTTGATCCTAATCTAAAAATCATCGTTACGTGTGACAGTTCAAATTATGGGATCGGTAGCGTGATTGTCCATGAGATGTTTGATGGTTCTGAGAGACCCATTGCGTTTGCAAGCCAAACCCAATCGAAATGAGAAATAAAGTACAGCCAAGTCGAGAAGGAGGCTTTAGCTCTTGTCTATGCAGTACGCAAGTTCCACAATTTTCTATACGGCCGCAAATTCACACTGGTGACTGATCACCGACCACTTATATTTTTATTAGGCCCTACAAAAGGTATTCCCAGCTTGGCAGCAGCGTGCATCCAGCGTTGGGCTTTAACATTGGCAGCTTATCAATATGACATTAAGTATCGCAAGGGTTCAGACATACCAAATGCAGATGCACTTTCGACACTTCCGTTCAACTGACAGCAGATAAGGGGGAAATATATTTCTTTGTATCATCTTTCAAACTTCCTGTAACTCATAAGTAAATTGCTACAGCCACCAAATATGACCCTACATTGTCAAAAGTTTTAAATTTTACCTCCAATGGCTGGCCTAACCAGACAACTAATGAGGAAATAAAACCCTTCATAGAAAAAAAACTACACCTTTCAGTTGAGCAAAACTGCCTTCTTTGGGGGAACAGGGTAGTCATACCACCAACTCATCGCAAGGAAATATTATCAATATTACATTCAGAACATCCTGGAGAGTCTAGGATGAAATCTTTAGCAAAGAGTTACATTTGGTGGCCTCACATGGATAAAGAAATCGAAGAATGGTTAAAGAATGCTCGATATGCCAGAAAACTCGAAAATCTATACCGCTTGCGCCCTTACAACCTTGGGCTTGGCCGAAACACAATTGGCAAAGACTGCATTTAGACTCGCTTATTTTGAAGGGAAGGAATTCCTTATTCTTGTAGTCATCCACTCCAAGTGGATTGAAATTTTCTACATGTCATCAACAACCTCAGGTAAGACAATTGAGAAACTGCGACACTGCTTTGCTGCATACGGTCTACCAACTACCATTGTCACTGACGGTGGACCACAATTTACTTCGCAAGAGTTTAAAGACTTCTTAACAGCGAAGGATGTTAATCATGTCCTGACACCTCCATACCACCCAGCTTCAAACGGCCTGGCTGAACGAGCTGTTCAGACAGTCAAAGACACGTTTTGAGGCAGATGTTGCATGATGACAAGAACAAAATAAGTAGACCTCTACAACATCGTATTGATTCCTGTCTGTTTGTCTACAGAAATACTTACACTCTGTAACAGGAATTGCTCCAGCCGAGACTTTTCTGAAGTTTAAACCAAAAACACATCTTTACTCAAACCTCACCTCGCTGAGCAGATGCGTGCAAAACAAGAGAACATTGTAAATACTGCTATTAAACACAGAGGAAAACCAAGAACTTTTGCACTTAATGAGCGAGTTTTATGGAAAACAGTCCGGCAAGACAAATTAAAATGGTAAGAAGGAATAATTACGAAGGTAATCAGTCTAGTGACATATCTGGTCACAGTTGACGGAAGAACCCGATTTGTACATGCCGATCATATATGTGAATGTTTTTCTCAACCTAAAGAGGTGAATGCAGTAATCCAATTCCCGAGAGAAATTTTCAAGCAAACCCCTGTTAAGACATCCTTTAGGACGATGACAGCTAAAACCCCGGACAAGTCAGAAACACCAGAAGCGGTGATTGCCCCAGATGTTGATTCTGATATTCCATCACCTAGGAACATCAAGACCCCTGAAAATGTCGGCCTCCGAAGATCTCAAAGACCTCGGAAACCGCCAGAGCGAATCAACCTTTAAATTAAGGCCTGAGTGTCCTCCCATATTTTGTGTTGTTTTGTATACATTTTTTTATTTTGAAGAATCTTATTTGGTTGGAAGGAATTGTTATGAAGTGATAATTTTTATTTATTCAAAGTTGTAAAAGTCCGAGAAATATTTTTATTTTGCAATAGAAAGATTTTAAGTTTAGCTGTTAGGGGTCTGCGGTGCACCGAAAAAAATCGGTACGATACGGTTCCAGCCTAATACCGAACCTCGGTACGGTACAAGAATTTTTCGGTACAAGTTCGGTACGGTACAAATAAGGAAAAATTAAGTCACTATCCAGTCTAGGTTGCCATAAAATATAACTATAAAATATCTCCTGCCGAAAACGTTGAATAAAACCCGACCGTTAAAGGCTTTATACTCTACAAGTAATATAGAATTACAACACTGCCCAGATGTACGGCAAATACTGAACGTAAGACTGACTCATAGCGTGTTGGTGAAAATAAAACAATTTCACCAGGACTTCAGGAAAATCGGGTAACCAGCCATCTCCATGCTGGCTCTAAATTATTGTGCATTTCCGGCTTGTTATCGTATCCACGTGTAACAGATTACGCGATCAGGGAACCGTTCCTCCTTTTGACGTAACAAAATAGTCGTACCAGTATGAGGCTCGTATTAGTCGTGTTTCAAATAGCGATGGGAATACCTGTGATTTTTCAATCACAGTGAAAACCTTTTAAACTGTGATTCATTATTCTTTAAATTGATTCGTTCTTTTTCCTCTGACAGCCTGATGACGATGTTATATGGCCAATACAGAACTGTGATTTGCCGTATTGATCTCGCTCTTTCGGATTTTAACTCAAATAAAATAAGAAATTATAATGTTAAGGATATAATTAAATAAAGGAAATAAATAACTTTTATTTTTTAACAATATGTTATGTATTTCCTCATTAGTGGAACCCCTCAAATCCAAACTAATTGGGACTGAAGCCTGTTCTTCCAGGGAAATAAATACTACGCACTTATTTCGTCGCTGTAACCGACGGGTTATACAGGCTGTGCGTTCATAAGGGCAGTGACCTTGGCGGGTCGAGCCTGTGCTAAAAATAAACCATTCTCCCCCTACCCATACTAACAGGGATGCGTATCGCGCACTGTCTGTGTCTAGTTTAGTGAGCGTTTACCTGCTGATAATTGCGTAACTATAACAACCGACATGGCTTGTAATTACGGTAGTGTAAAGATTTTCTTCATTTTAACAGTTAAAGCATTGTTTTTATAATAACGAAGTATGTAAATTCAATGGTTAAAGATAACAGTCTAAGCGAAAACCCCTGACTTTGTTCAACCTTGAAAAATAAGCTTATGTGATTAATTTTTTTTTAATTTCCGGGTATTTCTTTTTTTTTTGGATTTCCCGAGAACATGTTCAGGTATGAGGGGTTCCACTGTAGTTTTAAAATATTAACCACTTTATACTAAAATAACTATTTTAGTCTAAAGAGCCCTTTGACATTTTATGAAAATGTTTGATTTAATTTGAACAATTATTGTGATTGGTTGAATTAAAAATAATAAACCAGGACAATATAAAACATAGGTCTTGGCTAGGGGGTATTGACTCAGTATATTTTCTGTATTTTTTGTTCTGCAATAAAATACATTATAGTTTTTTTTTACTTTGTTTGTTCATCCTTAGTTTAGACTTGAGAAGATTATTTCCTCTTATTAATTAGTTACAACATAAATTATAATGTTTAAATAATTATTAAGTACCTGGTGACCGAGCTTTGCTCGTATAGAATAAGACATGTATTATAAAAATTAATTAGAAAAATTAAAACACATTTATTACTCAATGAAAACATTTATGTGGTTGAAATAAAACCGATTAAATACACCATAATTAATATAGCACTGAACAAAAAGTAATGCCCCTGGTGAGGATGGAACTCGCGGCCTATTATAACTCGCGGATATAACTCGGCCGACACGCTACAACTCGGCTACGACGTTAGTCAATTGAGCGATGCCGTTTAATGTCTATTAGCCAAAGCCGATCATTTACTGTCTAATTATCCATACCGTTATTATTAGCCTGTGATCAACTGATTTTGTTATAAACGGAATGAGGATTGAAAAGCAAAAGAAAAATTTAATTTACATAAATTAATTGGATTGTTACAGTGGCTTCAAGCAATACAACGAATACGTTTCCTATCAAAACACGGAAGATTTTGGAAATACTTTTTTCTGCTTTTATTTCGCACAGCTATCCTTAAGTTCCTTAAACCCTTAAGTTTTTACAAATTGTTTTAGTAACCTGATAATTTTGCATTTATTTAATTCATAAAATAAATATTAATGCATAACCTCTATATTGTTCCCCGCAGTCTTCAATCAAGAACTGTCAAACGGTTATAAACAGCTGTTTTGGTTTGTATGTTTACATTTTATTCTCCATAAGCGTAATGTTAAATTTTTAGATTTTAAACTTAATATTACAAGAAAACACGAATTTTCCTGGACATTAGACCTATCTAGAACTTATTTTCTACTCGGAAATTAGTTATTTCCAAAATTTAAAGAAATTCCTCGGCGCCGTTTTCGAGATCCGTGTGCAAATATATATATATATATATATATATATATATATATATACAAACCTTGCTCGTATTATAGTATTGGATATATATATATATATTTACACACGGATCTCGAAAACAACACCGAGGAATTTCTTTAAATTTTGGAAATAACTAATTTCCGAGTAGAAAATAAGTTCTAGATAGGTCTAATGTCCAGGAAAATTCGTGTTTTACTGTAATATTAAGTTTAAAATCTAAAAATTTAGCATTACGCTTATGGAGAATCAAGTGTAAACAATGCAAACCAAAACAGCTGTTTATAAACGTTTGACAGTTCTTGATTGAAGACGGCAAAGAACAATATGTGAATAGAGGTTTTTCATAAATATTTATTTTATGTATGTAATAAATGTAAAATTATCAGGTTACTAAACAATTTGTAAAAACTTTAGGGCAACATAACTGTGCGAAATAAAAGCAGGAAAGAGTATTTCCAAAATCTTCCGTGTTTTGATAGAAAACGTATTCGTTGTATTGCTTGAAGCTACTGTAACAAACCAAATAATTGGTGTAAATTAAATTTATCTTTTGCTTTTCAATCCTCATTCCGTTTCTAACAAAATCAGTTGATCACAGTATATAATAACAACATAATAATAACATAATAATAAATAACAAACAGTATGGACATTTAAATTCAGTATAAGGTTAGCTAAAACGATTAATTGAGGTTGGCCAAAAACTCTTTAACGACGACGCGAAATCGGCTGACGCCGTAGCTTAAGCGATCTCACGTATGCAAGGTCGCGTGATCGATCCCCACCCGAGGGCTATATATTTGTTCTGTATTTATGCCATATTAATTAAGGGGTATTAAAACGGTTTTATTTAAACCACATAAATGTTTTCATTGAGCAGTAAATTTGTTTTAATTTTGCTAACTAACTTGTAAAATACATGTCTTATTCTATCCGAGCAAAGCTCGGTCACCAGGTACTATATATACAAACCTTGCTCGTATTATAGTATTGGATATGTTTAATGTGATATGTTTTTTTAAAGAATGGATTTAAAAATCATATTACAGTTTGAAAATTAGTACAGTAATATATTTTTTTTGACATTGTATATCTTTTTGTAAACTCCTTTCTCAATGTTTTCACTAATTAAGTTCTGGAAAATACTTATGAATAAAAGGATGAGATCAGTCAATGTTACTAGCGGCATTATTCTCGTGTACCGTACCGTACCGAATTTGTACCGAGAACCGAGGTACAACAATTTGTACCGTACTGTACGGTACCGACCTCATAATTTCCTGTACCGCAGACCTTAGCTGTAATACAGTAAGAAAATCAAGGGCCAGGAAGTCCAAAGGTCAAAGGTGGAACCAGGCTCTAATCTACAAAGGAGAGCATCATGAGTCTGTTCTGAGTTCCAGTTTAGTGAACACCTGTTCTGACCATTGTTGTGAATCATTTTTTAAGTATTAAATATTGTTTTACAAATGTTGCAAGTCTATTACATATAGCACAATAAATCTTTCAAAAAGATATCAAGTTAGAGGAAAAAACAGGAGATACATTTTTTTAGTAGGTTTATCTAAATATATTATTGTTTTCAACTTAAAGATAACACAAAAAAGTTTAATTAGTTTTAGTACTCAGCCATTCTGCCTATGTCAATCAGGTCTTAGGTCTGTCTAGCCTTCCAAGCCATATATACAATAAAAATTTTAACTATCATAATTTAATAACGGTAGATTTAAAACACGAAACCCCATGCTTATTTACAAACTTAATGTATTATTTTACAAAAAGTGCCAAATCGTTAAATAAAAGGTACTAACAAAGCTTCAAGTTACTGTAAAAGGTGTTATAGACTATCCTAATTTATCATGTAATGATAAGAATAACATATTTAGGGATAAATATAAATGCGTTTCAATTGATTTCATAAATACCCAAAATACCCGGGGATTTATGGATTTTGGGTATTTACCCGGGTAAATACCCAGGGTATTTACCCTGAGTTTTAAATACCCGGGTATTTTACATCACTAGTCACACAACAATCAATATACACAGTATACATTCTAGTCACAGAAAAATATATACAGTAGCACTCAAATTAATTGGAAATTTTGCTCTCTCTGCCGTAGGACAGTTCGCATCACTAATTCCATGTTTTGTTGTCAGGATACAACATAATCTGAAAACCACATAGTAAACATGTGAGTCTTTGTGTTGTATACATTTTCAGCAAAATTGATTTAATCATCGTGAATTGTGTTTTAATTGGCAATGGAATTTTACAAATAGGCTTAGCTCCATACCCCACATCTTACATATGTAATGCGGTTTTTATTAAAAACAAAATAGCAGTTCCTGAATGGCCTGGTAACTCTCCTGACTTAAACCCAATGGAAAAACTATGGGCTACATGTAAGAAAAGAATTGCTAAAGAAGACTATATAACAAAAACACCTATGATTTCTGCAGTAATCAAAATATGGTTTCAAGATGATAAAATAAAGCATATAACTCATTGAATCAATGCCTAAATGATGTAAAGAGGTTATCACGAACAAAGGAGGACATATTGACGTACTGATTGTACTTGGAATACTGTTTGCAGCTTTTGTGGTTACTAAAATATATGACATATCAAAATTATTGTTATTTACTTGGTCTTCCAATTAATTAGAGCGCTACTGTAATTTACAAACTTGGTCACAAAAGCAAAATTCAATCTTAGTAGGAACGGGGATGTGTTCAGTCCTGCGGCCAAACTGGGTATAACAATCTCTCCTCCCTTCCAAAGAAAAAGGTGTTTTGTCGCAATAACAAAGGCGGCCCATACTTGACAATGACCTTGGAGCATTACTGGCGCCACTATAAATTCTGCCAACAAATACAAGTTTTATACGGATATTACTGAAAATGTTAGGTTCAGTCTAACAGCGGGACCAATTGTAGGTTAAATAGTTTTTATTGTTGAAACGTTTTATCTGGAGCAACTTCAAAATTTTAGTTGCAACTACAGTACCTTATTGTACATGGCAGGTGTCATTAAGGATGAATGTAACCTATGATGAACACCCAACTTTTATGAGTTGTATATTGTATTTTCTGCCAAACGGAGCACTACAAGCATAGTGCATGTGCAAGAACATGCACATTCAATCTAATGAAAGTCTTGGTTAGACATTTCAGGTCTGAACTGTCAAAGCTTAGGGAAAAATCAAAATCAAACAATTTTGATTTTTCCCCTAACCCTATAAATTCATCTCATAGGATCCAAGGTAAAATTCAACAAAACCACTACATGCGCTAATATCCTCTAGTTTCCGTCTTGGTAGAACAAGCTATGACGTTCAGTGCGCCTGATAACTATCCGCGATGAATCTTACGATCGCTATTACTGCCACGCTAAAAGGTTATAACCAGTAACAAGTCACCCAGGATTATAGTTTGGTTTTCTGGTTGCCATAATGATACCAAGTTTCATCCTCAGGAATAATGGAGTCTAAAAAATTGTGTATTCTTGATGCATTCTTTAATAAACTCTTAGTCATATACGTTGTTTTGTTGGTTTCAGAGAGCATGCATGGGACATGCTGTGCATATAACTTGTTATAACCCTAACCATTCATTAAAATCGTTCGGATGGTTTTTTGATAAACCTCTGGAACCATTGGAAGCCAGTTCCCGAATTGTTATCCTCTGATTCTCAATCTGACGTTGCTTAATCTTCATTTCCATATGAAGTTCGTTTTTGGATAACAATAGCCTTCCGGAGAGTGGAAAATCATATTGGTGATGTACAGATCAATAAAATTTTTAAAAAATTATTCATTTTGCACATGAATTAGTATCATGTCCACTACATTTACAAAGGCATATTGTTTGATAAAAATATGTTACAGGGCAGTGTGTGTGTCCAAGTGAATGCTGGTCCTCAAGCGTATGCCAAAGCTTTTCTTGAACCAAGTCAAGCAACGCAATATCCAGATGAAAAAGTTGAAGAATTGAAGGATGTTTTTCGGTAATATTTGTTTATATTTATTTAATTTCAGGTCTCACGTCCTCTTATAACATAAGAAGCGTATCATTACCATCACAATGGCAACTTTGCTATACTATATAATGCTGCGATATGTAGCTTCATCTGCTGTTCCAGGAGTTTTACAAGTTGTGTTTGGTTTTTATTGGACCCTTGCAACAGGGGTCCTTCTTTTTTATTATTTTCCTGCCTCCTTTTCAACAATATTCCATATTTTTAGGCTAATTTTTAGACTTCCTTATTTTTTATCATTACATATTTTCTTTGAATTTTGAATGACATTATGTGGTAATTTAACATAAGCTTTGTAGTAAGATATTAAATTTGTTTACTTATTGCTTTACTTATGCACTCATGCATCTCTTATTTCTAAACAGTTTTTTTTAATTATTCTCAAAAAAATTAGTTTGAATACAGACCTTAAAAGAATTTTTTGGAATTCATACAAAAAGCCTCTAACAAGAACAATTCATGATTTTTAGCACTGTATCACCAAGAGCATCCACATTAAAATCCTCATAGAAGATAATATCTTTATGCGAGATCTCATTGACTAGGACAGAAAGTATTATTACTTTCTCCCACTTACATGATAGTATAATATGGAGAAAGTATTGTTTTTGTCAAAATTTTGAATTTGAGTTTAGAGTGGATATATCCGTTTTGGGGTCCCATGAATCCAAAAAAGTGGTTTTCAATGTATTATCTGTCTGTGTATATATGTGAATGTAATTCTGGATGTGTGCAGAGCTACAGCCTACCCTGTTAGTCTGATTTAGATTAAATTTATTATGTAAATTTAATTGTCGTATCTCATTTTGTTTTTTTCATTTTTTATTTTTAAGGCCAGTAAAACCCTATAAAAACGTTAAATATCCAAATTTCTCAAAAATGGCTCTAACGATTTTGATTAAAATTTGCTATTCTGCCCCATTCTGAGAGTGCCCAATGGGGAATTCTTCTGGAGAATATTAAAAATCTATTTCTTCCTTATTTTCCAAGAAACTTGGAATACAGCGTAAGGTCACATCACCCAACGAAATCTACTCAAAAAAAAACTTGGTATTACCAGGGGGTGGGGCGGTTCCTCTATACAATTCTAAAAATTAGTTAACTTTTTCCATCTCTTGTATTCTCTGAAATTCGATGATTAATTTATCGGCAATCATAATAAAACAACAATATGATAGTTTAATTACAGATTTTTGTTTTTAAATTTACTTAATGGAGAAAGTATGTATCAGTCCACTGATACCGTTTATTTTTTTTAATTTTTTATTTTTAAGTGTAGTTCACCCCTAAAAACCCTTAAAAAACATAAAAATTCCAATTTCATAAAAAATGATATTATCAATTTTGATTAAAGTTTAACAGTTTATAATACATAGAAACAAACAATATGACACCACCTGCATGTCTGTAAAAATTGCAGTTCAAAAGATATCGTCCTTTAAATATAAACAATAATCAATTTTTTAAGTGCTCTGTCCATAGTAAATAATTGTCTGAGAGCGCCCAACGTTATTCTTATAAGGGTAAAAAAAAATAATTCTTTACAGTATTTTCTAACCGTTTTCATGAAAAACGGTGTGTAGTGTAAGGTCACATCACCAAAATACCCCCGTCGCAGCAGACCTGCGTACTCAGCGAATTTCCAAATCAATAATATAATAATAATAATAATAATATATGGCAAGTTTTATAAAAATCTGTCCATAAACATGGGCATTATTTGCTTATTCTCGATAAGATTAACATGGCAAAGAGTGTGCAGGTTTGCTGATGTGAGGAACACTGAAATTAGGCATTTCTACCATAAATAATTTTTATCTTAACATTTATACCGACTTTCATCAACATCTGTCCATAAATAAAGGACTTTGCCTATTCCCTATATGATTATTATGGGAAAAGAGTATGCAGGTTTGCTGCCATGATAAACACCAAAAATATTCATTAACATGGGAAATATTAATTTTTCCCTATCCTCCATAAGATTAACATTGGAGCCCCACAATACAACGTACTGTGTTTAGATTTTTTAATATCTCGGTAACCGTTGGAGATAGAGAAAAACTTTAAGGAACTTAATTGTGTAGTTTTTTAAGCTGATTCTAATGGTGAAATATAAAATTAGAAATTTATAAAAATTACATGTGAAAAACGCAAAAAACCCTATTTTGGGGTACAAAACCCCCCCAAACTACCCGTTCTCATTGACTGATATGTCTGGTTAACGAATTCGTCCGAGCATTTGTAGAAATACACGTCTCTACCAAATTTGGTCTCGATCGGACCATTTTTACGAGAGTTATCGTGCTAACAGACACATATATACATATATATATACATACAGGGTGTCTCACCTAAAGTGAACCAATAGCTAACTTTTAAACCATGCATATGGCAGCTAACTTCTTATGGGGGACACCCCTTTATTTTCTTAGAGGATTTTAAAACTAATTTCTAATCCGAAAAATATGGCCGCCATTTTCCAATATGGCCGACAACTTGATAATTTCTTATGGAACACCCTATATGTTATGGTAGTTTTGGATATAAAATGTAATTTAAAGACTTTTTTACTCTTAATAATTTTGGCGTAAATGTAACCGTTTACGATTTATGGCTCAAAAACATTTTCCGTTTCAAACCACAATCACATAAAGTGAACCAATAGCTAACTTTTATACCATGCATATGGCAGCTAACTTCTTATGGGGGACACCCCTTTATTTTCTTAGAGGGTTTTAAAACTAATTTCTAATCCGAAAAATATGGCCGCCATTTTCCAATATGGCCGACAACTTGATAATTTCTTATAGAACACCCTATATGTTATGGTAGTTTTGGATAGAAAAAGTAATTTAAAGACTTTTTTACTCTTAATAATTTTGGCGTAAATGTAGCCGTTTGCGGTCTATGGCTCAAAAACATTTTCCGTTTCAAACCATTATCACTTAAAGTGAACCTATAGCTAACTTTTTATCTAGACACATGACAGTTATATTTTATGCTCACTTCAGTGGTGCAGCATTTTGAGAAAACGTACTAAGTTTTTAAAACAAAAAATAAACATTAGTTTTATAACAAATAATTTTTATTAAATGTGAAAACTCACGCTCCAAGCAACTATAAAAGGTACTTTACAATAAATGCTCAAACAGATTTCCGTCTTGTTCAATGCATTTTTCTAGACGTTTTCTTTGTGCTCTATATACAAGTGTTAGCGTTTCTTCACTAATAGCGTTGCATGCAGCTTGTATTCTTAATTTCATTTCCTCAGGAGTTGTTGGTCGGGTTTTGTATACTTGATCCTTAATTGTTCCCCAAAGGAAAAAATCAAGAGGTGTAAGATCGGGAGACCTCGGAGGCCATGCGACTGGTCCCTGTCGCCCGATCCATCTATCAGGAAAAGCTCTGTTTACAGCATCTCGAGCTATGTTTCCGTAGTGGGGTGGTGCGCCATCTTGTTGGAACCACATGTGTTGCCTGGCCTCTAAAGCAAAATCTTCCAACAGCCCTGGAAGATGGTTTTCAATGAAGTTGGCATATTGGAATCTGTCAAGAGTTCCATTAAAAAAGTGAGGTCCAACAATTCTTCCTTCAAAAATGCCACACCATACGTTCAATGACCATCTTCTCTGTTGATCAATCGTTTGCATCCAGTGAGGGTTTACTGGAGCCCAATAGTGCATGTTATGCCTATTGAGGTGTCCCGTGCTGAGAAATGTTGCCTCGTCAGAGAATAATACATTTGACAAGAAGGAAGGATTTAAATTAATTTGTTCCATCATCCATCTGCAAAAGCCTAATCTTATAGGGTAATCAGTTCCAAGAACTTCTTGGTTCAGTTGTACATGGTAAGGGTGGAACTTGTGCTTTTTTAATATTCTAGAGACTGAAGCTCGGCTAATTTGAAAGTTTCTTTCAATTTCCCGGATACTGATATGGGGTTCAACTTGAATTAATGCCAAAACATCAGCTTCAACGTCAGGATTAGTGGCAGGATGTATTTTCCTCCGTTTCCGGTCAGTTAACATACCTGTTGTACGAGCTCTTCGTTCAAGCCGGTAGAAAGCACTGCTGGATGGTTGTCTTCTGCCAGGAAATCGAGCACCGTACAGTTCAGAAGCCTGTCTTTTGTTTTTGTGACACTCACCAAGTATTAATAACATGTCTACTTTTTCATTGAAATCCATGATTCGACAAAATAAAAAAATATAATAATAATGATAATAATAATAATAATAAACGTATAATGCAAAAATAGTAAACACTATGATAATAGTGAAGTATTTTAAAAGTAAAATAGCAAAACAAGTCAAATAGTAGTGAATACGATTAAACAACAAATATGTACTTCACGCAATGACACATTTAGATGAGAAGAAGGGTTATTGCTAAAGATTATAAAAATATGTTGCATTGTTGATCAGCTGTTTTTTCACAATGTGTTTATTCCATGCAAATCTGACGATCAGTAGTTTTCATGGAGGATATTAGCAGTAGCTCGCTAACGGCTACATTTACGCCAAAAATATTAAGAGTAAAAAAGTCTTTAAATTACATTTTCTATCCAAAACTACCATAACATATAGGGTGTTCCATAAGAAATTATCAAGTTGTCGGCCATATTGGAAAATGGCAGCCATATTTTTCGGATTAGAAATTAACTTTAAAATCCTCTAAGAAAATAAAGGGGTGTCCCCCATAAGAAGTTAGCTGCCATATGCATGGTATAAAAGTTAGCTATTGGTTCACTTTAGGTGATTGTGGTTTGAAACGGAAAATGTTTTTGAGCCATAAATCGTAAACGGTTACATTTACGCCAAAATTATTAAGAGTAAAAAAGTCTTTAAATCACATTTTCTATCCAAAACTACCTTAACATATAGGGTGTTCCATAAGAAATTATCAAGTTGTCGGCCATATTGGAAAATGGCGGCCATATTTTTCGGATTAGAAATTAATTTTAAAATCCTCTAAGAAAATAAAGGGGTGTCCCCCATAAGAAGTTAGCTGCCATATGCATGGTTTAAAAGTTAGCTATTGGTTCACTTTAGGTGAGACACCCTGTATATATATAAATATATATATATACATATATATATAAAAAATTTAACGACTATTGTTTTTGGACTCTGGGCACCTAAAGAAGAAAAAATAACATGGTCCCGGGCTTAAGTCTTACCATGAGAGTGAGTGAGTCAGGGCTTTGAATTTTATATATTAAGATGGGAGCAGAAACCCCAATACGTAGATTTATTACATTTTATTCTTTTTTGGGGGATTTAGTTTTTTTAGGGGATTAAGTTATATTCTAAAAAACTTGAAAATATTAGATGAGAAACCTGCCTTGTAAATTTCAAAAATAAACTAAAACTTACTTAATAAATGCTATTTAGTGAACTATAAAAATTAATTAGTAAATAGATAAATAAAGGAATAATAACCTAGGAGTAAGGATCAGGGTAATAGAAGGTTAGTAATACCTTTTGTTAAGATAAATGAAAGTAATGATGGTATTAAGAAATAACTATTTGGGTAGGACTAAAATTATAATAGAAAAAATCATTTCCAAGTAGGATTCTTAAAAATGATGTTAAAGGGAAGTTTTCTTTGACTGTGACAAAGAAGCCAACAAGAACAAGTCATGTTGAATAGCTTACAAAAATATGATTGTAACATTACATCGATTAAATTAACTGCATATAAAAAAGTTGGAAATGTTTTGACTCCAGGAATGCCTGAATTTTTAAATTTTTTTCAAGTCAATGGGAAAAATTTTCACAGCTCTTTAATACAAATAATTTAAATTTTAAACATTGAATTAAGTTAGGAAATTCGTCATTTTTTACTAGCTATCCCTATACCTCTAACTTCACTGCAGTAGTCTGAATAAATAAAATAGAAATATCATCAGGTTTTCATTACACTCAATTAGCAAATATAATATTAACTAATATATTTATAAAGTATTTTTCAAAAAACTTTTTCCATAACTCAACATTTTGTTTTAACTCCTAACCGTCCGAGGGTCTCAAAAAATAATCCCAAGCAGACATGCGGCCAATGTAGAGAGGATGCCTACTCTATATTAATTACGGTGAAATACACCTTTGTGAATAATCGAAAATTTTCATCACTGTTATCGGTGACTAGAAAGATCTATGGAATCCATTAGCAGAAGACAACAAGTCACTCCTCATGCTACAAAGAGATACAAGAGTGAGACAATGAAGAAAGGATTCCTAAGATCTGTCTTATTAAATGTTAAAAATACCCTAAAAGTTACTTATTTATACTCCACTTCAGACACCGTTAAAGTTCATCGTTCACACATCAAACACATTTTTTTTACTCATCCCTAATCTTTGTTAGTTAAGAGGAGGAACAATTTGATCCTTATTTCTTACATAAAATTACCTGAAAGGTCAGGCATCATTGAGACCTGTACTTCTGTCTGAGTGGTGCCTTGACGTGCTTGTGTTGTTGTCTGATACATGGAGCGAGTAGATGTGCGACGCTTGGTTGTAAATCTTGTGTCGTAAGCGTTATGACGTTTGCTTGTTGCTGAAAAATTTTTGTATAAGTCTCTACCTGAAATTTAGAATTATATAAACTTGAAAATAAAACTAAAATGATCCATAATATCAGAATTTATTTATTTTTTCATAAATAAATAATAAACGGTACCAGTGAACTGACACATACTTTCTCCCTTAAGTAACTTCAAGAAAGACAATCTATAATAAAACTATCATGTTCTCCAAAGTTAATCTAAATAAATATCATTTAATAATTTATTGTTTCAAAAATAATCATCCCATTTCTGAAAATAAAAACAAGAGAGACAAAGTTAAATTAATTGTTTGAATTGTATGGGGGGAAACACCCCCCCCCCCCCCGGTAATACCAAGCTTTTTTGAGTTGGTTCTTTTGGGTGATTTGACCTTACACTTCATACCAAGTTTCATGGAAAACGGTTAAAAAATAAGGAAGAAATTGATTTTTTAATATTCTCCATAAGAATAACATTGGACGCTTTCAGACAACGTACTGTGTTTATCATGGGCAGTAAATTTAACTTTTCTCTGGAACCGTTTGTCGTAGACAAATAATTCTAGATACTAATTTGTTTAGTTTTTAAGCTGGTTTCAATGGTACCAGTCAAGTTATACTTTACTTTTATTGTTTTCGCTGAAATATAAAAATTTGATTTTTTTGACATTTAAAAGCCCATAACTTTTGAACCGTCATTTTTACAGATATGCGGGTGGTGTCAAATTATTTAGTACTCTGTGCACTATAAACTATAAAATTTTAATCAAAATCGTTAGAGCCGTTTTTGAGAAAATCAGATTTTTCACGTTTTTTAAGGGTTTTTAGGGGTAAACTACCCTTAAAAATCAAAAATTCAAAAAAATGAAAAAACGCCTGGAGATACCGTAAATATATACATACATGCCAAATTTCATCTAAATCGGACCAACGGGGTAGGCTGTGGCACTGTACACATCCAGACACACACACGGACAGACATCACGTCAAAACCCACTTTTTTGGATTCAGGGGACCCCAAAACGGATATATCCACCCTCAACTCAAATTCGAAAATTTTGACGAAAACAATACTTTCTCCATATACTACGTATAAGGGGAGAAAGTAAAAATGGCCAAAAAAGTTTTAATTTTAGTCTATATTTTTATGACAATTTGTCTATACTAGACATGCACTACATCTTAGCTTTAGTAAAGGTCCAGTTTACACAACAATTTAATAATTTTTATAAAATGCTCGCTAGCTATCCAGATAGCTAATGTGCCTACGAAAGGATTATTAAATAATCATTCACAGCTTTCTAATACACATTACTGTGCACATTTTTGAGCACAGTGAATTAAGTTAGGAAACTTGTCATTTTCTGCTAGCTACCCCTGAAACTACGCTGCAGTAGTGTAGTTGAGAGAACTCCACTGTGGTTTGGCGGATTTTGTCCGACACACTGACCTTCCATCATAAGCTGTTATCTGGCGGGTTTGTCGTGAACTATTTCAAACTGTTACTATATGGAAGTATATTGTCTATGAAGTAGATGACCTTTTACAGCTGTTTCCAAATAAATATCAGTGGAATGACACATACTTTCTCCCTAAGAACATTTAAAAACGACAATAAAACTTTTATTTTCTTGGCCATTTACCTAACTATCATTTAATAATTTATTTTTTTAACAATAATCATCAAACTTCTAAAAATAACAACAAGTTAAATAAATTGTTAAAATTCTTATGAATTTTACGGGGGGGGGGGGAAATCCCCCCAGAACTAACATACTTTTTTGAGCAGGTTTTATTGGGTGATGTGACCTTACGTTGCATTCCAAGTTTCATGGAAAACGGTTGGGAAATAAGGAAGAAATTGATTTTTAAATATTCTCCATTAGTATAAGATTGGGCGCTCTCAGACAACGTACTGCATTTTTATTATTATTTTGAAAGCCTAGACACCTATATAGTTAATTACTTACCAATTGAATGGTATCTGCCTTTCAGGTGTCAAAATTTATTAATTCCTTACATGAACCGATTTCGACCTCTTAACAGATCATCATCAGCTGTATAATATTTTTTCTTAGTGTTCATTTAAAAAGTCTTCAAAAAATCACGACACATATTTACATATAATGAAATACCCCCGTCGCAGCAGACCTGCGTACTCAGCGAATTTCCAAATCAATAATATAATAATATTAATAATATATGACAAGTTTGGTCAAAATCTGTCGATAAACATGAGAATTTTTGCCTATTCTCCATAAGATTAAAATGGGAAAGAGTGAGTAGGTTTGCTGCTGTGAGAAACACTGAAAGTAGCCATTTATACCATCAAAAATTTTATTTTTAACATTTATACCAACTTTCATCATCATCTGTCCATAAATATAGGAGTTTGCCTAATCTCCATATGATTAACATGGGAAAAGAGTATGCAGGTTTGCTGCCATGATAAACACATAAACTATAATTTTTTAGCACAAATGTATGGATCTCAACCACATGAAGCTAAATATCAAGTTTCATCCAAAAATATTAGATAATAAGTGAAAAATTAATTTTTTTAAAATCCTCCATAAGATTAACATTGGAGCCTCAAAAATACAACGTACTGTGTTTAGATTTTTTTATATCTCGGTAACCGTTGAAGATAGAGAAAAACTTTAAGGAACTTAATTGTGTAGTTTTTTAAGCTAATTCCAATGGTGAAATCTAAAATTAGAAATTTTTAAAAATTACATGTGAAAAACGCAAAAAACCCCATTTTGGGGTACAAAACCCCCCCAAACTACCCGTTCCCATTGACTGATATGTCTGGTTTACGAACTCGTCCGAGCATTTGTAGGAATACACGTCTCTACCAAATTTGGTCTCGATCGGACCTTTTTTACGAGAGTTATCGTGTTCACAGACACATATATATATATATATATATATATATATATATATATATATATATATATATATATATAAAAATTTTAACGACTATTGTTTTTGGTCTCTGGGCACCTAAAGAAGAAAAAATAACATGGTCTCGGGCTTAACTCTTGCCGTGAGACCTACGGTAATAGCTTCTTCCCTATGGGAAATTCGCTAAAAAACAAACAAAGAACTATTTACATGATGAATCATAATATGAATCAGCTGTTAGTTTCTTGCATTACAGTATTTAATAGCTGGAATGTTATTTTTTCGGAGAACTCATCCTTTTTATTTAACATAACGTCCTTGTCTTCTTTAAAATATTTATATATATAAAAAATTCCTCCCAAGCCTGAGCTTTGTATTTATTTTCGCAACTTTTTAATATTTTAATTGATGAGTAAAAATTAACTTTATGGCTAGGGTTTTCTTTTAAATGTTGCGCCATTTTTGATGAAGGATTCTTTTGGTTGAACGCAGTGTGTTCTTTAAAACGTTCCTTTACTGATCTATTTGTATAGCCTATATATTTCTTATCACAGCCATTAGATGCATCACATTCTATTAAATAAACGCCTTTTGTATCCCCTTTGTCAATTTGATTATACTTCCTATCCAAATTTAAACTTTTTTTAATTTTATATCCTGGTCTGATATTAAATTTTTCAAAAGCTTTGCCAAATAATATCTTTTTTTCTCTTGTTTTTAATTTATAGAGGTCGAAACCGGTTCCTGTAAGGAATTAATAAATTTTGACACCTGAAAGGCAGATACCATTCAATTGGTAAGTAATTATAGTACTGCATTTATCGTGGACTGTAAATTTAACTTTTCTCTGGAACCATTAGTCTTAGACAAATAATTCAAAATACTAATTTGTTTAGTTTTTTAAACTAGTTTCAATGGTGATAGTAAAATTATGCTTTCTCTTTATTTTTGTTGTAGAAAACTTGAAAAATTGATTTTTTGACATTTAAAAGTCCATAACTTTTGAACTGTCATTTTTACAGACATGTGGTGGTGTCATATTATTTAGTACTGTACTATATACACTATAAACTACCAAATTTTTTATCTAAATCGTTAGAGCCATTTTGAGAAATTTGGATTTTTATGTTTTAAAGGATTTAAACGCCTGGAGGTACGTTGAATATACCAAGTATATATACCAATTTTCATCTAAATCAGACCAACAGGCTAGGCTGCGGCTCTGTACAGTCACATACACACGCATGCACACACACACACACACACACACACACACACACGGCCGGTACCATATTCGAGGACTTCAACTCCTGATGGGGATTCGAGGAAACCACTGCGACATCATTTTACATAGAAACGCACTTAAGTAAATTGTCAACTAGAATTTAGAAACAGGGTTCATAATTTACACACTTGACTTTTTAATTATTAAAAGAGTGGTGTTCTGGATCCGAGGACCATGAATTTACAACTTGTTTTTGAGGACATGACTTCTGCGTACGAGGAGACCGTTTCTCACACATTATCCGAGGACTGTACGCATCTATTTCTATTTTTATCTCCTGTGTTGCCAGTTATATCCAATAATGGAAATCCTCCTCAATCAGAGAATCTTTGTGCTCAGCTTTGGGAGCATACGGGGCCACCAGTACACTATTCAATAATTCTCTTAATTAAAATAACTTATTTTTGTGTGGTTTGCTGACTCTGTTAAAAACAATACAATAATAATATTTATAAGCATTGTATTGGTTTTGTATGAAAATAATCTACTTCTACTTACTATACTTACTTGTTACTTGATAAAATCTAGGGGAAAGATTGCACCGCGACCTATGAGATCTATTGTGCCCCCCAGACTAGTCTCTAGTTCTTGCCTAGAGAACCCCCTCTAGTCCTAATGCCTTAATAAAGTTTAGTATAACGAGGGGTTCTAACTTTGGAAAATCCTCCACCGCCACCTGGTGTGTTCCCAAGCTTCTGGCTCTCTTCTGACCTATCGCGTCACACTCAGCCAATAGGTGTCTTGGTGTTTCCTCCCCAGATTGGCAGAAGCGGCATTCACCCTCTTGGACAATGCCCATCTTGCTCAGATGACCCCTGAGCCTACAGTGTCCGGTTAGAAATCCCGTCAGTATCCTTAGATCGTTTTTCTTAAGCCTGATCATGGTCTCAGACCTTCTTATATTATGCACTCCAAGCATTTCCTTAGCCTGTCGGCATCCCGGATGAACGGTCCAGGCTTTCCCTCTGGCTTCCTTCTCTTCCTCCTTTAATTTCTTTTTGAAAAAGGAGTCCTCCAGTGCACAACCTGGCTCCGGTCCAACAAAGGGGGTGGCTGCCCCTACCCTAGCCAGTTTGTCTGATACTTCATTCCCCTGGACACCTTGGTGCCCAGGTACCCAAAGTAGTGACAACTTGTTGTTCTTCCCTAATTGATCTAGACTGCTCCGACAGTCCCAGACTATCTTGGACCTGAAGGCTGCTGAGCTCAAGGCTCCAATGGCAGCCTGGCTATCTGACAGGATCACAATCTCCCTTTTCATGTATCCTCTGCTTAGGTTGAAGTGTGCACACCTTTCTATGGCCTTGACCTCTGCTTGGAATATGCTGGGGGAACGCCCCAGTGATTCGTAGTATTTGATCCTGGGACCAAAAACCCCTACACCAGTCCCCTCCTCGGTCTTGGAGCCATCAGTGTACCACCTGATGACCTGATTCCCGAGGGAATTTAGGGTTTTCCCGTCCCAGCTAAGTTTATTTCCTAGCTCCACATGGAATTTCCTTTCAAAGTTATACTTTCTTACCATGGAATCCCTTGGTTGTTTCATCAGGTCCTTTAGGCCTGGCGGAAATAGCTCCCCGCGAATTGTGGAGGAAGTGTCAAAGCCAGTCTTCTCCATTCTAAGCAAGGTCTCCCTTGCTGCTCTCTCTACCACAAAGTGTAGGGGTGTCAGATTCAAGATCACCTCCAGGGCAGCAGTAGGACAGGATCTCATAGCTCCTGTAATGATAACGCATGCCAACCTCTGTACTTTCTCCAGGGCTTTCCTTATTGTTTCAACTTTGGTTCTACCAGCCCAGACAACGCACCCATACGTAATGATAGGCCTCACTAACAGGGTATACATACTTCTTAGTATATATGGGTTACAACCCCACATCTTCCCCGCATATCTCCTGCATGTCATCAGGTTATTACTAGCCCTGTTGGTCACCTCCTCTATGTGTCTATTCCATAAGTTTCTTATCTAGTATTAACCCTAGAAATTTCACTTCTGATTTCCACTCAAGTTCCTCCCCCCCAAGCCTGATGGTCTTCAGATGCTCAAGTCTCCTCTTTCTTGTGAAAGGCACAAGTGATGTCTTCTTATGGTTGACTGACAGCCCCACAGACTCACACCAAGCCTCTGTACAGTCAAGCTCCCCCTGAATTAGATCGCAGAGAGTGTTTTCGAACCTCCCTCTTGCAATGATGACCACATCATCTGCATATCAGATGCATCGCAAGCCCTTCCTGGTTAGTTTCCCAAGAAGCTCATCGAGTACCAGACTCCAAAGGAGGGGTGATAATACCCCACCCTAAGGGCACCCCCTCACTGTACCCATTTGAATAATTCTATTTCCTACGTGTGTTTCCACCGTTCTTGTGGACAGCATATTCCTAATCCAACGGGTTGTGGTCTTGTCAACCCCTCTACCTTCCAGTACCCCCTCTATTAATAAATGAGAGGTGTTATCAAAGGCTCCTGTTATGTCCAGGAAGGCACATAAAACGGTCTCTTTCCCGTCCAGTGCTAGCCTGATCACTTTTGTCAGCTCATATAGGGCAGTATCTGTTGATCTTCCCGCCCGATATGCATGCTGTTGCTGATGTAGAGGGTAATCCCTCAGCACTTCTGACCTTATGTGGTTGTCCACCATCTTTTCCATTGTTTTCAAAAGAAAAGAGGTTAGACTTATGGGACGGTAGGACTTAGGTTGACTATTGTCCTTTTTGCCTGCTTTTGGAATGAAGGTTACCCTTGCCCTCCTCCATTTCGAGGGTATGTACCCCGTTGCTAAACTACATCTCATCACCCCTAAGAGGTAGGGCAGTATCTCCCTCTTCCCCTCTTGGAGTAGTGCCGGGAGAATGCCATCTATTCCCGGCGACTTGAAGGGCTCGAAAGAGTTGATGGCCCATTCTAACCTCCCTGGTGAAATGACTGCTTTAGCCACTTTCCAGTCATCCTTTTGAGATCTAACTGCTCTTGGTTCTATTGTCACCCCCCCCAGCGGTCTGCAACCTGGAAAATGCGTCTCCAGGAGAAGGAGAGTGCGTTGAACCTCATCCTCTGTATAGCCCCCCGCCTGGGTTTTTAGTGACATTGTCCCATAAATACAGTCCCTAACCAAGGTCTTGTGCAATCTGGCCCCCTCTGGAAAAGAGGTAATTTGCCCACAAAACCTCCTGAAGCTGTCCCTTTTTGCTCGCCTTATCTCTTTGTTGTACAGAGTAAGGGCCTTGAAGTACCTTTGCCACCCTCCATCTGTTTTTGCCCTATTGAACAGCCTTCTAGTTTCCACCCTTAATTCTGATAGTCGGTTGTTCCACCAGGGGACATCCCGACTGGCTGGTTCCTTTTTGAACCGACAGCTAGAGACATATGCGTCCATAATGGCTGTGTTCAGATTCTCCACAGCCTCTACCACTTCAAAGTTACTAGAAACCTGAGAGCTCAATTGGTCCATATTACAGCCTAATATCGACCTATACTTCTCCCAGTCCGTATTTCTGGGGTTTCTGCCATGGGTAGTACCCGTGATCGTCCCCACCAGACTAAATTCTATAATTCTATGATCAGAAAGAGAGGGCTCATCGGACACCCTCCACCTTTCGATGTTACCCCTCACACTGTTACTAGCCAGTGTGAGGTCTAGCACCTCCCTTCTGTTCTTCGTTACGAATGTAGGTTTACTCCCTACATTCATAATCTCTAGATTAGATCTTACAATAAATTCCAGAAGATTCTCACCTCTCCTGTTGATGTTGCTGCTGGCCCACACAGTGTGGTGCGCATTTGCGTCACATCCCAAGATCAGCGGCAGTCCCATCCTGTCGCAGTACTCTACCAGGCCCTGGACTTCTGGAGGAGGGCATTCCCTCTCAGCATCAAAATATCCAGAGGCCAGGATCACATCACGGTCGGTGCCCCCTATGCTTAGACAGGTTCTAATTGGCACTAGGTCCCGTGATAGGTACTCAGTAACACACATACACCTCGTATAATTCCTTACCAGAATGCAAGCCCTAGGTTTACCCTCCCTAGTGTCCCAAATTACCTTTGCATCCTTGCTCTGGAGGCCCATAATCTTCTTTCTGAGGACCCAGGGTTTCTACTTACTAAGATAGAAGGCCAATCCATCACTAATTTTCCCACTCCCCATTTACCTACGAGGCTGAAATTTCGAACAATGATTCCTTCAACCCGATACAGGAAAATTAAAGGATTTTGGTCCCAATCTGATCATAGAGCTCCATTTCAGTGACTTTCAAATTACCCATGTTATTCCCACTAACTTTTCCGCCCCTAGTTTGTTCAAAGTTTCTTTTCTAAAAAAAAATTTCTTGGAAAATTATATCAAGCCCCCCGTATTATTAGGATTACTTTAATAAGACGGAGAGATTGGTATAATTTTTCTAGAGATTCAATACAAGACAACCCACAAAATGCTCCCATACTCAGTGTTTATAAATTGAAATTGTGAATATATCACCTAGCTGTTAGTCATTGTTACCATGTGTACAACATTTACTAAAACCGGTTGTGCCGCGCCACTCAAATTTTTGTGCTCCAGGCCAGTTTCTTGTCGGCCTAGTGGTAAATCCGGCCCTGGTTATTCTTACGGAGTAAACGTATACTTTATTTGACCAGATGATTTTACTAAATATGTGTTTATTGTGAGTTAGTTATATGCTTAACAGTAAATACAGATGTGTATTTTTCGATAGTTAAAATGTGAATGAGCTAAACAAATCACCTCGCCTAAAGGCTAATAATTTTGATTTGTTAATTCATATTATCGCTGGTAAAGTCACAACGGGCATACCAATCTATATAAATAAATTTAGAGTTTTGTCTGTACTTGCTCAGAGTTATTCATTTTCTTAGTTATTTTATGTTTTCTGTGTTAGAGAAGCCGAAACAAGTATTATCTCAATTTGTGTCTGTCTATCTCTTTGTCTGTCTGTGACGCTCCAGGAGGCATTTTATGCTTTCTTCTCTTCCAAAACTGGGAGAACTGATAATTTTTATTCTCAATTAGAAGACTTAGTTACTGATATTTTAGACTATGATACGCTTATAATGTTAGGAGACGCAAGTACCAAAATAGGCGGAGAAGTTTAGCTGGAAAAGAAAGCTTACATAAGGAAAGTAATGAAAATGGTGTAAGATTAATAAGTTTTGCATGCTCTATAAACTTATTCATTGGGTATCACCCAATGGACACACGGCAAACCAAATAGACCATGTCCTGGGGGTGAGAGGGTACTGTAAGACCCTCAGGCAGAAGTATATACCACACAAGCTTCATGGGGTAGCCTGCTTCTGCAAGACAGCTGTGAAGCAGCGATTTGCTGCCCGATTGGCGGCCTGAATGGCCATGTTGCATACTTGGGATGCCCCTGCAGAAGGTAGTGGATCTAGACCTGGTGGATAAACTGCCCGTGAGATGGGGAGCAGCGTCTCACATAGTGTTGGGGCGGAGGTGAAGTTCACTGGAACGGCCTGACACTCAGATAGCGGAAGATTGGAGTGTTGGTAATTGCTCTACGGCCACCGCACTGCCAACTGGGATGTGTATAGCTGTTTCAGGACTGAGCTGGGGACGATGAGGGGTTAAACTCTGAATGGGTCCAGTTTTTCAAATATTGATGGGCGGAGCAATATTTGCGGAATGGTCACCAAACTGCTAACAAAAAGAAAAAATGGCTGATGAAAAAACTACGGAACGACCTCAAGTGGGTAAGTGCATTGGCACTCAATCCCACCCCTCTTTGGAGGACTTGCCAATGGATTCTGGGGAGTGAAAACAGCTTTCAGGTGACTCGCTGAGTTCACTACAGAGGGTTTGGGCAGTTTGGAAAGGTTAGCCTCTTCTCTCACCTCAACTCCGGAACCCATGGAGATGTTGAGAGAGCGCATTGGGCTGTCAAAGCATCTTCTGTTGCTGATGCTGCTGTTACAGGTACATTGAAGGCTGATGTGTTTGGCACAGTGGCTGCGGAGAAAGAGCCAGAGCAGGAGTCTGCTCTGGATATCTCAGACGACGTCTGGGCCTCGCTCACCAAGTAACAGTGGAAGGTGCTGCATGCTCACAGACTGGAGTTGGTGAGGGAGAAAAAGACCAAGGATGGGACTTGGCTTCTAAGGGACGAGTACCTTAAGTTGATGAAGAGGAAGCGGCTCGAAACTCCCAGCCCCAAAGGGGAGCTGAATGATAACAAGGGTGTGTCACCTATCCGCAGGGCAACCAAGGCGGCAGCGGCTCCCGTGACAAAGAAATCCGGATGGAATCTCAAACCCCCGGCGGATGGTCAGGACCCGCCGGTTCCGGTGGCATCTACGTCCACATCTGCAGGTAGATCGCCATTGTCCTGATGTCGTTTCCAAAAGGAGAAATTGTCTGTTGAAGATTGTGGTTGATTGCAGGGGATTATGTTCGATAAGGTTATCGAATTGATTGATCATCTGGAATCGATTGGCAGATCTACCTGAGGATCTGAAGAACAACTTTTAAGGTACTCTCGGGTGCTGGGTTTGCACCTTCAGATGATGATACTAAACCTCCTCCAGGCAAATCTGCAATACAGTAAGGCTGCGACCGCAGTCCTACACAAGTCCACAGCTCAGAGAGGTGTGGATTTGGCTCTCTTTCAGGAGCCGATTTTATGCATGAGTTTTACTCTGAATTTCTTGCTCTTTTAGCTATAGCTAAAAAAAATTTAAAATATTGTTATATATTACTTGAACTCAAAAAAAAGAATAAAAATTGCTTTAGTTTTAAAGATTAACTTTATTTTAGGTAAAGGATAAGTTGTTTTTCGTACTGTAAGATAATAACATTAGAATGAAAATTTAGTTGTCTACAAAATACAATACCCCCGTCGCAGCAGACCTGCGTTCTCAGCGAACTTCCAAATCAATAATATAATAATAATAATAATATATGACAAGTTTGGTCAAAATCTGTCCATAAACATTGAGAATTTGGAGAATGGAGAACACGTAGAGAATTTTTGCCTATTCTCCATAAGATTAAAATGGGAAAGAGTGAGTAGGTTTGCTGCTGTGAGGAACACTGGAAGTAGCCATTTATACCATCAAAAATTTTATTTTTTAACATTTATACCAACTTTCATCAACATCTGTCCATAAATATAGGAGTTTGCCTAATCTCCATATGATTAACATGGGAAAAGAGTATGCAGGTTTGCTGCCATGATAAACACATAAACTATAATTTTTTAGCACAAATCTATGGATCTCAACCACATGAAGCTAAATATCAAGTTTCATTCAAAAATATTAGATAATAAGTGACCAATTAATTTTTTTTAATCCTCCATAAGATTAACATTGGAGCCTCAAAAATACAACGTACTGTGTTTATATTCTTTTATATCTCGGTAACCATTGAAGATAGAGAAAGACTTTAAGGAACTTAATTGTGTAGTTTTTTAAGCTGATTCCAATGGTGAAATATAAAATTAGAAATTTTTAAAAATTACATGTGAAAAACGCAAAAAACCCCATTTTGGGGTACAAAACCCCCCCAAACTACCCGTTTCCATTGACCGATATGTCTGGTTTACGAACTCGTCCGAGCATTTGTAGGAATACACGTCTCTACCAAATTTGGTCTTGATTGGACCATTTTTACGAGAGTTATCGTGTTCACAGACACATATATATATAAATTTTAACGACTATTGTTTTTGGTCTCTGGGCACCTAAAGAAGAAAAAATAACATGGTCTCGGGCTTAACTCTTGCCATGAGACCTACGGTAATAGCTTCTTCCCTATGGGAAATTCGCTAAAAAAATCACATTAATATCTGTGAAGTTGTTATTTTATGACTTCTTGTCAAATATGAAAAACACTGAGGCACTTTATGCACGAGAATCATGGAAAAGGCCTTGACACTCAAAGGGACAACTATACTATTGTAAACTCATGATTACTACAATACTTCAAGAGTACAACAACATGTACTACAAGAGGAATACGAAAACAGTTAAAAGACAAAATCATAAACAAAGATTGACAGATACTGATAATTACAAAATAAAATATCCAATACTATAATACGAGCAAGGTTTGTGTATATATTTGCACACGGATCTCGAAAACGGCTCTAACGATTTTCTTTAAAATTTGGAAATAACTAATTTCTGAGTATAAAATAGGTTCTAGATAGATAGATAGATAGATAGATAGAGAGAGAGAGAGAGGTGGTTGGCCGAAGCCCAGCGGTCCCTCCTCCACCCCTGGTTTAAGTCGGAGACTTATTCACCAGGCCGCTTTCCTGAAAAACATCCACTTGTGTCTTCATATATGATTTTATCTCTTCCAGGCACTTTTCTAGTGCCCATCCAACACACCTCCCCCTCACCTAGCACCAATGCACTAGGATCATCGGAATTTTGATTTCATTTTCCTTTCGTATTTCCTTCCTTTCATTTGTTTCAATGCTCTCTTTCAAAGTCGGTTTTCGTACTTCCTATTCTTCGGCACATTTTCGAAAACTCCAACGCTGACTCTTTGCTCCGGAGAAAGTTTATCTTCTCCCACGTCCACGTCTTTTGTCGGAGGAACTCCCTCATTCCACTTCGTTCTTCTTCATAGAACCCGCACTCCATCAGCACGTGCTGCGATGTTTCGAGTTCTCCACAGTGGGTGCAGCGGTCATCCTCCACGAGATTAAAGCTCTTAAGCTTTGCCTTAAAGTTCCCGTGTCCACTAACAAACTGCGTTGTGTAGTGGTCAGTCTCCCAATGCACATTCTTTCTAACTCTCACATCCGGTACAAACGCGAATGTTTCCCTTCCTTTGGTACTGACTTCCCATCTTCTTTGCCACTCATCCAGCGTTTCTTCTCTCCTGACACACCCCTCCTTCACCCTCTTGGACAATGCCCATCTTGCTCAGATGACCCCTGAGCCTACAGTGTCCGGTTAGAAATCCCGTCAGTATCCTTAGATCGTTTTTCTTAAGCCTGATCATGGTCTCAGACCTTCTTATATTATGCACTCCAAGCATTTCCTTAGCCTGTCGGCATCCTGAATGAACAGTCCAGGCTTTCCCTCTGGCTTCCTTCTCTTCCTCCTTTAATTTCTTTTTGAAAAAGGAGTCCTCCAGTGCACAACCTGGCTCCGGTCCAACAAAGGGGGTGGCTGCCCCTACCCTAGCCAGTTTGTCTGCTACTTCATTCCCCTGGACACCTTGGTGCCCAGATACCCAAAGTAGTGACAACTTGTTGTTCTTCCCTAATTGATCTAGACTGCTCCGACAGTCCCAGACCATCTTGGATCTGAAGGCTGCTGAGCTCAAGGCTCCAATGGCAGCCTGGCTATCTGAGAGGATCACAATCTCCCTTTTCATGTATCCTCTGCTTAGGTTGAAGTGTGCACACCTTTCTATGGCCTTGACCTCTGCTTGGAATATGCTGGGGGAACGCCCCAGTGATTCGTTGTATTTGATCCTGGGACCAAATACCCCTACACCAGTCCCCTACTCGGTCTTGGAGCCATCAGTATACCACCTGATGACCTGATTCCCGAGGGAATTTAGGGTTTTCCCGTCCCAGCTAAGTTTATTTCCTAGCTCCACATGGAATTTCCTTTCAAAGTTATACTTTCTTACCATGGAATCCCTTGGTCGTTTCATCAGGTCCCTTAGGCCTGGCGGAAGTAGCTCCCCGCAAATTGTGGAGGAAGTGTCAAAGCCACTCTTCTCCATTCTAAGCAAGGTCTCCCTTGCTGTTCTCTCTACCACAAAGTGTAGGGGTGTCAGATTCAAGATCACCTCCAGGGCAGCAGTAGGACAGGATCTCATGGCTCCTGTAATAATAACGCATGCCAGCCTCTGTACTTTCTCCAGGGCTTTCTTTGTTGCTTCAACTTTGGTTCTACCAGCCCAGACCACGCACCCATATGTAATGATAGGCCTCACTAACAGGGTATACATACTTCTTAGTATATATGGGTTACAACCCCACATCTTCCCCGCATACCTCCTGCATGTCATCAGGTTATTACTAGCCCTGTTGGTCACCTCCTCTATGTGTCTATTCCACATAAGTTTTTTATCTAGTATTAACCCTAGAAATTTCACTTCTGATTTCCACTCAAGCTCCTCCCCCCCAAGCCTGATGGTCTTCAGATGCTCAAGTCTCCTCTTTCTTGTGAAATGCACAAGTGATGTCTTCTTATGGTTGACTGACAGCCCCACAGACTACTCACACCAAGCCTCTGTACAGTCAAGCCCCCCCTGAATTAGATCGCAGAGAGTGTTTTCGAACCTCCCTCTTGCGATGATGACCACATCATCTGCATATCCAATGCATCGCAAGCCCTTCCTGGTTAGTTTCCCAAGAAGCTCATCGACTACCAGACTCCAAAGGAGGGGTGATAATACCCCGCCCTGAGGGCACCCCCTCACTGTACCCATTTGAATAATTCTATTTCCTATGTGTGTTTCCACCGTTCTTGTGGACAGCATATTCCTAATCCAACGGGTTGTGGTCTTGTCAAACCCTCTACCTTCCAGTACCCCCTCTATTGATAAATGAGAGGTGTTATCAAAGGCTCCTGTTATGTCCAGGAAGGCACATAGAACGGTCTCTTTCCCGTCCAGTGCTAGCCTGATCACTTTTGTCAGCTCATATAGGGCAGTATCTGTTGATCTTCCCGCCCGATATGTGTGCTGTTGCTGATGTAGAGGGTAATCCCTCAGCACTTCTGACCTTATGTGGTTGTCCACCATCTTTTCCATTGTTTTCAACAGAAAAGAGGTTAGACTTATGGGACGGTAGGACTTAGGTTGACTATTGTCCTTTTTGCCTGCTTTTGGAATGAAGGTTACCCTTGCCCTCCTCCATTTCGAGGGTATGTACCCCGTTGCTAAACTACATCTCATCACCCCTAAGAGGTAGGGCAGTATCTCCCTTTTCCCCTCTTGGAGTAGTGCCGGGAGAATGCTATCTATTCCCGGCGACTTGAAGGGCTCGAAAGAGTTGATGGCCCATTCTAACCTACCTGGTGAAATGACTGCTTTAGCCACTTTCCAGTCATCCTTTTGAGATCTAACTGCTCTTGGTTCTGTTGTCACCCCCCCCCCCAGCGGTCTGCACCCTGGAAAATGTGTCTCCAGGAGAAGGAGAGTGCGTTGAGCCTCATCCTCTGTATAGCCCCCCGCCGGGGTTTTTAGTGACATTGTCCCATAAGTACAGTCCCTAACCAAGGTCTTGTGCAATCTGGCCCCCTCTGGAATAGAGGTAATTTGCCCACAAAACCTCCTGAAGCTGTCCCTTTTTGCTCGCCTTATCTCTTTGTTGTACAGAGTAAGGGCCTTGGAGTACCTTTGCCACCCTCCATCTGTTTTTGCCCTATTGAACAGCCTTCTAGTTTCCACCCTTAGTTCTGATAGTCGGTTGTTCCACCAGGGGACATCCCGACTGGCTGGTTCCTTTTTGACCCGACAGCTAGAGACATATGCGTCCATAATGGCTGTGTTCAGATTCTCCACAGCCTCTTCCACCTCAAAGTTGCTAGAAACCTGAGAGCTCAATTGGTCCATATTGCAGCCTAATATCGACCTATACTTCTCCCAGTCCGTATTTCTGGGGTTTCTGCCATGGGTAGTACCCGTGATCGTCCCCACCAGACTAAATTCTATAATCCTATGACCAGAAAGAGAGGGCTCATCGGACACCCTCCACCTTTCGATGTTACCCCTCACACTGTTACTAGCCAGTGTGAGGTCTAGCACCTCCCTTCTGTTCTTCGTTACGAATGTAGGTTTACTCCCTACATTCATAATCTCTAGATTAGATCTTACAATAAATTCCAGAAGATTCTCACCTCTCCTGTTGATGTTGCTGCTGGCCCACACAGTGTGGTGCGCATTTGCGTCACATCCCAAGATCAGCGGCAGTCCCATCCTGTCGCAGTACTCTACCAGGCCCTGGACTTCTGGAGGAGGGCATTCCCTCTCAGCATCAAAATATCCAGAGGCCAGGATCACATCACGGTCGGTGCCCCCTATGCTTAGACAGGTTCTAATTGGCAATAGGTCCCGTGATAGGTACTCTGTGACACACATACATCTCGTATAATTCCTTACCAGAATGCAAGCCCTAGGTTTACCCTCCCTAGTGTCCCAAATTACCTTTGCATCCTTGCTCTGGAGGCCCATAATCTTCTTTCTGAGGACCCAGGGTTCCTGGATCAGCACCACCATCTGTCCCTCCCGGGAAAATCTTCTCAAGACCAAGGCCGAGGCTCCCTTGGCATGATGAAGGTTTACCTGGGCTATCCTAAAGTTGAGGAGATCCCTTCCCATCTTTTTCTTGAGGGAGGGCATCCTCCTCGCCATCTAGCAGTGCCTGCTCCTCCTCTCCCTCCATACTCTCTGCCATCTTGGGGGTTGCTATATTGAGGCTAGAGAGGTCCAGGTCATTGCCCTGTACATCGCTTCCCTCAGCTCCCCCTGGCTGGTTGGTCTCCTCCTGGTTGGAGTCTCCCGACTTCTCGCCTGCCTCCTTCTCCGTGGGCTTGCGCGCATGCACAGGGATCCTCCCAAATCGGTAGAAAATTTGGAATTCCTCCTTCTTGATTTGCTCCCATGCCTGGTCATCAATCCCAATGTGCAGGAGCTTTCCCTGTCCCTCCTCTTTACTCCTCAGAACCTGCCACGTCTGGGTACCAAGCCCCTCGTTCTGGCTTTCAACCAGGGACAGGATGAACTTGTCGTCCTCGCCTTTGCTTCTTGGGAAGAAGATCGTGACGTTATGAGCCTTGGGTATATCGTCCCCAAGGCACGCCATCAACTCTACCCCCTTCCACTTCTGCAGCTGGGTGGCCTTACTCCTCAACCAGTCAG